>NW_019091580.1:194331-272773 GCF_001949145.1 Acanthaster planci | reverse complement strand
CGCTGTATTTTTCCTACTCACCTATTCTGTAAAAAGTAACATCTAATAAGCTTACGTACTGTCGACGTCACCTCTTGTTTTCTTATTTGCTCTCCGCAGCCTGCTACCGTGGAAAGAGCACACGTGAACAAGTTGTGATGTCATCAGTACTGAAGCCAATTGAAAGTCATTAATAAGGCTGTATCCGGATCTGTTGTCAAGAGCTAGGTCTAGGTCTTCACTCCATTGGAAATACTAGCAGACAATAGGCCTATGCGAAGCTCTTTCCGCCCGTTTCCGACATAGCCTAAGACTTTCCCTTTAAAATTTGTTTTTAGCACATGGTGCCCACTTTCTGTGACCCTTTTTCTGTGAATGTTAGCTTTAATCAAGTAGTGTTGCTGCGGCAGCTGAGCTAGATGATTTGCACCCAAGCCAGGTTTACCGGTAGTGAAGCCCGTATACGCGGAGTCACTGTGAAGCTATGGTCAGGAGTTGTACCTGTACCAGATTTCCTGTATTGTCTTAGCTGTTGAACAGAAGGGACCAGACACATGTACATGCACATGTAAACACGTACACGGGGATAGCCGGAGGGGAGTGGTCTACACTACGAAGCAACGTGAAACGGCTGACATTCGTGAGCGATATATCGGGCCTATTTGCTACACGCTGTGCCGTTCTGAAAAAATCATCTTGCCAAGCTCGCTCTGCCGACAGCTGCTGGGTGAAGACGATATTGGGTAAAGACTTCCGACAATTTCGACGGTAAAATTGACGATGATATTTCTTGCCTCTCAGAATGGCGAGTCTTATATTCTGGGTTATTTGGTAGCTCTGGAGGGATAGATCGAATTGGTGTTTGTGGCGGGTCGGACGCTGAACTCTTGGATTCATTTCGACGAAATGAGTGACAGATTGTCTCATTTCATAAACTGTTGAAAATCGTTGATTCAGTTGGGGGACGTTGCAAAAAACAATGAGAAAGTGATTGAAGTTAATTTAAATTGTATAACTTAATCAAAACACCTGAGTGATTAATGTTGTTCTGCCTGATTTTACCTACACTTTGTTGTTTATTTCGTGTCATAGACTCGCTTGTCGGTTTCCAATTTTCATTTTTGATGTGTTGTTTCAGATATGCTTCTTTGGATTTAATGCATAAAATTAGACAAATGCTTATAGCCTAACAAAGTAAATTGCTACAAACAATTCATATGATGCACGAGAAAAGTGATTGTACAAAAGCACGCCTTCGAACAGCGGGCAAAAATGCGATGTCGCTCCGAGAAAACAACAGACCAATCCCTATCACCCAGCCAGCCGCGTGACTTTGTTGACATGGAAGTGTATTCTGATTATATAATGGAGTTTACATGCTGATAGACGTGTTGATTTAGAGACTTTTTCCCCATTGTGCAAGGTTAATTTATTAGCCTTTGTCCTTACCTTTCATTTGTGAGGTTAATCCTATTAAGGTGCGCGTGCAAGTAAATAATTGTCGATTAATATATACATGTATTTTAGTTGTCTGACACTTTTTTCATACCTAAAGTAAGGCACATTTCCTAATTTCGTAAAAAGATATATTCTTTTTTTTAAAGGGAGCGTTTGGCTAACTGCGAAATGTGCGAAATACGGTTATAGCAAATAAAATGATTCCTACAAAATTCAAGACTATCCCCGATTTGGCGTAATAAGTTACATTACACGTTCAATAGTATGACGCAGGTCTATAACGGGGGAACAAAATTAATGTGAAAATCTTGAGCACTGAATACGATAAATTCTCTTAGAACGACATCGGTCAACGGACCCCTATGTTCCGCGTCTACAAAGTCGAGGACACCATAAACTGTCCGTTCCTTACCCCAGTTCGTTAACCGCGACTATTTCGGGGTTAAATTAAACAGGAGACAGAAATATGAAAAATTGACTCGACCCGCCGAGACCCGAGTACAGTGTGAAGAATGCAGCGAATGTGGATGTTTGTTTGGATGGCAGAGGCAAAAATGAAACTGTTTCTCGCATTGTTGATACCAACATCGACAAATGTTGACACCAAATCAGGGTGCTTGAAAATTCCCCATTGTATACATTCTGGCGTCACTGACTGGTTTATCAAAATGAACTCTTAATTCTTAGAGTTTCGTTTGCTGTTTCTCCTTTTCTTACTCAACACATTATCATAATTTTGCCGTAGTCTAAAGACAAATCACAAACCAAAATCAGTTTTGAAGACTTTCTAGTTGCCGTGGCGACGATGATTATGGGAGAACTTGACCCAGAAACTATTATGATAGGCATAAAAAAATCAAGACTAAAAACGTCAAAGAAGCCCTCAACCCCAATTCATTTAAGTTAGTCAAAGTATAATCCACTGCACGTGTACAAGCACGTTGGAATCTTCATTGGCTTCAAAGCGTCACAATTTAATAATATAGCTTTGACTCATGTGCCGTAGTTTATGCGCTCGAACCCTAACAGGGGCCATGGTGTTCGTGCCTTAAGAGTTGCCTCGATTGCCTGCTTGGGGTCGTATTTGTAGCTGTAGGTCTAACGGCACGCAAACAAATCAAGCTGATCTCGAATTACTGAACATGAATTGAACATGAAATTAGAGCCCGTTGAACATGAGTCGTAGCAATAGGGAAACACTTGAAGGCATCTGTTTGAGGAACAATTCATGCCCCGCAATATAATATTCATTTTTTTAAAAATCTTTATTTTAAAACTACATTTCGTATCTACAAATCGAAGCGCTTGATCAGACTTCTAGTTAAGCCCTGCCGGGTGATGAGCGACAACCGTGTGAACACAAAGAAAAGAGAAAACATATACAAGCACATACCTAGAATGATTTGCATAAGACATGCAGTAAGGATAAATACGGCGTGCACAGTCACTATGAGCACTGGCGCTTGACCATAGTGCTGTAACACTACATGTGTGCTGGATGCAAATCTGCCAAGATTCACCAAGCTTTGGAGCAACTTTTTTGGGTGGCAGATTTGGAACATCGTACATTTTGGTCACGTTGCGTGCAGCCGAAGCAGTTTCTGCCATTTCGATATGCTTGAAAAATTAAGTCCATTCCTCTGCAGCTGTCTCACAGAAGAGGTATTTATAAACATGCCGGGCACACCTATGCACGCGTTATGTACCAACTCTCGTCATCCAGTGATTGCTGGTATTTTGTCCCCGACAAGGAGAGCTTTATAAATAAACGTGATATTTCGGTATTCGCCATCGGCATGATTGATATCGAATAATAAATACGTACTGCGAGGGGATAAGTGGATAATTCTATACAATTTACTTTCTTGCCACCCCTTGCAGATCGGCGAACTGCGATATTTTAGCCGGTCAGTCTGTGGGTAGCTCTGCGGGTGGAGAAGCTCCCGCCTTGCCTGTGTCTTTTCATGGAAGCCCAGTGTATCAGCGGACAGGTGTGATTAATGCAATGGGTGTCCTGAGCCACAAGACACGGTGCGGCCAGTGCGGTATTCGGTCTTTCGGCGGTTGACGAGAGTGTATGGTGTTGGGGACAAATTCGGCCTGTTACTCTGGATGGATTCATCCATAGGATTCCCATCCAAGAACGTCCCAATATCTTGAACAATTTGGATGTTCAGACATCGCAATAGCTGCCGATTGGAACCTCAATCTACATGGAACAATAACAACGAGGAGGGTAACACTAATGATGGTGAATCATGAGTTATGCTGTAATATTTGACCGACCTGCGTTTTGATCAAACGATGAGTCTGACAAGGACGCGCAGGTCGACCACCTTCTCGTCGAGTCCACTGCCAGAGAATTCTCACTCGTCTCCCCCGCCATCTTCGCTGTCGTTCCGTGTCGTGCTGCTCGGCTCACCAGGCGTTGGCAAAACAGGTGAAGTTCACCCCCCACTTTCTTGACTCACCTCTCCGTCTAATTCGTTTCGTTCCTGTCTTTTCCCCTAAATTCTTTCAGAGTGCCAATAGTTTCGCTCAGTGATAACTGCACTTCAGCTGTAATGTATCATAACTTTCTTATTTTTTTTTTAGAATCAGAACACAAAATCAAGACGATATGATTCCACATCATTTTAGTGGAGAGAGATGGTATTGCTACCCACCCCCTTAATATACAAAGCCGAAATTTAGAAACTGAAAAAACTGGAAAAAAATAAGAAAACTGATATCAAAATTCTCCCCGACGTCACCTCAATGAAACGTCGCATTTTTTCTTATCTAATGAGTATTGATGGTCCATGGGGGTGAAAGGAATTTTAAACTTCAAAATAAATTTCTGTATGCCAATAGACGACGCTCTTTCACGTGATAGCGTCTTTCACAGTATTCCACCAGCTACTCTTTGACCCCATTTGCCCTCCCGTAAGTCGCTCTGCACAAGAGAATGTGACAATGGAAAAAATGTAACGAAATTAATTCTTTGACAGCTTTGATGGTGCGATATGTAACCAGGCGTTTCATTGGAGAGTACGACCCTACACTAGGTAAGTCAGTCCGCTCACTGACCTTTATTGCATGATTCATGCAAGATGACCGGTCATAATGTGAGTGGACGTACATGTACTTTATAATTTTGTAAATGTATCAACTGTAAACCAACCACTATAAAGAATTTAAAAATTAACAAGAAATATTTATCTTTCGTCGTTGACGTTCCTCAGATTGTATAAAATCTTATTGACATTTCAGAATATTTGTGCAGATATCATGCAGCAGTTGATGGAGAAGACGTTGTCATGGAAATTTTAGACACTGCTGGTCACGTGAGTATAGCACAATAGTTACATGAAAAACAATAATATTTCTGAAAATGCATTTACTAAGCCCCGTCGTCCTCCATCAAAATGTGTTCCGGGAGGTGTTTCCCTGTCTCTTTTAGCAGGCCCATTAATTAAACATCAAATCTCATCTGTGGTGCCTGGTCGACACCATAACTACGATGGCAACCACTGGTGAGCAACACACACACATGCGCGTTCTTCAGCTTGATGCGCGTGCATTTGGCCAATCACGGCGGCCGCTTGGTCGCGTTCCACCTGTCCACGGGATCGTTCTGTCACCGCAGTAATATATAAATTATGAGTTGTTATGAGTGCAATGGTAAGACCAATAATGAGGAGACGATGAAATGATGTTTGATTCCACGAGGTGAAACTAGATGGAATTGAACATTCCATCTGCCAACGAATGAAATGATTCTTACCATTGCACGAATGTGAAACATTCATCAGGCCTATTTGTTTTGTACACACCTGCAAAACCCCCTTGCGATTAGGAGAACAAATTAGTCTGTCATTTTCGAAACAGATTGGTGTCCAAAGCGCTACTCACACGGTAGTGGCGTACAATGTTAGACAACTTTCCGTCCCTGCATTATTTTCCTCTTTCTGAATGGGAATGAAATATATGAAATGGGAGTGGGAACCATGCAGTCAAGTGAAATGAAGTGATCACTGATTCAGATGGCGGGGATTTTTGTAGGTATTGTATAATAGTTTCTAGTTTTGATCGACACTAGGCCTACACCTATCTGCCCTCTTTCAAAGAGCGACCGTAATCTCTTCCGCTAAAAATTGCGTGCGCCTTGATCGCGTGAACCATTTTGGGTATATGCAGAAGCGTGCACCGTTGATATGGAACGCCATTGTAATCTGTCAATTTCTAGATCTGTTGGTGCCGCGACGTAACTGAGTGTGTGCCCGAAAGACGTATAAACATATGTACCGAGTTTTCATGTTCAATAATGCCAACTTCATAGGTTTTTGTCTTCAGGACAAGCACGGACACCGCAATGCCTACGCGCTCTGGGGCGACGCCTTCCTCTTCGTCTACTCGGTAGCAGACCGACGGAGCTTCGAAGAAATCTCGAACATTAAACGAGATGTGGAGAACGCCCTGAAGACGACTAGCTCGTTGCCCGTCATCTTAGTAGCCAACAAGAATGATCTGCGCAAAGAAATGAGGTTCGAAGGGAACACATTTCCACAGAAAATATACAAATTACCTGCATCAAATATAATACTTGTAGCAGTTCAGGAACGCGCATCTTCATTTACCATCAGTGCAGAAAGCCCTATCAGTTGGCAACATTAACAATGAGCTCTGCGGATCGGCCTACACGGGTAGACTGTTCAGATCAATTTTATAAAGTTTTTAAGGATATAAAATTTCAAGTAAAGTACGAAGAAAGACTGTCAGAAAATGTGTCAGCTGCAAATATCCACTTTACAATAATAGCCTACGATGAAGTAAAAACCTAAAAGGTCCTACAGGAGATCCATCCCCATGTAGGCCTTTTTTTTCAGACACAAACATTTGTAAACTGACCGTTTTAAAGAAATTTCAAACTGTCAACGCAGATGAAAAACAAGGTTTTCTATCTGTTGTAATCAAGACTAGGTTCTGACATGTGGACCATTGTGAAGATGTAAATGATAATACATGTAATTCAAACGTTACAAATATTGCAAACGTCACAAGTATATGCCAAGTGTTTCAATAAAATCTCTCTGAGTGGGCAGAAAAGGGAACTCTTTTTTGAGACTTGTAGTCCTAAATCTCGTAATTTCGTCTGCTTTTCCTTACTTCCTGACAGAACCGTCACTGAGTCGGAGGGGAGGAAACTGGCGGAGGATATGGGCTACCCGTACTGCGAAATCTCAGCCAAGGACGGCCGCCAGATCTGGAACGTGGCCGAACTTTTCCACAACGCGTTCCGGGAGTGGAAGCACAAACGAGCAGACGAGAAGCACGAGAGGGCGCAACGCAAGGCTCACGGCGCCACAGCGCACGTCAAGCGAGCTATGAACAAACTCATGCGGGGACCAAGAATGGGGCGCACTACGTCACTTTGACATGTCTGAGTATTACAAGGGTTTGGAACTGGGTAGTGTTGGAAAGGGATTTACTCTACATGACTGTTTTCGTGAATGCGTATTCTTTCTTAATTCATGTAAATTTTGTGGTGTATCCCACCTACACGTTCTTAGATTATATCCCAATCCCAGCTGCCTTGTGAATTTGTAATGGTTGTCCATAAACTGAGCTTGGTCATAGTCAACCCAGAAGTGTTTACAGTAATGACAGATTTATTAAATTAGAAGATCTTTAGGGGAAAAAATAGTTGAAGATTTTGTCCTTCCCCTCTCATCTTCTCGTGGTGATTTCCACATCAAATTCAGTGATAGGGCCTACATGTTCCTTAATAAAGCATAAATGACTTTTCAATATTTATTATTTACCATTTGCCCAAGTTCAAAGACGGAAAAATTAAATGCTAAGAATTACTTCAAATGTGGTTGAGAAAAAAAATCGTTTGTGCTTATGTGTAGGCGCACGGCATTGCTCATACCCACTGCACTTTCCAATCGAGGGCGCACGCTGAAAACAGGATATTCTACGCAAAGGATCAGTTTACAGTCACCATGAAGATACCTCCATTGCCGTCTTGAAAGAGTAGCTGACAGTAATTAATTTGTCTTAGGCACAGCTTTTCTGCAACTTTATACTATTCTTTAATGTATGAAAAGTTGAAAAGCGCACTTTTAACACTTTTAAAAATTATTCATGCTTTCCTAGAAACTGGGGGCGCTGTCGCTGTGACGGCATCTACATGTAAGGAAGACAAAGTTCAATGCACTGGTGTTTCTGTTCAAACTGTGAAGCCAGAATTTACTTATTAAAAACATTTAAGAGAAAGGGGCTGATGGTTGTTTGTTTCTATGCATATAAACAAAAATAAGTCAGCAAACGAGAAAATGTAGTACAGCAAAATCTACAAAAATCGTCTACCAACNAAATTTGTCGACCCTATGCGCGTTTGGAAAGGGTCGACAAATTTCGCGCGTTGTGATTGGCCAACGACCAATGACTGCCTGTGAAATCAGGCTTTCACGCGTACAAGTGCCGATCGAGTTCTGTTGAAAAATCTAGTTAGTGCCATAATTTGTGCAAAAATAACATCACTCGGTGAGGAGATGGAGATATATGAAAATGGGAAACTGATGATGTCCAAATTCTCCCAACATAACTGCCAGTTCATTTACAGACAATACTTTATTGTTATTCAATATGCTAATGGTCCATTTGGACAAAAGTATATCAAACAAAGCGTAAAAGAGTAAACTTTTTTTTGTTTCTCTAGAGGGAGTTTTTTCACTCGAGCTCTCTTCCCTCTATAGAATAACAGTTTCTCTTTCATCATCAGCTACCATTGCCGCTAACGGGGGTCATTCCACACCCAACCCCGCTTGAAAAGGCGGTCATCACTTAGTTTGTTTTTTAAATGGGATCAGAAAAGGGCGATTTGTGGGAGGGACTATTTGAATTGCTTCCCAGTGCGTGTAACAAAGCCTCCAAATTTCGCCTTCCATCCAGGCCAAAACAGGGAACATCAAGAGATTCTACCCCCACCCCACAAACACACCCATTTGGGGAACTGCTTCATTTCAGTCCTCCTCAAACCATGTTTATAAGCGAAAAAAATCATGTTACATGACTGACGAAATTCCACCAGAAACAAGATCCACCTTTGCCAGCTTCCATTGACCGGTAGTTAACTTTTTTACCAGCAGCTACTATTTGACTACCAGATCCTCGTTGCGGGCTTCCCACATACAGCGCGGGACATCCCCTTCTCCAAAGGGGGGGGGTGACCCTCGATCGTAAACAGTTACGTATTTCTAAATTCTTCTCCCTCCCCCCCCCGATTTTTTTTGCCTATTGCCGAAACTTTGGCACTTAATTTGCTTTTTCCATCTACCCTTTGACAACCATTTATTGTTTGACTACCGCTTGTACCAGCCACTTCTCGAAAACAGCAGTACGCTTCTCTTTCACCAGTAAATACCCTTTGATGATCACGTGAATTCCGTCGTCCGTCACCCTGTTAGCAGAACACAAACCAGCCCACTCTTGTTGATAAATAGCGCCCTCTTTTGACCAATTTTCCTCGGTCATTGGTTGCTAAATTCCATCATGGCGGGTGATTTGGTGCAGACGAGAGGTAAACAGTTTGCAATTTTTATAAGCACATAGGCGTTATGCATCTTTAATCTAAGTTCTGCTTTTGTCGGCTGTGTGCATCTTGTCTGTATGTACTTTGGGAAAAAGTTCGAAAAAGAACCAGATTTCGAGGGGCCCTGTTTTCGCTGGTTACGCCGCGCGTTGCAAACAACTTCGAGTGACGTGAAATATACATGTACCTTCACTACATGTCGAAAGCTAAGGCTTAAGCGGTAAGTTGCCCTCATAAATATCTAGAGTTTATGTATTTTGGCCTAGTTTGCAACTTAGATACAAAAACCATCGAGGTTGCGGGGGCAATTAGTAATATTCGTTAGGCCTACATGTACAGTGTCTTTTAAAGTTTCAGATTACAATGTTTCAAAGTCTCGCTGTTCGTGTGTGACTGAAGTCATGTGACTCCACTGCAGTGCTTCCACAGTCAAAATGAAAATTTCCCTATCCCCAGAGCCAAATGTCCTTATTTTCCTCCCGATTTCCTTATTTTTTTAGTTAACCACCAAAAAGCCTAATATACTACCAAAAACTACTAATACTATGTTTGTTTGCTAGATGATCAGAAGAGGTCAATGCAATGCTTAAACTCACAGTCTTGAACGAAAAGCTCAGGCTGTGTGCATCATGGGTGGGGATATTGATCTGAATCAAAGATAGTAAAGCGCCGTGCAGCACCATACTATCTTTGATCTGAATGACACGGACAAACTTGTGCGCACACGCAGAACGTTTTATTCTACTAATCTTGTTTCCAGTAATCCTAAATCTGACAGAATATAATTGCAGAGTTTGTAATGTTGATTTTGCTGCTGAGTTTGAGAATATTTGTAAAATTTGCTCAGAATTTCCTTAGAATTTCTTTAGGTTTGGGGGATTTCCTCAAAATTTCCTTAGATTTTTTTCATTTCCTTAAAATTTCCTTCGAAAGCAAAAATTTCCTTAAAATAAGGAAATTTCCTTGAAAATGGAAGCACTGCTCCACTGACAATTGAGCATGTGAGCACACTTAGAAAAGACATGTTCCTTATATAATTTTCTCTCTGCCTGGCAAATCGTTTCGCCCTCACTTTTGGAGGGATGAGTTGATATGTTGCAAAGCTTATTTTTCCACGAAAATTTTTAATTCCTGCATGCATATTAACCATTTAAATTAATGCGTACATTTCTAAGAACAGTAATTCAATGTAGCTTTTTTCTTTCATTTCATTCTTTCAACAAATATTAAAGTAAAGTGACTGTGTGGAGTTTTTACAGTTAAGGCCTACAAAATAAAAAATATATTGATATTTTGACAAGAAAGAGACAATAAATATTCATTAGGCCCTAGACATTACAACCAACATGTGACATCCAACAGCAAAATACATGTTACTTCCTCGTCTTGCAGAACACGTGTACAAGCCCAGTTCTGCAGTCTGGGGCAAGCATCTACAGGAGCTATGTGTACATGTACATGTACATTGTATTCACCATCAATGCTTACAACACGTGTTGTTGATGTGAATGAACCAAAGAAGCCTTGTGTGATTTCTCCACCCCCTCAACCTGATTCAAGTCATGCTCCTGCACCAGAACACAACATCGCTTCAGAGCGCTACCACCACCGATGATGATGACAGCGACTCAGAGATTGATGACAGTGGCAAGTGCTGTGTTTTCCACTGATTTCGACCCACTGAACTTGCAAACTCCATCAATTTAACACCATGGGGCCAGTGTTTGTTCGAAACTGCTTGCACAGGGCACACGTCAAGTACTGTTGCAGAGTCACCCCTCTCCTGGCAAGGGATACATTTTATTGTCACACCTTGTCACAGTCTCCCATGCTTCCAACCCACAGAGGAGTAAATTTTGTCAATGCAGATTCCTTCTTTTGTCAGGAGATTTCCCAGAGAAAAATATAAGCCATTTTTTCAGTTCAAGCATGTTTATTATTTTGCCAAGTAAATTATGGTTAATGAAATAATCTCCACAGTAAGCATTCCATGTACATGTACATCATGTTGCTTGTTTCAGTTTTAGAAACAAATGAAAGTGTGTTCAATTTAAAACATTTGCCAATTCATTACTTTCATGTTTAATGAAAAATAAACATAGGACAGTTGGGAAAAAAACATAAAACACAGGGAAACTTTAGAGTTGAAAGAAAAGAAACAGCTTCAATAGTTTTATCTTTATGCCTAATTTGAAATTTAAAATCATTTCAGTATTTTGTGAGGTAAAAAAAAGATTGATTTTGGAAAAGACGACTTCCGACAATAAAGAATAAGAAGACGCCGCACAAGACACGCCGCATGGCAGCAAACATTTATTTCATGCATGGCTTCACTTGGGCACTGTACTTCTGTATAACCCTCAAATATAGGTCACAGTAGGAGATCACTTCGTTGGGCTGAAGCTGTGATGGTCATCCAGTATTGATTGTTGTTTTCAAATTGCATGTTACTTAAGGAAGGTTATTAGGGCATTAGTTGATATCTTACATTTGTTTTTTTTTTTTTTTTCAAATGAAAGAAAAAGCCTTATTCCCTTGAAAATCAGTGTCTGGTGGATAAATGGGGCAGCGCGGACATCCGGGATTCTTGCAAAATGGCATGTACGTGTACCACACTGGTGATAATAACAACGTACGCACACACCAGCCAGTCCAAGGTTCAGGTTACACAATCTTTTTTTTTGCTCAGTACGTACGCGCGCTCGCTGCAGTTGTTTTCATTTGCACGGTGGTTGCTACCCACAATTTTGTGAAATTCCCGGATATCCGTGCTGCCCCACAGGTCTAGAAGTCCCCTAGTCCCAGACTGCAGACTGGGGGCAAGTCTACAGGATGACCTCCATATCTTTGGCCCCACAACAGTCCATTCAAAAAGCGGAAACTCCGCAAAAATGCCGTAGGTCATGTGTGTGGCTCACTCACCCCATCAGATCATTGATATTTTGACATTGGCGATTTCCAGTTTGTTTCTGTCCGTTAAATGTTTGCTTCAATTTCGTGATCTTCACATTGGCCATTTTAATACAGCGATTAACTCCGGATCTGTGCTTAACAGACCTCTCTGTGCTAAATAGATCTCTCTGTGCTAAACACAGTTGGGATCTGTTTGTTCTGGGAAGCATACATTGTTAAAGACGGTAATCCCAACTACTGTTTATCAGCAAATTTGTGGGTGCACTGGAAAATTCTCTGCCAGGCGGAGGCACTTATAAAGTACCCCTACAAACTCTTTCTAAAAGAGGAGTATGTACATGTACGGTATGTGGCCTGGGATCATCTCTATAGATTAAGGGGCTCCCAACTGGGGGCAAAGCAGACAAAAATGTTATTGAAAAATTGTCAGAAGAGCCTGAGAGAGGTGAGGGATGTCATTTGAAAAATGGCTTCTGAGAAGACCTGGGAACGCTCACTTTTAGAGGGGGAGTTTGTTTTTCATGGATAATTAAAACTCAAAATGAAAATCGAATGAAATATGAAGGACCAAAACCATGTTTTTTGTATAAGAGGCCTCAGGGACTTCAGTTGCCTGCAGTGGGGCTCCAAACCTTGTTGATTTGACACTCTTTTCAGAAGAGCTTGAATAAAAGTAGTTCGGTGCACCCTTGTACATGTACATGTACATGTACATGTATCACTTGTTGTGAAGCCTAGGGTATGCGTTAATGCTATGAATGTGTCGAAAACAACAGCTGTTGGGTATTTTCATGGGTGGCGCATCATTGCGCAGGATTGGACGAGTGAATGGTGTGTGTGCCACACTCCATGCATCTGGCAACAATTTCACATTCGATCCCAAGCATCGTATGTATTTCGCTTTACATTCGTTATAAGCAATATCATGCTGTGGGAACTTATGCCATCCTCTGGAAACATTATCAGCTGATTCCCGGACCAAACAGATTCCAACTGTTTTTAGCATTGGTCAAAAGATCGGGAGTTAATCAATGGAAGATGGCGAAATCGAAACAAACATTTTGCTAATAATAGGAACAAACTGGAAATTGCCCATATTAAAACATAAATGATCTGATGGGGTGAGTGAGCCATACACGCAAAACGGGGTTCACAGAAGGCGTTTTCACAGAGTCTCCACTTTTTGGATGGGCTGTTGTGGGGCCAAGGATACGGAGGTACATGCAGTGCAGTCTGCTGGTAGACTGACCCCAGTCTGGGGCAAGGGGTCGCCTAACATGCTTAACTTCATGTCCATCATGGCCATGGAACGTAGTGCTGGCAAACTTTGACTTTCACTGTAGGACCCTAGTCCTTAACATAAGGCCAAGGCCTACATTTACATGAACTTCAATACTTTCAACTTAAACACATTTCAAATGCATGTGGTTAAATACAGTTGTTTTCCTAGTTCTAGATTTTTCCCAGTCCTGGATCGGAAAAGAGTTCCATATCCTATGGGCAACACTAATTTTCCCTTACAATGTTAGAACAGCCATCAGAAAGTGATATGTCCCAAAAAGTGAAAGTTAGCAAGGAAAATTCTGAAGCATTCCCTTTTTTCAGACAAGTCTCATAGATTTGTGCACAGGGGCATCAGGTGTTGTGTGTAGAATTTTTACCAGATTTCTGACTCGCACTTTGACATTTTGAATGGTTCGTCCAAAATCACGGGAGCCAAAAATTGACCAAACATTTACGTAGTGGTACATGTACATGTACATGTAGGTCACTCACTACATGTACATACATTTGATTCCAAATACTTTTGTTATACTCCACAGTCTTATACTGTAATCCTGAACAAATCTCATTGGGCCTCCAACCCCCGACCCCCTTTCAGTGGTGGGTCCATGTGTGGGGTCTGCGCTCCAGCTGGACATGACCACATTGACGGGGGAGGGGGCTGGACAACGTATGGCTATTGCCAAGTGTCCCAACAATTTTGTCCAGGATTGTAGGCCGTGTTTGTTTCACTCGGATCTAGATCATAATCAGTGATCCTTCGTTGGGTTCCAGACATCATGACTCACTTTAATAATGGATGGTACGAACCAGGGTAAGGGTCACTGATCCGAATCCAGATCTGTGTGAAACAAACAGGCCCAATAACTCTTGCATCTAACATACATGTTGGTGATTATATAACATTGGTCGCCAGACCCCTTATTTCACCTTTTACTGTAAAAAAGCTGTAAAAAAGAATCAGACTTGACACTAGGTGACAAAGTTAGTGACTACAAGGACATGGATGTTCATGTTGGTTTAATCAAAATGAGTTTTAGATGTTCCTTTTTTTTTTTTTAAATTAGCCCAAAATGGAACATGTACATGTACATGTACGTTGTATGTTTTTTAGTTTTGGATCACACATGCTAGTGCACGCAAATATTTACATGTAGCAAATTCAACTACCCGTGCATAACAGACTTGCATTTGACGTAATGTGTTCGTCAGCAGGGGGAGTCTGGTTGGTGTGGTGGCTCCTTCCTCGCCTTCCACCTCCGCAACCCGGGATCAAATCCCACGTACAGTAGGTCAGCAAGTGGAGTTGTTTTCAGTCCCTACTTGCTTCCGTGGGTTTTCCCTGGAATATTTATTTGGGGTTTTCCTCCCACCTCTCACGTATGTTTCACTACCATAGGACATGTGGACATCTAGTTTCTGCGGTCGTGCAACCTTCAAATTATGTAGCAGACAACGAAAGCGATATTTTCTTGAGTCGGAGGTCCTATAACAAATTGTTTTCCACTTAATAACAAAGCCATCGGAAGGGGTAAAATTCGGGTAGTGTGTGAAACAATCATGACAGATCTTTTCTCTCTGAAAAGAAAATATTGGAAATGAGCAAATTAAAAGAGAAATGACTCTTCATGAAAGAAGACTAATCGAACTCACATGCAAATTTTTTTGAACAATGCAACATTTGAAACTCCTTTTTGAAATATTTTTCCAGTTTTCCCAAAGAAAATTGCCATATGGCCTAAGGACCAATACTTGCTGGCATCGTTACGGGTTTTTTGCAGCTGGCAAGAAGTCTGACGTTTGGAAAAAGCATAATTTTATTAAGCAGTCTTTACGCAAAACACGCCACCAGTTGGTACTTCTGAGACACTAGCTACGTTGTGCTGAGACAAGGTGCCTGACCGATTTCTAGGGATTGTACGGACAAGCCTTGGGCCACGGGTTTGCAAATTACCCTGTCGAGGCGGAACGCCAACACATTTACTTTGTATAGCGAGCAACCCCCCGAATGTTCTGAGTCCAGACACTGACAATCGATGACAATGTCCAGTGTAAGAAAGACGTGTTACCATTCCTTGGTGTACGGTTGTTCTAGCGTGACCCAAATTGACTTTACCAAAGCGTGTTGCCAAATCTGTGTTGTAAACTTCAAAATCATTTAGATTAATACTATTAGGCCTACCTTCACAATGCTTTCAGTGTCGTAAAATTGGTCAAAAATTAAAAAAAAAGGTTGCATCCGGAAATTGGCACAAATTCAGTTTGAGTGTTCTGAAAAATGGTGCACTTAAATAAATCTTAGAAAATTCCACATCAACGTCGACATTTCTTTGAAATTGATAACAATAAGTCATCATTATACATTTACCTACATGTTGATGTGGCTTCAAATAATACACGTACATTTACTTGGTAGGCTATTTGTATTCTGTAATTACTCTTGGAAATTAAAGAATGTTTTCTAAACTAACAAAATCATGTCAGATTTGACAGGAAAAACTGAACCCCTTAATGAATAGAAATACCCATGTACATCCAAAACACGAATTGTGAGCTCAATTTTCTTCCACACAGCATGTCTGAAGTGAAGTAAAGAGTCCCCAATGCTTGACAAGCTCTCCATCTTGATATTGACATTCTAGTGCTCCTTGTTCCTCCCAAAGTGACCCGCTGCATTAGCACAAAATAAAATTTGGACAGTCATGCAAAAACGAAAACTCCCCCAGGCCAAATGATGGAATAACTGCAAAGCTCAAAACTGAACAGGTGGCTGGATGATATATTTTTCTGAATCAGCACAGGTAGATATATATTGGTTGATATATTCCTTGAGAATGGTTTCTAAATATCACTAAGTAAACGCATTAGCCTCCAACGTATTTTTTGTTTCGTCTTTAACAAGTTTCTTTTTCTCTAAGGGCTTTGTGGCTCTTTCATTCATGAGACTACATGTACATATATAAAATTCAGAGATACAATTAAATTTTTGTCATTGAAATCATGCTGTATTTTTCTCTTTCACAGCAGATTTACAGAAGGCATTGCCGTAATGTGGTGTCAAGTCTTCCAGTGCTGACATACATTAGATACATGTACATGTAAATTACAGGATACTTTTCTCATTAAGACAATTAAAAACGGAGTAGCATTTATCAAAAGTCATAAGTTTTATTTTAACATGAAATTACATGAGACAAAATGCTTTAATTAATAAAAATCAATTGAGAAAAGAAATATTAAAAATTCATTTTGTCGTTGAAAGCTCATGTTTGCAACCTACATACATTGTATTCCAAATGCTAAAATTACTTTTGCTCTGTAACAATGTTGGTATTAAATATTCCAATCATGCCATTCACCATGCTACATGTACATGCACCGGATACGGTACTGAGTATGACTATATAATACCCGATACATTCTGAGCTCAAAACTGTGATCACTGGGCAGCCATCGTCAGTTGGCATGGGCATGAAACAATTTGGCGCACACAAACTAAGTGTCCCGCTGAAACATACGTGCTCTAAAACTGTCTTCATTGTCATCTTGACTGTCAACTCATCTTGTAATCTGTGCGAAATGCACTGTTGGATGAACGTTTAAATGAATAAATAACGACTGCTGCATGGGGATAGTATTGTTGGTACCCCGCTGTGCAGCTGAAACAGTCAGAAAGAGTCAAAATTTACACAAGTTCTATTTTTTCAATTCACTACAATTCTAATGAACTAATTTTCTCTAAACTAAAATGAGAAATTCTTTTCTGGAAAATCAGCTTCTTACAATGGTTCTGGCTGCATAATGGATTTCTGTTTATGTGTGAAGACGTTTTTGTCATGATTAGAAATTAATTGAACCCATCCAGAACTACTGAAATATGTTGTCGTCACTTTTGTTGGCCCTGTAGGCCCAAAGTCCAAATTAAAACTTAAATTTTGAAAATAATTGTGTAGTATCTCCATCACAGCCGAGCTAATCCCTCCCCCCCCCTCGCTTTGATATGGGCCAAAATAACCTGGCTCTTTGAGAAGTTCTTAAAAGTTGATAAATGCTGACAGATTATTTTTCCTACAGTCACCTACATGTATAAGCCATCTGAAAGCAATGATATGACCTACATGTAAAAGTCAAATTTAATTTAGAGGGAATATTAATGAAATTTACTTTAGTAATGAAATTTGAGGCAAGGTTATTGCTCTGGCAAGGCATTAGAGGCAAAAAATCAAAGTGTGCCATGTTTTGGCCACAACACATATGTGTACATGTACATGTAAGGGTACATCAACAATATTAATGAAAGGCCTACCGATATTATCAGTTAAACAAAGAAAAGCTTAAGACACGAATCTGCTATTTAGAAATTTTTTTGTTAATAGAAAATATTCAGACAATATTCTGGAACTTTGTAGACAACCACTGAAGAGGAGGGAGGATGCAATATTCTTTCCGAATCTTCATATCATAATCCATCCATATCGGCCTGGTCACAAATTGACAAATCTCAGCTATGCTCAAGCATTGTCCAAGTAACTAGGACGCTGTGAATCACGTCTTTTAACATTTACACATGTACGTGTAAATATGTGGACATGGTCGAAAATAATAGAGCCCTAGAACCTTCCATAAGCCTTGTGTATCATTCATTGATTTCACTTACGTAGCTCCTACCCCGATTCAGAGTCCCCGAATCAGAGTCCTAATGTAGGATACTATTGCAGATCATGTTTGAATGTTAAGAGGTGATTCGTAGTCCTACATGTAGTTGCTTAGACTAGGTCTGCTCCTAGAAATCTGGTTGAAGGCACCCCATGTGTATACACGTACATGTACCGTACAAGTATAGTACGAAGTGAATTAGAAATTGGCTTACACGCGAGTGCAGAACTAGACTTGAAATCAAGTTTGTAATTGGCCGGGTGCAGGTGTAGTCTGACCACCTTCCTCGTCAGTGCAACCTTGCTCCCCTATATGCATAGTCAGTAGTGCCCAATGACAGACTTGACAATCTGCAAGCCCTTTTGTGCACAACTTATGGGGCTTGCTACCAAATTGGAGGGAGCACTCTGATTGGCTAAGAATCCCGATTCTATGAACATTTATTTTAGGGGCAGTTTGAGTTGAACATTTATTAGCAACAACCACAGTCTCGTTCATTAAAGAGGTGGTTTACATTATTGTAAAGGGACGATTTACCATAAAAGCAGTAGTTTTTTTGCCAAAAAAGATAGTTAATAGATTTGTTCCTGAATAGTTTTGTAAAAATATACTTTGCCTTTAAGCATCATATCAAAAGGGATATTAATGCTAGATATATGAAAGAAACTGGCACTAATCTAATAAACGTGTAGACATCCATATATAAAATGGACCAGTCTGTGATGTAGTGTGAGCTACTCTTGGCCCTCTCCATGGAAACGTATGAATTTGCAGAGCAGTTAGGAGGACACCGAAACCCGGTACTGAACAGCCCACGCCCACGCATCATATCCGGGCCGAATCTGCATGGCATGCTGGATTGTGGGCAATGATGAACAGGCCAAGCACTAATTGTAAAACGACGCATCATGCTGACCAACGACTTGATTTTAAGTTTAGTGCAGAATGTGTTAAACCACTCTCTATATTATGGAAGATACAGGTACATGTACATGGATGGTGCACACTGTTGGGCTTTGTTTTTGTGAAATGAGTTTGTGAATTGAATACCAACATGTACTTGTGCTTTTAGAAAACATGGCATTTTTTTGTCTGGACCTCATCTTGTCAAATATTTTTTCTTTTTAAATTGCCAGCCTTGAATGCATGGCATACCATTTATGCACGTACATGTACATGCACCTGATTTTTCAATTCCCCCATCAGACTGAGTGCATGACTAATCAGTTTGGTAGCCTCCCATGAAACTGTCACTTTTTGCCACATTTTTCAATGTGAAATTCACTACTGCGCTGCTTGCATTAAGATGGCGATGTGCGCAATGAAATATATAAACAAAATTCTCACTTTGCTCCATAATCATAGAGCTACAGTAAACTACAGAGTGCTGACATGTACAATGTACTTGTGTACCGTTCAAAGAGATGCCTATTTATGAAAAACTTATGAAAAACATTTATTTGGCTTTTGTATGGCTATTTGCGTACATGTATCTGCGTCTGTATTCTAAAATGATGCGTCAACAAAGCTGGTACACAAATAACCTAAACGCACAACTCAGTAAGTGAGCATTTCATTTTGCTCTGCATATAAACACAAATGCGTGCGTGTATGCACTGCAGATAAGTTTGCTGTGACATACATGTACATGTATTTTCGTCGGATTTTATCAGTACCCGATGCTCATTGCGTTTAGAGTACACAATTCGATATTCATTCTGTTCAGTTTCCAATGTTTTACATGTACAAGCACACACATAGATGCAAGATGTCTGCGCCCTGGACAGCGTCAAATTTTCTCCTCGCAGACAATGAAAACGTAGCGCTCTTTTAATTTCATATACAGCTCTCTGTGTCCATAGTCCACATTACCCAATCATAGTCAGTCTAAAATGACTAGTTTCAGAGTATTTTCAGAATACCTTGCAGCTGAAAAATAACTCTTAATGTGTTTTGCTATGCAGTCAAAGCTACATGTATGCACCGGTTCGTGGGTGGTTACGTGCATACAGAGGTGAACATACATGTACATACACGCAATAAGGGCAGATCAAATGATTTTTATTGCAATAGAATGGCATGACACTGATAAGAAAGCAGTGCATAATAATCAGGGTCATTGGGAAAAAAAACAATTTCCAAATCTAACCTGACGAGCCTGCTCTTTGCTACTTGGGTACATACATGTACTTGTACGTACATGTATGTCGCTGAAGTGTTCTTGGATCATGGTACATGTACGTACATGTACATGTAGGTGAGCAATCAACTGTGACTTAGAGCTAGCTCAAGGTGGCATACATACATGTAAGGTCTTGGGTATTCAGCAGTTAAAAATATAAATGCTGTCATTTTTATAGAAGACAAGTTTATTATTTGTATGTGATCATTTTCACTTTCTTTTATTACAGGGAAGACGGTGGTTGTATCCTTTCGTCAATACCGATGGTGTGACATGTCAAATGTTAGCCTGAGACTGACGTGATAAAGTTAACAGGTGGCAGTTTGTATGCATGTGTGTGTGTTTTGGTGTGGTGGGGTTCTATGATACTTAGCCCCACAGACTTGTGTGGGAATCCTCATGCTCTGAATGAAAGAGAACTTGAAGAAGTAGTCTTTGTCCAGTAAGGTATCATGATTTACCAAAGGCAAGACCAAGCCTACAGCGACTTGCTCAGCAAGAGAAGTGCTATTTTTACAGTTAAATAGTTTGCTCCAAATCATAAGCAACAAGGCCAAGTTTTGTGTTGCCTTCCAACTTGGTTTTATTCACTCGATTCAAGGCGTTGAGAATGTGACTCAAACATACTCAAGCTGCAGTGGCAAATCATACATATCTGCTGATTTGGCTCACTTTCGATAATATCCAGAGGGGATGTCCCTAGTTCCCTAAATCTCCCTTGCTGCGACCAAGCACTGGTCAGTACGGTCAGGAGTATTACCACATATGGGCATCGTGCCCTTTGTCTGTGCCCCTTCTGATCTAACTTCAACATTAAATATCTCAAGTTGGCACAAATGAATTTTAAATCTCATCGATACAAATGTGTTTAAGAATGTCTAGTTGATGTGACCGGTCAGATTGCACAAGATTTCTGACCTAATATCCCATCCAAATATGGTAATAGTCCAGATTGCAGTAAGTGCAAACCAGGAGCACAAGTTCCTTAACTCGACACACCGTCAGCTTTCATCCCTTCCTCTGCAAATCTTGCTGTATCTCAATGGCTGGTACTTTTCCCTCTTCTGGATAGTTGAACTGCTGTTGTTCATCTACAAGGGTTAGTGTGGTTCATTGCATTTGTTGATAAACATGTATTCCTCTGTCTGCTGAGTCTTAGCCACAGAGCTGTACATGTATATAATTACCAGAGTGCTAAATTGTTGTGTAGAGTGAAGCCTGCTTGGCACTTCCATATTTTTATGCCCAAACCTATGAAAAACTTGAAATTTGGTATTGCTTTTGTACGGCTTTTTGTGTTTTGTTACTGTATTCTAAAAAATGCCGATATATGGTATGCCAGAAGACCTAAATGCACAATCAGTAAATGAAATGGGTTTACTCAGCGCAAAACAATGCATGCTGAACCACTGTAGATACTTAGTTAAATGACAGGGATCTGGCAAATGGTGTGTTTTTGTGTTGCGTTCAGACTTCATACATGTACACGTAATTCAAAATTCTTTCCATCTTATTTTATTATACATGTATTTATGATCGACAAATACGTACATAAATTCAAAATGTCTATGTCCGGAAGGCGTCGAAGCTTCTTTCTGTGGGGAATGACTACATGTAGTTAGCACTCTAGTACTGTAATATTCTGTACCGCCATGGTCCTTTTGCAACACTGGATTTGGCATACATTTGTAGAATTGTACAGTGGTGCAAAGCTGAGTATGGCAAATTTTCCAAAATACATGTATTAATTTGAGCACTTACAACATGGGCGTGTCAACACATTTTACATTTTACAAAGGATGAAGTCAGTTCTCTGAAAGAAGAACACAAAAACTGAATGCGATTACTTCAAAGTTTGTGTGAACCACGTAACCACGGCCATTCTTCAAATGCAGTCACTGTGACGGACTATTATCAGTCAGGGTATGGCCAAAATACACATGAAAAGTCATACCAGTGCAGGTTACTCAACCCCTGATAGCCTTATTCATCTGCAATGACAGCCTCTCCATGTACGTGTATAAGTGCACATGTTTGCTAGAGTAATGCTGAAATTTGTGGTTTGCTTGACAGCGACGGTGCTGCCGTACCCAGGTGCTAACTTTGCTGCAGAGGCAGTCATACTTTTTCTCATGGCCGGCATTGAGTACGTCAGGTTGTTCCTTGGTAAGAATCTGGTTGTCCTTGTCCATCCACCACCTCTGTCCTTAACCATCACTTTACAATCGATGTACAAAAAGGTGTTTGTGTGAACTCCTCATGAGAATTGTCAGCATTCAGTGTGTGTCAGAACAGGTTGCCTCACTGAAAGGTATAGTCCATCATTTGCCACAATCCAAAAATTAACCGATGAAATTGTTGGTGCAAAGCATACTTGGTTTAAAGATGGTTGTTGGACTAAACTCCCTGTGAAATGATTCTCTCTGGCAAGTTGTAAGTATGAACAAAACAATGAAAGAAGGCCATTTCCAATGACGCATGTAAAGATGCCTTGTGGTAAATTACCATTGGAAGCATAAACAACCTCTTCATTCCTCCCATATCCAACAATATTTCTTGAATATGCTCCCTTGAGGGGGGGCCCATTGCCTTAAATCCTTCAAAATCCTCTGGTAATCTCGATCAATATGTGGAGGCAGTGCAGATGGTATCCCGGCGCAGTATGGAGGATTTCATGTATAATGTAGACATGAATTCATGCATGGCTGAGAATAAACAACAGTAGGTCTAACCCACAACCTTGACACAGTGCATCCTTTGCAATCAGCCATTCTCCCTCAATCCTCCAAAACCACCCGGAGGATTTTGGAGGATTGAGGAGGGTTAAGGTTGAGTTGAAAATGGCTTGTGCTTTGCATGTTACATATATAAAGAGATTGTAATGGTAATTTTTTTTTCAGATTTTTCTCATCTCGACCTTTTATGATGGGGTGCGATCATAAAAACCATTTTTCCATATTCCCAGCAATCCAAGCTTAAGATGGCTTGTCTGGGTTGTCAGCATGACAACATCCCTAGTGGAGGCATGTTCCATTGCAGGGGTGCGATCATAAAAATCATCTTTCCATATTCCCAGCAATCCAAGCTTAAGATGGCTTGTCTGGGTTGTCAGCATGACAACATCCCTAGTGGAGGCATATTCCATTGCAGGCTATGACTTCACCTATTTTATCTCCAGGTTTACGTGCACCTAGGTGACTCAGGTTCAGTATCAGACCACTTTTCTGTTCGCAGAAAGTAACATCCTTTGAGTTGGCAGTCTTTATCTTGTTGAATCACTTGAAGCATCTCAATAACTTGGTGCCAGGAGTGTACATATGTAGGTTTTGGAAACGCCATTGTTCTGCACGAGACCAGTACCACAGTTGTCACTGATAAGGCTGTCTGACAAAAAAAAATAAGAAATCTGTGCAAAAAAATATTACACCCCAAAGTCATTGTCATGGTACTTTGAAATGAACTTTTTCCCTGATCTTGTTTTCCAAAAGGCAAAAAGGGCAACCTAACGGAGAAGATCATCCATCTGGGCGTGTCCCTGGGCGTCGGCCTGGCCACGCTGTTCTTTGGGCTGTACCTGTTCCTGTGGCAGACCTATGTCCTTCGCATTGAGCTCATTCTTGTCGCCGTGGAGATGGCCTTTCTCTTCTTTGAGGCCGTCTTTGGACTCATAGCGATCATCACATTTGCAAGGTGCATATGCATTGACCCATTTACACTTAATTGGAATGAAATCAATCAAATACAAAATATTTGGCTCATTGTCGGTACTGTCTAATCACTGTCTTGTCAATTATGTCATCAACTGTTTGTCAGTTGAAAATCCAGCAATGAACCTCCAACCAATCCAATCTATTGTTCAGACAGTGAACATTCTGTTTCTCCATCCCTTGGTGTATGTACAGTACATGTACATGCATACTATATGTACTATTTGTCTGATTATACATGCCCATGTTCAATTGTTGTCTATTAAGTGCCTAACTTTATAAAGATGAACAAAGAAATTGACTGGAGTGGGATTTGAACCCGCAACCTCCAGAATACCGTACCTGTGTTCTACCAACTGAGCTATCCCCCTACGTTGGTAGTTCTTCCCATTTGTCAATTATCTTTCTTTGAGGGTGTGAGTCAGAAGCCATGTAACCTAAAACATCACATGGCCAGGGATAACTCCCCAATCATACACGATGCAACCTGAGAAGTGGTGAACAGGGATCAATTATGGAGGATGTGACTTTTTTTAACACAAATCATGAAACAAACTATACAGGGAAACTGACTAGGTGCTTACGTATAATTATAAAGATGAACAAGATGTTCTGTGTCTGTTTTTTTGCATTTCTAAGCTTTTAAATAAAAATTTCCTGGCCATGATTGCATAACTGCAAAGTTTCAACCCAATCAAACATGCGCTTCAGGATATATAGTGATATAAATCGGCACTTTTGATGTCACCTGACATGTTGAAATTTGCACCTTAAATGCCATGTGATGCGGCACTTGATGTCATTATGGTGATTTTTCCAAGATTTAAAATACCATTTAACTCAACGTTATTTGATAGCTGTTGATGTCATCAATATGTCACTCCGTGGTTTTAACCCGATGGGACACGCACTTCACAAAATACAGTGCTTTTGCTGGTATGAAACGGGCTGGATTCAGATTCGCACCTGCTACACTCCTTGCTACAGCTAAATCACCACCCGCTGATTCCTTTCAGTGCCAGGAATCTTTCCATTTATTTACCAGAGCATGACGATGCGCGATTTCCCTGCCACATGGTTTTCTTGTTGCCAAAGCAATGGCCCCGAAACAGTGTGGGTCAATTATACACATTACATGTACAAAGCATGGCTCTTATAGCTACGGCTGTTACCCCTATGGGTCGTGTTGGTGGCACTGCCAGCAGATGGCAAATTTTGTCATTGGTGGTGTACTCCGTCTATAAACAGTGTATCAAGCCCAACACCTTGGACAATTGATGCAGATATTTACTCTAGTTTTGACAGGCAACTTCAGACTGTAACCGTTGGGATTGAATTTGTAGCTATTTTTCATGAATTAAAGGTCTTTTCATCATAACTCCCGGTCTGATAAAGTCATCATCCTGAATTTTCCACAAATGTTGCAAGCATAAAGGACATCATGTTAACCAATTTTCAAACAATTCTAACCAACTTCGCCACAGACATCTATTCAAATATAATTTGAACAATTTTCAATTCGTCATAAGAGGGAGCTCAAGATTTTCATGACGTCACCAGTAGCTGTTTTGCAGAGTACTATCTGGCCAGAGACTAACCCTGTTCTAAGCAAGTTCATATCTGTCACCAATTTTGAATTACTGTATGCGTATAAGGGTCACACGATTTTTACACACACAAGATGAAACAAAGAACGCAAACACCAAGTCACTGGAAGTCACGGTTGATTTCATGTGGATTTTTAAAGATTAAAACTCGACCATTTTTGATTGAGTGTTGTTTGACACTTGATTATGTCATTATTTTGAGGACATCAAATAATTGACATCATTATTTAAGGATCATCTTTTCCTTAAGATCCTTCTTTGGTGTAACTGTGAGTAAGATCCAAAATTGTTAATTGACCAAAAAGGCCTCTTGAAACTGTGTACAAAGTCAACAGGAGAAAATAAATATTCAAAATTTATTAATGAATCAAAAGCTGACATCATCATGACATTACTTTCCTAAAAAAAACAGTGCTCTCTGGTCTTCCTGTGATGTAACTGTGGTGAAGATAAATCTTTGCCAAGTGACTTGAAAGACCGTTGAAATGCGTGTACAAAATTAATGGAGCAAACTAAATATTCAAAATTACATAATAAATCACATGATGACGTCACAATGATGTCATGTTTCGAGGCACATCTTTGCTATGAGTAAAGGGTCTTTGTTTGAGGCAACTTTGGTGAAGATCCCAAATTGCAAAGGGACTGAAGTGACATGCAGAAAAACTGTGTACAAAAGAAAAGAAAAAAAAATCATGACAAAAGAATGCCTTTTTCAACAAAATGCGAAAAAAAGTCAACAAAGAAATTGACTGAAGCAGGATTGAACCTGTGACCTTCGGAATACCATACCAGTGCTCTACCAACTGAGCAATCGAGCCCTACGTAACCTCCCCGGATGATCCCCATTCACCACTTCCCAGGTTGCATCATGTATGACTGGGGAGTGATTCCTGGCTATATGGTCCTTCAGGGTACATGGCTTCTAACTCATGCCCCCGAACAAAGATGTATGGGAAGTGCCACCAACTTAGGGCTGGATAGCTCAGTTGGTAGATACGGTATTCTGGAGGTTGCAGGTTCAAATCCCGCTCCAGTCAATTTCTTTGGTAATCTTCATAATTATATTTAAGCACCTACATGTTGTCAGTTTCTCTATATAGTTTGTTTCAAGTTACTGACATTCGAGACCTTGCACATCCTGTTCAAAAAAAAATGTTTACACACTTGTAACCATTCTGCTTTAATCGAAACTATCCCAATTATTAAATTTTCAGACTGCCAAAAAATCGGAAAGTTCCATTTTCCATAAAGATTAAAAAAGTTCTGGCAAAAGGGGGCACTATTGCAGAAAAAAGGGTACTTTCCGCTATGTCAAAATGGCACTTGCACATACATACATGTTTGACATTTAAATGGCTTCTCTCACTTGGCTGCCTGTTTTGCTATTTGATCAATAAATGATGTTCCAATTTCCAACGGTTCAGTGTTGGCAGATATGAATTTGTGGCGTAGGGGGAAGAGTAGAAAGAACTAATTCAGATACATGTAGGTGGCAAATCATTCAACCCTTACATGTAAATCAAGTGCGTTGTTCAAAAGATCTCTCGAGTTTATTTTGGTGTTTTCAAATGTTATATTGTTGTTTTACAGGGCAGAGTCATTCAGATGATGAAACTTTGCAAAAGTATGCCGGTGCCCAGTGAGTATGTACTGCTAATGGAATCAACTTCATTTCATGACTTGTCTCTGAATTGTTAGAACGTTCTATGTGCAGAAAAGCAAAGGAACATGCTGGGTCGGTTTCACACACTCTAGGTCTTTTGTATGCTGTGCGTCGGTTTGGGTTGGAATCAGAGTCAGTTTTGCACCTGTTTTGTCCCATGAGTATAACCCTTGGATGTTACTGGCCCTCTCAAAGGGAAGGCTCGCAACAAAAAGCCATTGATGTCTGTGTTATACATATTTGTTTTTGTCCTTTTTTGTGGTGATTTTGTTCTTACTTTATTAAGTTTTTTTGCCATACAAAGAAACCAATGTTTGAAGTATGGAAGACTTCTTAGGGCTCAACCAAAGATTTTCGTTGGGTTGTTGCCTTAGGAGTAATATCAAGAAGAGTTTATCAGTAAATGGATTTGTACATGTACGTATATATCTACAGTGTTTGTGTAAAGAGATCGAATAAGTCTGTGACTGACTTCCAGATTTGTAATTTGGCTAATTACAACAAAAGTACGAGTACAAGTTTATTTCCTTGTACATTACCTCTAGTACGTGTTCAATAACAAGCTTTTTTCCGTTGGCACATGGGTCATTAAGAGAGCAACATCCCAGAGATTTGTGTTGTATGGGTATGAGTATTTTTCCACAAGTTGATCATGAGTACAGTGATTTGTTTCTCGCCGTTACGAGTTCAAGGCAGTTGTTTCTCATGAGTAGAGTGCAAGTACATGTACATTTCCAAGCATGCAAGTACCAATTCCACTGCACTATAATGTCATTCTTAGTACTGGAGGGTCCAATCAGAAGGTGTCAGAGTACCACATGACCACACGGTTCCCTCGGATATAAGCCACCCTCACTGCACACAAGCATTTCAAATGGGATAGCAACCTGTGCGCCGCACGTTGTAAACTCGACAGAGGGTTCATATTTGCCTAAATTACTAACTGAATTCTTTATCAGAGTCCCTATCGGTCACAATTTCTGCTGTTTCCGGCTGTCGTCGTTCATACTGGATACCGGCTTTGCGTTTTTCGCACACTTTTTGCCATTTGTAAAGCTAAAACGATTGCCAACTATGTAAATACATGTACTGTGCATGGTGCTCCAGTCTTTTCTCGTTTACTTGGGTCAGTGAGGGCAAGGGCGTCATGGAAATCCCCGCATTAATAAACCCCGCAAACCAATGATCAAAACGTAATATATATTGAATGAGTTTTCAAAGTGAATGTTGGTGTATGCTGGCCAGGCAATATTTCTGTGTATGTGATTCTAAAACGAAAACTCGTGTATTTGATATGCACTTCTTAGAAGAATTGCATGTCAGTGTAAATATGTATTATATATGTAATTATTGTATATAACCAATGAATCAAATTGCAATAAAATCTTGTCGCGCTTGAGGTGTTTCAGTGCTACATTCGCAGTTGTTAACTTGCATCATTTTCACCTCTCTTTCGCATCATTGGTCTAAGTTTAAGCGATACTCGAACTCGTTTGTGCATGTGTATAAATGTAAGATGTACATTTATAAGCCATTGAAGTACGAGCGGTTGAATTTAAAGACCATGCCGGGTACCAGTTCCAAACGGTGTATTCGAAAGATGTAGAACTTGTGATTCAGTCGACGGTACAAAGCTCACTTGGAGAAAACTATGTGGGTTCAAGGTGCATTATAATTTCTTTAAAATATGTTGTATTTTCTTAAAGATTTCATAAATCTTTTAGCTAGCCCATAGAGAGAGAAACTACCTGGCAGCCCCCTTCCCTGTCATCAACGTTTGATGATAAACCCTCAGCAAGTGTGTATATTGCCACGAAAAATGAGGAGTGAGTCGTGTTTCACAGGCCGCGTGTGCCCATTGGGGC
The DNA here is from genome assembly GCF_001949145.1 of Acanthaster planci. The sequence continues at coordinate 243,877 of NW_019091580.1, read as the reverse complement.
CCGTCTGCTTTACACCTGTGCCGAGTTCTCATTGCTGATTCCATGAGCGTGGTACTCCTTAAATTAAAATTATCCTTCATGGTTTTCTGTGGAGTTATGGTACAGTATCTGTTCTGTTAATTTTCATGTGCTTGCATGCGCTCGCTGCCGGCACACGAGGGTGCAGGGTCGCACCCCAGTAATGATCCGAGAGCCCTCATTGTAAAAACAACAGTTCTCATAAAAGTTTTAGGTCTTTTGGTTGGTAGCATTGGCACATGAAATTAACATTTCGTAGCCAGATTGTTGTTTAGGGTGGGAGCTTCCTTGACAAAAAGAATCGCTGTCTGAAACAGAGACAAAGTCTCATGGCAGCCATGTGAGTATAGAGCATGGGATGGCGCTGTTTTGCTTTGGCTTTGCGATCAGTTCGTGGTGAAGAGTTTCCGCGTAGTTGACTACTACTAAAGTATGTAAAGATTTCAGCAACTTTGATGGCAGTTCCAAAGTTTAGTCCCGCCTTTTTTCTTTTCTTTTTTTTTTCAATTTATCGGTTGAAGTTAACACTTTCTTTCAGATTATCTTAAACACTGGTAATTTAATGTAGTCCACTGTCTCGTCGCATTTCCGACTGGCATCGACACACAGTAGCACGCTTTCATTGCCCCGCCTCGACGCAGTCAGAAAAGTGTCATCTTCGGGGACTTCTGCTGGGTCGGGGCGGCAGCTGACAACCATGCTGCGCGCGCTGGCCCGTATAGCATTTCAACATATTTTCCAAGATCCCCCGGCCGCAGCTCAGCTCGGCCAACATGATGAATAGGGTGCCATTTCTACCCGCCACTTTGACGCGCTTATAAGAACAGTGCAAGTGAACCCTGCCTTGCCAACATACGAACGATTAATCTTCCGTGACGTCGCACAGCCGAGCAAAGAAAATAGAAAAGAATAAAATGAAAATTTGCGATTCGGATTTGGTTATTGACGGCAGAAAAGAGATATTTTGACACATTTTGGCGCCATAAATCTCCAGTGTTATACTAGTTTCATATCGTACACAATCAGTGCGGGTCCAAGCATCATGTCCGACCAGCGCACCAGTATATTTTGCCAGAGGGATTTTTATTGGGGGTGTTTTCCGAACGGACGTACCGTCATCTGATCTTGAAATATTTTCGTCAGGTGGAGTCGAAGGCCCCTGCTTCTGCGGGAACGGGGGACAAAGACGATACTAATGTACTTGAACAGTGCCAAGTTAGGCTGTTTCTTGTGATTTTTTTTTGTGTGTGTGTTTTTTTACGACACTCGCTGATTCACACTTTGCTAGGAATTTTAGTGAGCAGACGCTATGTCTATATATTCGATTGGTCCAACTTGGCCAAATGTTGGCAGTCATAGTCACGTCGTCGCCTTGTTACGTAGTCCCAAGATATTTCATTCATAAGCCATTGCCCTAACCCCATTAAAACTTTATTTTCATTTTGTTCTCTTCATTTTCAAAACTCACTAGAGGGGGCGAACTCTGCCCCTCGTCCTGATTTCAGTTGTCCTTTTGAAATACTGCATTCGTTTGAAACAACAGAAACCAGTATATGCATCATGCGTGTAACGACATCTGTACTGAATATATCATCCTGTGAAGTTGAAATGAAATGGGATAAAGAGTTTGATGTTAAAATTATCAATATACCGACTGCCACAAGTGTTGGCCCATACTTGGGTACATTTCATTGCACACGCTTGCTTGTGTCTGAAAATCGAAGATGTCACCAAAACGGTTTGCGATATGTATATAATTGATACTGTTTATGTCAAAACGCATGCCCATGAGTAATATCAATTTAGTTACTCGTCTATCCCCGATCCACATAGTTTTATTTGTGTTACTGAGTCTAATGCTTTCTGAATCTATTGTTAAGTGCCTAATTTTATTGTGACCTCCCCATGTTTACATTTGGGTTCGCTCAACGTTTTGTTCTATACATTTCTTTTCTAGTTGCTTGTTTGTTGCTTGCTTTCTAGAGTAAATAATATTAGTAACTGTGGCCGCAAGACGAGAGAAAAGGTCGGGATGGCTGGGGGCGCGATACTCAAATTCGTTGCAGTGATGCTGCAAAAAACGCATCGGCATGGGAGCGAATTCTGCCCTCGGCCCTGTTAAGCATAAAAACCTGATATAGAGCAATCAACCTATTGTAAGCGTAAAAATACCAACTGTTCTGACACGCTTTCGTCACCCAATTCAAGCGTTTGAAGACAATTTTGAAGTTGACGCCACACATCGACAAACTTATTTCCCCCGACAAGGATTTTCCTTATCCAGTGTACTAATCTCTAAAATACCACCCCGAATTGGAACGAGGCCTTATATGGCGTCAAATTTTGTACCAAACTTAATCATCTTCTGCCGAAAGTGTAATTGGAATCGTGGAGAGATGACAGGAAAAAAAATCAATACAGTTCTTTAAAACGCACAGATGGGCCGACAGACGCGCTATACGCCGAGAAGCTAACAGTCGCTTGTTGCTTAGTTACTTATATCTGTATTCCACTCTTTTAAAGTTTAGAAAGAAAGTTAAAGATGTTGGAAAAAAGGAAGACGATTGATAAAGAGTTTTTCTAGCTCAAAACTAGCGGCACAGAGACCCCACCCCCACCCCCCTAAAAAAAACAACGTGAAAACAACAACAGTTCCAGCGGCGAAACCCAGATTCGCCGGTCCGTCGGCGGAAGTTTTTCTAGGCTCTGCGGATCTCGGGCTAAGTCTCCCCGGCTCAACTAGCTTGCTTGCACCGCGGATAAGCGAGGGGGAATTGCCAACCCCCCCCACCACCATGCACATTCAGGCGGAGAACAAAAAGGTCGGTGACGGGCCCTTCTTTGGGCTTGCTCTTTCCAATTCGGAAGCGGGACTTGTTTTGGTCTCTCTTTTTTCAGAAGTTGATCGCTGCACCCAAGAAGAAGTCTTTGGGCTGATTTTTCTCAAAATCCACCCTCGAAAAAATCTTCTTGAAGACTTATTGTTTTCAGTAATTTCATTTTGTGTCAATTTTTTTTTTGCAGTGAAACAAGCTGTAAAGAAACAAAAAGAAATTCAAGTGCTAAAGGTAAATAATTATGGTGAACAATAAATGTCACTCTTGATTTAACGACCCTCCCACCGAACTCCGTTCTGTGCATCTGTACCCATAGAAGGTATGTCAGTTACGATTGGGGTTGGCATGATTTCAATTTTGCGCTGAAAAACATTGATATAATCTAATTCGTAGTTCGTAATCGTACCTTTAATTCATTTTGAATGGGATCTTCCATGCTAAGATCTCAATCAAATCCTCAGCATAAGTAGTCGACATTCATTTGTGTTGTTAACTTAATCACCGACACTGATCCATGTTGTCGACATTCGCCTCATCATTGAGCAAGCGCTTTGAAATCAGATTTTAGCGTGGAGCTCATTTACGATTTTTTCCTAGCCATTCCAGTATTATAGCTATGCTGGACATCCTAATGAAAGTTCATCTTAATACTGAGATTTTGATCTGTGCCATCACTGAAACCGACCGCCCAAAACTAACCAACTGACTCTCTTGTGTATATAGTAACATGGCTTTTGGTAAATTAATTTCTTAGAATATTGTCCACAGTGTCGCAAACAACATAATGCACTGTGCACTTATACAGGTCTGTTTTTGTTTTTCCCCCACAAAAATCGAACACCAACGACGCGAGATCTTCAGTGCGGAATGAACTTGATCCACCATCTCTCATCGTGCTCAAAAGTTGACAGAAAAAAGCCCGCGGATATGTTCGGGCCGTAATGCGCATGTTCGTGCGGTTACCATCCCCGAAGGTTTCGAGCCTGGTGCCCGGCGCCGCCAGCGCTCCCCTCGCGCCCGTCCGCCGGTCACCGGCGCCGCGGTTGGCCCGTGGGACTTGAGTGGTGGTATTTCAACATGGGTAACCATGTAGTGAAAAGACGTCAGTCCCCACTCTGGTCCGGCTTACCGGTAACACCGCCACGAATTACATCCAGCGGCCTTTAAATTCCCTGTCACATGTAAGTTTCTGAGCTCGATTCAAGGTGACTATCTCGCTATCGGTCGATCGGCATTTTTCAGTTAGTTCCGTGGGTTTTCAATTCAACGGGATTTGTCTCGAGCACCGGAGCGCGGTCTCGATGTTGGCGACTATGGGCAGCACGCCTGGTTACCCGGCGGACCAGCGCGCGTCGATGTGCCTCCAGCCGTTCGGCTACGGGGGAGGAGGGGCCAGCGACTCGTCCCCGCCCGAGTACCACTGTTTCGCCGACCAGGCCGCCTCGCCGGGCCTCTACCGGCCAAACTCTCGCGAGGACCTGGATCCCCACGACCGAGATGTGGGCGTGGAGGAACTGAGGGACGTGGCAGGCGGTGGTAGCGGAGGGAACTTCATGAGCGAGAAATACAACCATATCAACAACGGTGAGAACGGAACGGGGCACTACCCTCACGTCTTGGCGCCAGGCCATGAGCATGACACTCATCATACAGGTACTTCAGTCTCACTCTCACATACAAGTGTCGACCTAAGCATTTTCTGTTCAGTTCCTGCCCTTTTATTATCCTAACAACATTATGCATGTTTTTTCCCTCTGTTATGCTATAACATCCCATAATCACCCACAGTATAAGTCGTATAAGTATGTATTTTGAAGAACGGTCATGTATTGTGCAGGCTAATAATTACAGCTTGAGAAAAGTCCAATTTTTATGTGGGATTTTTGTTTTTGTTTTTTTTTTGTGCAGGTGAACGACAGTGCTTGATATGGGCATGCAAGGCGTGCAAGAGGAAAACCAACATCTTCGACAAGAGGCGAGCAGCCACAGACCGGGAGCGGAGGCGACTGACCAAAGTCAACGCCGCCTTCGAGGTGCTGAAACGCCGGACCTGCACGAACCCGGAGCAGCGAATGCCCAAAGTGACCATTCTGAGGAATGCCATCCAGTACATCGAGCGATTACAGATGATGCTGCACGAGGCCGAGTCCACCCCGCTGATGCACCCGGGAGGACGGCCCCTGCGCGGCAGTGATGGAGCGGTGCTACCCTCCATGGACTCGCGGCTCAGTGCGGTAAGTATAGCATGAGAAGCCGGGTTGAGGCACCGCGCATGGTGCCAGACATGCACGCCGAGGATTTTCGGCTGCGTGCCGCGCCGAGCGGCGGCCGAGTCTGTGGAATGCGGATCGTGGGCTAGCTGTAATTCAGTTAATGGTGGGATATACATCATAATTAGCGGCAAGGTTAATGGTGAAAGGTTTGGGTAACAGTAAAGATTTATCTCTCCCCATATCATCGTAATGTAGGATCCACAGCTAACTCGGAAAACACGTTTGCGAAAAGCCAGCGGGCTGGTAAGAAGTCTCGCTTTTAAACGGCACATTTTAGAAACGTTTGAGGCATCGAGTCGGCTTTGATGGCGCCATAAGTTGCCTTTAAAAATGTCTTCGAAGCCCCATTGAGTAAATGGCAACAAAAGCAGTAGGCGAAGACTAAAAAAAACTTGAGTGAAGTCAGTCTTGAGCCATGTGGACATTTGGTGATCATACTGAGACTGCATAATTATACAGGTGATTGCTCGGTGTTTTTTTGAGCGCAGGTGTTGAATTTCAACAGTAAAGGGGGCGACAGTTATCCTTCAAAAATGTTGCTCAATTATATTTTGTGATTGTCTGCACAACAAAGTGTACTTTCACTCTTCTGAGCGTAAATACCTGAAGGTCATGCATGACAGCTTGCCTGTGTTATCTTTTGTAGACCTTTTTATGGCATGAAAGTTAACAATGGTCTGCATTAATGTTTCGTAATGTACACTATGATCTATTATGTTTGTCAGATATTTAGTCGGTACCTCTTCCCTGAGATGAAGGTATGCATTGCCGTTTCAAATTGCTCTATTGAAACCAGGAATCATCAACAACTTCTAATGTCATAACCAGGTATACCCGAGACCTAATTCCTGGCAAAACAAACGTTGACTCCTCCGCGGCGGAGCAGATTGTAAACGCATTACGGGTCGGCCGAGTGTTAGAGCCCACAGTCTCCTCTCATCAAACGAAAAAAGTGCCCGTGCGATCGTTCCCCACCGCTGGCACGGTGTCCGGAAGGAATGCCTCTCACGTGGCGAGTGAAATCGCAGTCGGCCCCGGGGAATGTCGGGTCGAATCACGGTGGGAAACGGGTTATGGGTGCGAAGAAAAAAGGTAAAGTGTTGGGGGCGCCACGGTGCATGCAACACCTCAGTCGCTTTTGGTCAAATCCTGATGTCTGTCGTCCTGTATTCACTCTACTGTCTGTCTGTCGATTGGTCTGCCAGTTATTTCTCCGTCGTAAAGTCTTGTCGTTTTCTTGCCGGTCCAACTGTTATCCCGTTCTTTATAAAATTAAAAAAATTCCTCCACGGCTGTAATTTTATTCAATTGTTTTCCACTTGAATTACATGTACGCTTTAGTAAAGTCACCGGTTTGTTTTTATGATCTTTGCGTTGTTTTAAATATTCTTTTCCATCTGTTTCATGGCAACGTGTTCATACTATGCAGTCCTGTAATGTTCGCCTTGCTATGAACCTGTTTTTACGTTGTTCTTATTTTGTCCAGTCAAATGGAGGACAGTACGTGTAGCTGTACATTTTAATTGTGGCATAGAACGTCTTCTTGGGACACCATTTATCACATACATATCACTTTGCGTGATGAAAACTGGTTTTTGGTGTTGAAATTAAAAATCTCTCAGAAATGGAACTAGTGAAATGAAAATTATTAAGGACGAGACAGGTATACGTGACAATCGTGCATATTAAACTATAGGAAATCCCTAGTTGTCCATTTGTTTTTCCTAGCGTGTCACTGGTCGACTTGTATTTTTCTGGCGATCGTAAAACTCGATCGGCCTCATTCGCGGTTTTATTGCCGAAATTTGATTGGCAAAATAATGAATTCGCGACTTTATCACTTCTCCTGGGCAGCGGGAGACACTGTTGTGCGGTCAGTAATCCCTTTCAAATGATTTTTACTTCCACAGTCGTTTCAGTTCCAAGAATTTTACACAAGTTTATGGGATCGCAACGCAACATTTTCTTCATTTTAATCATTTCGTAATATCCTAATATTACAAAAAGTAACAGAAATGGTGGAGGAAAATATTATAAAGGTACCGTGTTCTTTCGGGTAAAACTGTTCAAATGCTGCCGGTAAACTTTTTAACACGTGCAATCAGTACTCTATGCCAAGTGCCTTCACTTCAACCATGACTGATTTTAGTTTCAAGAATTTTACGCAGGTTTATGAAATTGCAACACAGTAGGTTCATTTTTATCAAATCATAACATTGTAAAGATTCAAAACAGTAACAGAAATGGTGGAACTACAGATAATATTAAAATGCATTTTGTGTATTAAAGAAACAGAGAAAACAACAACTTTTAAAAGGTAACGTTATCGCAGACGTAGGCCTGTTTTGGGATTATTCCAGACAGTGCGATTAAGCAATTTAATTTGATTCGTTTGAGAGAAACTTAATCACATTAATATTCGTAAACCAGGTCTGGAAAACAAATGAAGGAAGTTTTAATTTGAAAGTTAGCTGGACAAGTCTTAGACATTGTGTTGAAACAAGCTCATTCTACCGTAAGTTACGTGTACATTTTGTAAAATAAACTGTGGGAAACAGGGTCAACATATGGAAATCGCACTGCGTAAATACGCCAGTTTTGTCGTTCATTGAAATCCTTTCATGCATATTCATAACTTCATGAAATGCCAGTATTGAAGCAAGTAAGGGACGCATTTCGATTAAAAAAAGTTACGCTAGAGATTAATACCTTGATTAAACGGATGCTTTCACACTCTGTCAGCTGAAACTGCTTAATAGAAAGGTAAATAATGGTTGAAATTGTAAGGAAATGTCCACCGCCTGTTGCAGGTTGTGATTCGCATTTTGATAAAAAAATAAGTCCCATAATTTGCCCTTGCTGAGCTCTTTCATTGGTGTACGTACACGTGTACAGACGCCCTTGATTACACGGTTTACGTGAATGAACCCCCTGCGTGGCGAGGGTCGAATGTAACGTCTGAATGGAGTCTAAGAATATACCACGAGATACAGGAGTTTCCACAGTGGTCATGGCATCAAAAGAGCTCTTCACCATTAAAAATTGTTACGTTCAGTGTATTTTGGGGTAAAACAACGAAACATTATTCAAAATGGAAGTTAACCGACCATCAGGAAGACGCAAAATACTGTGCTGCTTTTAACTGAAGACTGAATTTGGTGTTTGGTGAAAAAGCAGCGCGCCGTCTTCATGGTGTGTGGGTTGATTGTGTGTATTAATGTGTATGTCACTGGTAGGAAATGAGGATTGTGTTAAATAGAAATCTCTCTTGGCGGGATTGCTTCTGCTAACAACTTATCACTCTCCAAGGATGTAGGAGACGGACAAGATTTTTTTAATTTAGAGATTTAAAGGTTCTTGATTGTTGTATTAATTTTTTCCCAAGATTTCTCCGAGTATAGGCTACGTGTAGATGGAATTTTGGGTAAAAAGTTAGACACACCTAATATCCCAATTTCGAATCCAACCTTTCGAGTGCTTGCTATAGCCCAGTGGTCGAGAGTGGTTGTTTAGGGAGTTTGTGCATGTTAAAACCTTTGTCTTTATCTAACCTTCAGAGATTTATAAATACGTGTGCAGATAGGCCATGTAATATTGACCGCGTAACAGCATTGAGTAAGGAAGCATCCCTCTTTTCGGGAGAGGAGGCAGACGTGCGGTTCACGGCATTATGGATTGGGTTGGAAACCCGTGAGTGTCTCTTCAGCTGATTGGCCGTGTACCTTTGAGTTTCAGGCTGTCTAGGAGTATACGCTAAGCGATTAGTTTGTATCACTGCTAACCTGTAATAATGAGCAGATGCCAATTTGACCGGCGAAGCGAAGTCGGGCGGTGATAAAGTTTTTTTCCCCCTCAAATTGATGTTGGCGATACTGGGTAATATCATTGACAGTTTCGTTTTTCTTTCTAGTACGCGCACGGCGCGGCCGTCGCGCTTTATTTTGGCCCGATTATTTGATCAAAACTCGACACGCTTCCCGAAAGGCCGACTCGGATTCCGTTTCACAAGATTCACGGCCTTGCTCTGTTTTCCAATCTTGGGAAGTTGTACATGTATATACTGTCCCCCCCCCCACTCCCCGTACGAGTCTGCATATAGTCTTTGGAGGATGGGAATTAATTAATTGACTGAATCTCCGAGACGATGATGGTGCATGTAGATTTTTTTTTTCGCCCGCGGGAGCCGTCAATTCTTTTTACGGCTACTTGGTGTAATTGCGCTTCGGTCGTCTTGAGGTTCTACAGTCTCCACTGTTTTTATGAAGATTATGACCACCAACCACCAAGGGAACGATGTCCGATACCTTGTTCTCGCAGCAGAAAAGACTTGCCGGATTTTCATCAGTCTTTTTTAATCATCCCTTTGTTGCTGCTTTGTATCAATTGGAATTAATAACTCTTTAGGTTTTTATAATCATTCAAAAATGTACATAAAATTGCCCGGCACTGAATGCGTCACATATTATAATCATCCTGAGTACATGTGCATGGACAGAGAATTTCTTTTCATTTATTTATTTTACACCGTCTGGCTTTGGCAATTATGAAAATGAATCGAGGGTGTCAAGAAAGAAGTATAAAACCGTCATCAAAGAGATGTTTTCAACCAGATCCCTGTTCAACACAACAACGAGTGCCACAAGGTGTATGCAAAATGTTGGGGCATTTTAAAGTATGTAACATGTTTCAGAACAGAATGATCCTTCGTTGCAGCGATTTTTGTGTGTCTAGAGTAATAGGAGCAGAACAAGGCAACGGACAATGTATCCCTGTTGTACCCTTTCCGAGTTACAAATTTAGCATTCAAGGTAAAACACTCCTGCAATCTTTCGCCACTTAACTCTAATCATGTCATCCCCGCCCGGCAACGACTGCCGTTAATTTCGCGTCATGCCCCTTCAATTTAGTCCCCCAAATGTTTACTGTCCGGTTTCCCTGCTTCATTGTGGCCATATCCATAAACTGGTGGCCTTGGCGTGCGCATGAGTGCTTTGTTTTTTTACCAAGGACGTGCAATTAATAGAATGCAGGTTTTGATAGAAGTAATTCAAAGCATCACGAGTCATATGCACACGGTGGACGATTACGAAGTTGTGCAGTCCATTTTCGCCGTAGTTGCGTTCGGCTCTAGGATGTCCTAGACGTACACTTCGATGAGTATCGGTAGTGTTTGTGGGAGCCACAGAGGTTGCGTGTAACCGCTTGACAATCGCCACCATCCTGACCAAATAAAGCACAATCGTTGTGGGGCCAAAACAAAACAATGTCTTTTTGAAAATCGCGCTTAGAACATTGTGCTAGTGTCTCACATATTTAAATTGACCACATTCACCCGAGAATGTTTTGCTGTTTGTCCGCGATGACGCCGTCTGGACGCGTGCAAAAATTGGAAATTAGAGTAAATTTGACAAGAAAGAGCTTAATATGTGGAATGCGTACAGTTGCCTAATTACTTCTCACATTGGACATCAGCTTGGGAGCGTAACAGACGCATCTTGAGGCATGTCCCATCACAATGCTAGAGGGATTTCCTGCGTGGGGCACGATCAAGTCGTTGTCAGAATTTAGGGATGCCGGGCTATTGACTTCCAACCATTAGAATGAAAATTTCAGACCAGGCTCGCTGGATATGGTCACCAGTGGTATTTAGCAAAAACCATTGAGGATGCAAAAACTGACCCTAAAAACCCAATTCTAAAGAACTCTTAACTTAAAACTACAAATTTGAAGCTCAGAGTTTACCGTCATCGCGTAATTTTTACACGTACAGCTATGTGCAATATAAAAATGCCAGCAGGTTCCGTATCATAACTGTGACGAAAATTGCCGGATTCCAAAATACGTGTACCCGCAAAATGTCTCATCGAATGCCCTGGGGACGGGCCATTAAAGGCTGGTTTGGTAAACGCTTTTGCAGGTGTGGGCTGTTCGTAAACGCGTGCAGATGAGGGGCGGTCACTGTAGGGTCTGAGGGTACATTGACCGGTCACTCTGGGCCAAAAAGTCGGTGTCATACACGTAACTCCCACATTGTTTTGCATGCGAAAGTGTACATGCCGAGTGACGTCAGAATTTGTAATTATATTGACAGTTAATTGTTAAACTGAAAGGTTCATTTTGGACTCTAATAACACTGCTGTTATTTCAAACAAAACACGTTTAAAACTGTCACACGTGACCTACAGAGTGGGGCTGATAAAAAGAATGTTTGTAGCAAATATTAGTTTACAGCTAATGGAATTGAATAATGCCATTGCCGGGTGTTTCACTGTTTCGAAATTCAAATTTCACGTAAATGGCTTTTCTTCAGAACCATATGACAGTCTTTGTAACAGTTGTAAACCGCGACGATCCAGAGCAAAGTTTATTCAGTCGATTCAGACTGATTTTTAGTAATCTAATGGAAGAGCAGTTTTAACTATAAATCGCCTTGGCCGTAGTTTCCGTGTTGGTGATGAAAAAAACCTCTCTCTCTCTCTCTGGAACGAATGATTTAAATGCCTTAAAAACGGTGTAAACTTTTCATATAGACGCCCAGGTTGTGAGGCCCTGAAGTTTCTATTTCTTTCTTAAAACCTCTTATTGATGCCTGTACCCTGTCTTGTTTTTCCTTCTCAGCCCGGGGATTTCAACGGCTCGTCCTGCTCTTTTCGCCTGATGAAAATCAACTCGGACGACTGCGATGGAAGTGAAGACACGTCAAAAGGTAAAGAAAACCTCAAAGCCGCATTGGGAAGAATTGCACAAAATGTGCATACACCAACTGAAGACTATGCCAACGCGAAAAGGGTGTTTTGAGAGTGTTTTCATCTCAGGAAAATGCTGTTTAGCGCCTGGGAGTGGCTTAATGGATCGGGCGCTTTATAAATGTCAGTTATTATTATTTTTATTATTAATATGGTGACGTTTTCTGTAAGACGATCATACGTGCATGTACTATGTGCCCATTCCCTATCAAACCCGCTCAGCCTACGTTTTACCCGTCATCCAACGTCGTATGATGTGGCTCTGCGTGGTGTGAGGCCTTGGTCTTTGGGATTTGTCAACGTGAAGTGGAAATGGCAGTTTTTTTAGCAGTGTTTCCTTTAGTTGGATGTGACTCGTTGAGGAGTTGTAATTTCTTGTAAGATTTCCAAGGTGATACGGATTCTGAATTTATATCTAGAAAGTTCTGACTTTTGCGATTTTTCAAAAGTGTACTTCAACACTACTGACCAAATTGTGACGTTCTCGGGCAATGTCACCTTGATACCCCGTTTTAATTGTTAAACGCCTGAACGGGTAATTTTTGCGCCTCAGTTTCTGGTATACCGGTACGTTCTGACTGTTTTTCATCTTGGAAACACTAGTTGAATCACTCCTTTTCAGGCTCAGGAAGTAGCCTGTGTCCGTTGCTCATAAATGGGGCTTGGGGTGCCCGTCATGCAATGGTCTCTCCCCGGGTGGCATACCGGGCCCGGCTCTGATGATGGCTCCCATTGACGGGCCATACCGCCTGGCATCTTCTTGTCCTTGTCATTATACATCATCAGAAATTAAACAGAAAACTACATGGTTAAAGTTAGTGCTCAACTTTTCTTACCAGAGTAACTAAGTTGTTTACAAATTTAAAGCCTTTCCTGATTAAAGGGAAACTGTAGGTGTACACACACACTTGTTAATTCACTTTCTTTAGAGATTGGCTTCGGTCGTATAGTCGCTTACAAAATATGAAAAAGAAATTAAATGGACATCAGGTTTACGGAAGGCACCCGGTGGTATAACAACTTGGCAGGCCGGGCAGGCAGAGCGGGCCAGCCTCGGCCGAGTGGATAGAGCCGGTCATCTCGATGGTGTAGCGGGGGCCGGAACCGCCAACGCCTCGGTCAAGCTACTCCTGTCGCTGTTGTAGTTGACCCCCTCCTCCCTTCCCAGACAGCCTGCCGACATTGGCTTGACCTCCGCGGATAAGGGGAGGGGCTACCATGTCGCCCAGACGCATAATATGGATCTCGTAATTCCCAGCTACAATGTTCTGTTTAAATAAATCTTTCCTCTCTTCCTGTGTCCTTGACGGTGCGTCTGGTCCGAAAAAGTCGTCTTATGTGCTGGAACTTGCTTCCAATGAACGTACCGGTGTCTGCTGCGAAAACATTAACTTTAGCGAACTGTAAAACGAGCTCACTAATGTGTATACAAGCACAATCATGGCCGTTTTCCGAATACATGATCGTGACATTTTCTGCAAAGTGTGGAAGACATTTTCTTCGAAAAGCTGGACCTTCAGAAAACGTTCAGCGGTACTCGCCCTGTAACAGTCGGTTAGAGCAAAGCCACGTTTTCTTAGGACGTGCAGCTGAAGTATAAACAAAACCCTTTTCCTTCGGAAAGCCGGCCGTTTCCATCCGTGAGATAAAATGCGTTTGAAGTGTTTTATTCCATAGTTTTCCACACCGACATTAATACGAGTTAAAAAGAGCAGTGAAGTTGGGCTGGTGTTTTGCCGAAATTGTTCGATAAAAGGTTTTAGAATGAAGTTATTTCAAAGGTTTTGTCAATTGAAATTCGGCCTTCGGTTAAATATGAGAGACTATAAACCTGAGTTCTTAGGAATATTGTGGCAGCACTTCATCAACTCGGCTTAAGTAAAGTGCAGGCTTGACGTTGCTTTAAATACACGAAAACATCAATGAAGATAGATAGGTGGGTTCATGTTTCTTTTAGTTGTGACAGTAAGCTTTGTTTCACGTTGTCTTCAACCCTGGGCAAAATATTTCTTCGCCCTTAAAGTACAACACACCTTACGAAATGTCATAATTCGTGATTGAAAACACCGGACAGCCGCTCTTGAAAAAAGTTAGGGCGTAATGTTCTGGCGTCTTGACAGGTGAGGCGATGAACTGTATCTCCCTGCACTCCATGGGAACTAGATCCGCGCCTCATCACGGCGCACATCACATGCTCTCTCCTGCTACTGTCGACTAGGGACCTCGCCGTTATGATTTATGCCATGTTAGTGGTGTGTCTGTTTTTCACACATTTTGCGTCACCTGTCCATGACCTCACGAATTCTACCAGCATTCTACCAGGGAAAATTCAAGCGTCGCGTTATTGATTTAGACGGTGATGCGGGAGAAGTGAGGACTGTATTCTTGAACTTTGTCTTTTATCAATGTGGCTATTGAATCAGTTACCATCGGTTGTCCTCTTGTCTTCATTTCAACTTTGCGATCAAACGAGGTCGCTGCACTGTTTGCGATAACTTTTGTTCCTGGTTTTGTGTTCACTCATCAGGTACATCATTTTGATAATGAGAATATTTGCTGGGATAGATTTGTATTTGACATTCGCCATTCCAAGGCTCTGAACTTAATTCGACTTTGATTTTGTGTTTAAGAGAAAATGATCAAACAGTTAGTGTTACGTGTAGTCCGAGGAACAAGTTATATGCTTTTGCCGTAGATCGCCTTTCATGATGAAACATTGTTGAGGTCAGGCATGAAAGGATCCAACCAACCCACCGTGACGTCACTTCTCCTGATAATTTCCATGCATGGACACACTACGAGAGGTCGAATTGGAAATATTGTACAATCTCAACCAACATTTGTTTAAATTTCCTTTTTTAAACACAAAATTTTTGGAGTAGTTTCCCACAACATGATATACGTTCATCAAGTGCATTTGGACATGCGCGTTGAATTATTTGAAAGTCATAAGGACTCATTTAACCGTAATGCATTATCTTTTATATTTGGATGGAAGGCAAATTATAGTTTCCTCTTTCAATATCCATTGCTGATTGTATGTCGAGAAGAACGCAATAGTTACTTTATACCCCGTTCAGTCAGCAAGACCAGTTAGTAAACTTCATGATACTTGGCTGGCATTCCTCTTTTTTTTCTCCAAAAGCGTAAACAAAAAAGTCCCCAGATAAAAGCAAACAGGAGTCGTTGCTGAAAGAAATGCAACACTTTGGCAGATCTTCCCGACACATTTGGTTGATTTACGCGGGATATGCGCAGAAATTCGGCGGGGAAATATTTATAGACGTTGTCCAATATTAGGTGTTGCGTTACTGGCGCCGTATTCCCTGGGTGCGCACGGCGATAGGCGAATGTTGCCAGATTTATTGCGCTTCGTTCGCTTAATGGTGAGAACCACCAGATTGGTTCACGGAGTACTAAAGGAAGTTCGCTTTCTATGTTACATGAGCGGTTCATATAACCGTAGAAATTGAATGGCATTATAATGTCGATGTATTGAGCTTATTCCATTGCTGCTGTTACTGTTTTGTCGCTGCTGTAGAACCGCTTTTAGTGCCAGTATCGTTGTTGCTTGTTGCATGTTGATCGCGCTGTTGCAACTGGCGTCGTGCCGTCTGTAGTGTTGTACTGCTGTAGGCGCACTGTTGTCGATGATAACGCTGCGATGCTGATATCGAAGATATTGACGGTCCCTGTACTATACTGCGTTGATGCCAACATCGTCCATGATGTTGCTGCTCTTCTCATTGGACTCGTTCATACGGGGAAGGATTCCCCCGATGGGCTCTGTACGGTCAAATCAACTTCGATTGATGCTGCTGATGATGTAGTAGCTGCAGCACACGTTCTGTTACGCTTTCATTCGTTTTCCTGTTGATGCTGTTTGTTGCTCTTGGTAGTCGCTGCTGCAGTTGTATTCCTTGGTATGAGTGCTGCTTTTTGAAAGAAACTCTATCAAGCGAGACCCTGTTGGGCACGCCTTTTCAAGTAACAACTTGAAGTGAATGGTCCACAGTCAGTCATTTACTGCCATCGATCCAACCGCTTGCCTGGGGAGGAAATTTCTACGAATTTCCCACTCCAGTCAGTTCAAGGAGTGAAGAAGTAGGCCTACATCGACTCAACTGATAGGCCTACCTGTTTGGCCCTTATGACAAAAATCAGTAACATTATGTATTGTTAATTTGAAGTGATCAGTTTTGAGAAGCCACACTATGTAGACTCTTATGCGTTTTATGTTTTGATTTTAGAAATAAAGCTTGTATCAAAACTATTTAATCACTGACTTGTGTGGATTTTCTTTGGAATGAAAACTTTAAACCAGGGCTGACCGATGTGCTTACCCACCAGGGTGATCGGTGGACGTATCATATTTCCAGCTACATTCTTGTGCCGTCTGTGTAAGTGCTTATGCGTCGCTTGGCTAACACCCCGGATAAAAGAGCTCGTAAATGATCGAATTTAGGGCGGGTTGGTTTAAACGTGAACTGTGCAGTTGCCCCCTTCTCTCGCGCAAAATGCTTGGAATTATTCGAAGGCCGTTTCCGATAATGCGGTTATCGACTTCACTGCCAAAACACCCGAACCCTGGATATCTCCGTCGGGCATGTGGTGTGAACGTAGTTTCAACTTTCAACAATTTATACGGGTCATATGCAAAATATGACACCGTTCTGGAGAAGACTGACTATGATGATATTTAGTGGCAACAAAGATTTTTGAAGAATTTATTTATTGTTGTTATTGTTAAAAAGAGTTTTCATGAGATTATGTGCAGTTTAAAGAGCTTGGTCAGTTATGTAGTTCCATTTCTGATGACCTGAAGCTACAAAAAAAAAAAAAAGAAAAGAAAAATCGATAGACCAAAACATTTTTTGTTGTGATTCGAAGCCGATGAAAATTTAGATATTGCATGTCTGAAGATTGGCGAACTGTTTACTTAAATCTTGAATGTGTTGTCTCCGGTAAAGTGAATGTATTTCGAACGCGGATTAGTTGCCGTGGTAGCGATACGGGATCAGCGTAAATTAGCAGGTGCGAAAAGCTTAGATTTACGCGGGACTGAGAGGTCGGGGCACCCCGTACCTCGCCGGCGCAGCTTGCGCAATACGCCGCTATTTCATTTCCCTTCGGAAACACGGCCGGAAAATCTCATGCTGAGCCGATATACAATGCACACATAATGCATAACGGACGAGAAGAATTTGGCATTGCCAATTTAGATAATTGGACGGTGAAATTATAAGCCAGATGTTGAGTCTATAGTTAAAATATGAGATTTTTTGTGCCAATCCTTTTTACTGAGTTTGACAACCACAAAAAACGACAACATGGAAGGAATGCAGTGCTCCTACCGAGAAAAAACTTGCCCATGATTTTCTGAAGCCTCGTTCTCTCACTCAGCTTGATATGAGTATATTTTTCTGAGAATACATGTACATTAATCGTGTAGTGCAAAAGCATGCATGTATCCCTCGTACAATGTACATGTATTTGGCATCTGATGCCAACCCAACTTGCAAAGAAAAAAATGGCACGTAATGACCCCACAGCGCCCTCGCTTGACAAGAGAATCACTTTGTTTACCCCGAACGGTCGTATTTGCTCAACGTGACCCCCTGTGCTCTCACCTGGCTTCCTGTTCGCACTACGAGTGCGTCTGGCTTCAGCGCGAAATCGGGCCGCAGTGTTCCTACTGCAACTGGATTGGATCGGTTAGGCTAAGCTCGTAATGTCGGCGCGCGAGAGGGTCGTCATCCCTACCTGGGATGCGTCCCGAGGGACCGGCGCGGCATCCCCTTCACTTACATCACTGAGGCTGAGTGTCTCGTTACGCATAATGCCCTTCCCTTTCCACCGTGGGTGAACACCCATGGGTGAGTTCCTATGAGAACGCAGTGTAGGCAACTGCATGGACCCGCACTCACGGTATATGCAGTCGCGGTGACGAAGAAAACTTCATTTTGCTCCCTTTTGGACTTGAATGACTCGATTTGAAGTTTCCAAATGGCGTTTTGCGTATATGAAATTTGTGTAATAAGTAAACTTCACCATCAGCTAGCCACCTACTCTGTTCATAAAACTTACATCTTTGAGACTGTTGCATCTGAAACTTGTTGCTGTGAAGACCGGGAGAGTTTTCAGCCAGCAACCTCGAATTAGGTACAGTATACACGCATTCTATGCCGACATTTTAAAAGACCGCTGGCTTTTTCCAATGCTATTCCCTGCACAGACTGAGAAATGTAGCCCATGATCCCAGTCCTTTGCACACATCTCCCGGATAAATCCCTATCGCATGCATTCGGTTACAACATAATGCCATCAGTGAGGGCCTCAACATAATAATGTTCTGAAATTTATGGTCTAATAGAATCTTGCAGATTAATGACCATGTAGAGTTATTATAGAAAATTAATAAGGGAAGCATGACACGACAGCGTGAAAAGTTATGTCGAGTCTTGCGATCATTTTCGGCGAACGGTGTAATTTTTTTATCATTGTTACGCTTCAGTTGAACTTAAAAACTTGGAACATGGATCACCATTACCAGGAAAGCATAAACTTGTCGCTGCAGCATCAGTGCCTTCTGAGTACTGTCCACGGTTGAAAACGTGTGTTCGAGTTGTGGTTTGTTCTTGCGGAAAGAGAACGGCCATGATGCGGCCGAGTTTTTATGGCTTCCGTCTTGCACGCTATTGCCGCTGCTGTTGAGAGATGCAGCATTTTATACGATCGATAGTAAACATTTGGCCAAAGTGCATTGTCCCAATACGTGACCGCGCCAGGAGTTAAAATGGAGGGCAGGGTGGAAAATAAAACGCTACTCGGTCGGAGCCTTGCGTATAAACGAAGTTCTAAAAAGCGAGGTGAAGTTAACTTAAATCATCTTGAACTTTTTTTAGTCTTTGGCAAATCGGTCTTCAAGTTTGGCGACAAATCTGTCCATGCACACACCATGGCTATGATTATGGTGTGACATGATTCGCCGCACTGGGCAGCACTGTTGTGTCCGAGTCCGTCACAATATCTTTCACAAGGCCAGTCATAAGTAACGGGGTGGACAATGACAAAGGAATGCTTTTGTCAAAGCTCATTTGAATACCTTGTGAAATGGCTTAAGACTGAATGACTTGTGATGGGCTCGAATACAGCACTACTGTGCAGGCATCAGGTCATTTACCTCAAATTCAAGTCTAAACTAAGGCCTTTCTGGTGCAGTATCCAACTAAAGCTACGAACTGTTGCTCTGTGAGTTACTCTTTAGCAATTTCTTTAAAATGAAGAAAAGCAAAATTCTCCCCAAAATGGGTAAATACATGGGCAAATATAACATGTGAAAGGTTGCCTGGTTGATGTTGCGGTATAAAGATCCTTAATTAACATAATTCTCTCTCCCCGGTAATTGTGCGGTGGTCAGGCAAGATATTTCAGTGATGCCCTAAAGTTATTTCAGTGATTCCAAAATTGTGGCACATCTAACTTGTAGAAAAAAAAGGTTAGATTAGCCCGACAGGGTTAACTTTCCCGAAGAGAGATTTACTCTGAAAGATGACTACCTTATTCTAAAAAGGCGGTCTACTCGACCGTGGAGAGCTAATCTGAATATCACACAGTAAAAAAGCACATTATGCTATAGCTTACGAGATTTTGTCGACTCGCTCGACGTAATCTTTACACTTGTTTGAAATTTCTAAATTGTAACCTCTGCAGCAAGCCGTGGCTTTTCCTCCACCCCCACCCCCCTTTTTCAGGTTGATGACCTATTTAACACCATCCAAACACACCCGTACCCCGCGTGTCGTGGGAGAGCGGCAGGGATTTCGGCTGACCGCCCAGTTAGGAGTGGGCCTGGTGTGCCCGTAGTTTCCGCGAGTTTCACCGCAGGCTAGGATTAGGTTGGCACGGTCCCAGCGGAAATGACTTTTCCGATGTTTTTGCATCTTTTACTTTCTGTTCTCTTAGTTTTTTCCCCCTGATGTTGTTTCTTCAACAACACCTCTAGTTATACATGTAGGGTAGCATGCTGTAATTATCTGCTTAGCGAGTGATGCGAAGATCGATGCCGACAGAACAGCCTTGTAAACTCCACAGTGCCAATCAAGTAGAATTCGTTGCTGAGAGTTATGGCAAAATAATCTACATGTACTACTGATGGCATTCTTAACATTCTGAAAACTACTCATGGAGATTATAGATGCTGATAATTGTTCTTTTGTAGGCTGTAACGAGACGAACTCGGAAATGGCACAGTATGAGTAGGACTTACCTCTTGAATCCTTTTGTTTCTGAACTAGCTTTGCATTGAATCCTAGTACCGTGTTAAAACTGACGAACATTCGTAAGAGTAGCTATTGAAATTTTTACGGCTCGATGTCAACACCTTAAAGTATATACTTTGTAGGCCCTTGCTAGTCATTTCTAGCAACCGTTGAACTTGCATGTTAGATATGTGGTTTGTGGACCCCGAGGGGCAGTTCCACGGGCCACGCGACATTTTTGACCCGTTCCAACGTTGAGAGACACCGTATTATTTTATCGGCAGCTAGGTCTTTCTAGGGAGCCTGTGTAATACGTTTGAAGTGCAACGGAACCTGATTCCCATGTGTGTCGGCCTCGTCATGTGGTGGTAGCGCCCGCTTCCATGCCAACGCATTTAGGATTATAGTGGAAACAATGCATTCTGGTTTTCAGAGCTGTATGTATCTCTGGAAACGGGCCTGGACTGTTTATGCCTGTGTCGCCCTCTCTTAATTTAAGAAAGTGGTGGGCACGATCCCATTTGGCTTTCCGTAGCTTGTTTTTTAGTTCTTAGATGAGAAAAATGAGAGTGGTATTACGGCTCGTCATAATGCAATAAAGACTAACCGTCATTATCAACTCGCTGTTCTTTTGTTTTCAGAACGAACTGTAACGTTTGTTAACCTCTAGTATTGTAAGCTATCCGCTTTGAGCAGAAGCACCCCTCATCGGTTGAAAAAGAGCCGTGCTGGTTGAGAGTGTTCGTTTTTGTTGGTAGCTACGCGACCGCAACACATGCATTTTATAGTGAACCAGCGAAGTGCACTTCCTACCAAAGGAACCTCCGTTGCTTGGAAAATTGCGCCCTCTCTTGGTCGCGCTTGGGGCTCATAGCCCCAAGCTCGAGTCTCGACTCATTACATAAATTCAGTGGTTATTCGGAGCTAATAACTTATGCCAGACTGTCTTCTGGATACATCTAAGATAATTTGAGTGCATGCCCATACTGAACTTATTCCTTGTCTTCCAAATTGTAAATCTTGTTAATAATATTATTTGAAATGACTTGAAGCATTGGAAGGTTGCCTTTCATCGGGTACAGTTGCCCTGCCCATCCAACGCTGTGCTACAAATGGAATACACTTGCAGAATTAAGAAACGCTCAATGGAAGTATAGCTGTCGTGAAACTAAAGTTCTTACTCTCGTTGAGCAGTTATTCTGGGCCAGACTCCCGATCGATCTACCGAGGATCCGATCTAGCTAACCGAGTTTGACCCCCGTGCGCCCGTGCAAACACGCGGGTCGTCTCGCGGCCAGCCCCGCAGAAAGGTGCTGGCACAAATCGCCTACGGCACAAGCCTGTTTGTTTGCAGTTCGCTACAGCAGATAGATTTGCCAGATTGCCGCACCGACTGTCTGAAGTTAAGGCACTTTTAATCTGGCAAAGTAATTGTGCAAAATGTGTGAATTGCTTCTAGAGTGTGGGTTCCATTTGTGCGTGTTCAAAGATGCATGGCATATGCATCGGTCATCTTGATTTTTTTTAGTGTTGAGGATTTTGTACTTTGTGTCATCTTGGTGGCGTTCAGTTGGAGACTGCGACAGTGAGAAGTATGACAACGAGATTGGTAGTGTCCTTATCATTATACTTGGATACATATAGAGTGGGGACGGGGGTGATATTTCAAGCCACACCTCTACGAGGACGGTGAAATAATTATTCACGAAATGGCGAGGAGTACGTAGACTCGTGAAGAAAGATTTGACACCACATTAAATCATGGCTTAAATACTGATCACATTAAAGGATTTGTCTGGTATCGTGCTCATCAAAGAAACTGTACATGTGTAGGGAATGGTATTATACTCAATTGCATATCCAGCGTTACCATACTTAATGTTCATCATCGAGGGCGGCATTCCCACTGGTCCATTGCTCACACGTGCCAGTTGCTATGTTTGCTGTTTACCACGTGCACACGCCACGCTAGGATCCGCACACAAGTCAAAGTAATACGCATGCTGGATTACTTTCTGCCGGGAATACTTTACTACGCATGTGCTTGAGGAGGCTTTCTTGTAGACTGGTTCCTGTCCAGTACGTAGTCTCCAGACGTCCTACAGACGTCCTCCAAGCGTAGCGACCTTTTGCGGGTAATGATTCCGGAGCAATCTTGCCAGTTTTATGTTAATGAGGAAATTGACATTTAACTGTTCCCACAATGCAACACTGTGACGTCACAAAATTATGGAAGACTTTCTAGAATGGATTAACACTAGATATACTGAGTCATTTCCGCACGCAACACAATTTTCAGAAGTATTTCCCTGCTTTTTAGGGGTAACCGCTTCCACAATTGCACTACAGGGCAAAAACCTTTTCTGAAGTTTTCCCGAGAGCCACGTGTTCGGCTTTCACTCGTATGTACATGTATGTACACTCCATCTATATCAATAGACAAATGCGCATGCGCAGAGCTAAACCGACCGTGGACTTCAGAAGCCAGCGAGCTACAGGGACCAGTCCAGCTATCTTGTCTTGTCGCCTTGGTGGTGTATGCACGAAAACATGGCGGCACGCGTACGTTGGTCAGGGGTTTCAGACGCCTTTCCATGTTCGCGCCAATACACGCGTCAAGCGTTGTGTATCCGTCAAAATCGCCCAGGGTGCGATCGAACACAACCTACCCACATGTGTGTTATGTTAATGGTTGTCGATTTTTGTGTCCGTGAAAGTGAAAAAACGCATCGTGTACGCAACGCGCCCAAAAACGTACATATAGAAAGGCGCTTTAAGCGTGCCTCAAATTATAATGGCAACTGAATTATGTGTGAGGTATGGTAAAACAATTTAACATTTGTTCCGCCCTGGGAACTGATTATGTCAACTTTCGATACCTGGAGGCCAAAATCGACCATCCACCCTCTAACCATGTTATATTTGTATACTATTATATGCCCATTATAAACCGGTTCTCTGTCACAATTTCAAATTGTCCCGTTTTTCCCGTTGAAATGACGGTTTCGTGTCGTCCCTTTCAGATTCAGACGGCCGTGTGTCCAGCTTGGACCATCTTTCACTCATCGTCGAGAGCATCACTCCAACCAATTACGGACCCAAATATTCGCTGTCTACCGCCCCCAGCGACCGAGACAGGGAATCCACGTCAGATGCAGAACTGGAATCTCCGTGATTGCGAACGAAGTGACGCGGTACTACAGCCCTGCTTACACCGCGACACGTTGCGATGACCTGGCCATGTTTAATCCACAGGTCTGGTTTTTAAATGTTTTGTCCAACGCCGTTTAATGCAGCAATTAAGTCTTTTATTGTGGCAATATTGCTGTGCATTATACCCGGAAACGCAAACGAGAATATGTGAACCCGTGATTGTATTGACATGAAAGAGTTCATTATGTGGACCCTTTCCGCAAGTCGTCGCACCAAAAGGTGTCATAAGGGGGCGCTTTTCACTTCAGTCTATATCCAACAGAGCCGCAAACCAGAATTGGACTCGTTGACTTGAGAAGGAGTTGTCAACAGAGGGCGCCCATATGATTTGTGTAGAATTGAAAACCAAAGGCAGAATTTTAGAGCGGGCCAAGAGAAACGAGTTTTGATACTTTGCGGAGTAAATTCCCTACTGGGAAGTGAATTTCTTCTTGAAACCAATTGTGTAAAGTGATTCCTTATTGCTGTCAAAGTTCATTGGTTCAAGGTTCAAGATACATGTATTTAAAATTCAAAGTTCGGATTTTACATTCGAGGATTGAGTTGCTTAATTCTTTCAGCCTGGTTCCACTGGGCTTGCACTGCATTCTTTTCGCCAGTAACTTGAAAACCTAGGTCGGCGAACATGGAACCGTATTTCTGGCTATAAATATTTACAAGGAATCGAGACACTATGTACATAAGCTATTTATTGGAGTTTCATCGTGAGATTTATATACCTTTTGGTGAAAAAAAGATGCCTTTTACTGTATATTTTTTCGCTATTTGTGCTGGTGGTATTGACGAGAAGCAAAGGTGATGCCCGTGGAATGTAGCTGGATATGCAGATATGGACGTCGGGCCTATCTCCGTCCTTGTTGGCATTCGTGAAGTCGAATTGCAGCCACCTGCATCTATTTCCGGATTTGGACATGCCGAGTCTCCTCCCGGTCCTGTTCATCATGTTGACCTGATCACATGGTCACGTCCGTCCATTCATGAATGTTTTGGTGTAGGCGCTCAGCTGAAAGAACAGCGAATTTAGTTTGCTCTGTTTGAAACGCAAACTATCAACGTTACGTTTTCAACTAAGAAAGTATCGTGATTATGGTTTTAATGTTTTTCTCTTGCCATTTGGCCTTGGCAGAGTTATCTTAGATGTGTATTTATTTTTCCCATCAACAATTTCTGCAAAAATAAAAAGGTCATATTTTTCTCATGTCCTTTCAAATCTTAAATGCTTCCTTAAATTTGTTCTTGATGAAATATCTCGTATACATAATAACACTCAATTGTTAATTTCAAGTGTTGTATGGATTTCAGTCTTTGGATGTAGTTTGTTGATTGAGATGGACCTTTGCGGCAGATTGCAATTGCCTTGAGAGTCTAACGTGCAAGATTTGAATTTGATGTCACAGATGACATTTGGGAATTGACTTTATTCACAAGGAAGCCATTTTTTTTATCTTGTTCCCTGAATCTGCCACAATCAAAGTGATCTGTGGTGTGGTGAGTATTGTGAGTGTGTGTGAGTATTTTTGGTTCCAAATCTCACTCGTTTTCTTTAAATGTGGCTTAAAACATTAAGATCTAAGTTATCCAAGTCCACGTTAAGCTTGACAAAAGTTGGCATGGATTTGTTTAATTGTACTTTTATTTTGTCAGTGTTATTTTAGCTCTCATGTTCACAATATTAAGAGTTTTAACTCAGTTTCAGTTCTAGATGGCCGGCACATGAATACACTCTGTGCTATCGAGAGATTAATATAAGCTTGTAAGACCCTCCTCCATCGCCATCCACAAAATACTTGACCAACATGCCCTGCCATGTCCGACAACCACATCAGGCTAACCATGTCACCCGAACCGTGTGGTCGGAGAAGTCAAGTCGACCATTCGGACGAAACCCAGGAGCACGGTTGAGTCGTTGGCGATCGGTGGCCCTAGTTGTAGTTAAGTACAGAGGGAACCGTCGACGCGAAAATAATTGCGTCGGGTGATGGGGCACTATGAACACAGGGACAGATGCAGCCAATTTGCCAAAAAATATGAGTGACGATAGGATTTCACACAAATGATCTGACAAGGGTTGCTTGATTGGGAATGTATAGTGTGCGCACTTTGCTAAAGCCGTTGACTGGCCTATTGGTCGAGCTATACCGTGCATTCGACCTTACCTGTTGTCAACATTGTCTTTCAGCGTGCACTCCTTGACAGGTGATGTCTTTTTAAACACACAGGGACAATTGCATTTACCAGCAAGAGACATAGTCCTCGTACTTTGTTTCGAATTTAACTCTTTTTTTCGGTGTTACGCACTTGAAGTGCTCCCCCTTCACGTTCCCATGTCGAGATGACGTGGCGCATCAACCGTGCACACGTAATGCGCTAGTCATCGGTCACCGCTGTTCAAGTCACTTGTGACTCGTCTGTGTGTGATTTCTCCAGCACCACCGGGACTAAATTGAATCATGGGCACGTCAAGAACAATTTCCTGCCGACGCAAACGAGCTCGTCACGGGCAACGCTCGTGGCTGGGAACGCGGGGAGTGGGCAACACGAGGAAATCACAACTGGAATTCCTGACGTGTCCCCGCAACTGTGTCGTTTTCGTCAGTTTCTAGCTCACATAGGGCCAAGAGAGAACTGTTTGATAGCGAACTCTAATAAGCAAATTTTTTTATTGAGCAAAAGTCAATAGACCAGCTGAGTTAATGCTCTTTCCATGTCCTGTGGCCTGATGGGTCAGTAATCAACGCCAAATTTTTGCTCGGTAAATTGACGTATTTGGTCAGTGGGCCACCAGTAATATGACACGTTGTTCAAATGAAAATGACTCTTAAGCCTCAAAGAGCTGGGATTTGGCTGGCCTCCAAGATCTCGGCTGTCTCACGACCAAAAACATAGCATGTATGTAAAAGCAGTTATAAGACCCTCTATGGAGTTCCAGTTCAACACTACACAGGGTTTGGTCATTCATAGCTCACGCTCTCAGGCTTGTCGACCTGTCTGTTTTGTTGAGCTCCCGTCAATACAACTTAGGTTAAATTTTACAAGGGGCAAACCTGTCTTGGAAAATTAGCATTTGGTGGGAACGCTATGTCACATTTCCTTAACACACATTGTTGCCAAACAGTGCCAAACTGGCAACAGCCTCATTGGATTTATTAAAAAATGCATTGCGACGATATCGGGAAAAATGGATTTTGCCCCAGATATTTTATGTTTTAAAACACTGTTATAAAGAGCAACTTTGAACGTCAAAAACACTCAATCTCTTTCGTTTGGCGTTTTGTAGTCCAGTCCTTCTACAAGTTTCCGTGTTAAACAAGGTAATTTGGTTAGCACCAGCAACGGACAGTTTAATATGTGTAGTATTTCGTATATATATCCTATATCAGAATCATACTGCCCCAAGCCCCAAAGTAAGGACTGAATTGCTTATAGTGATACCCGAGTGTGCATTTCATTTTCGAACGAAATTATAGCTATACGTGTATCGTTGATTGTATTTCAACATTGTGTGGAGTGCTTAGAGTGACCGTGCGACGGTCAGTTCTGGATGAGAACTATAAGTTTGGTATTCTTCACCCCTTGTACAGATACCCTGCCCCCCCCTTACTGCAGATAGCTGATTGTTCTCCGTCTGCACTCCATGTTCGCGAGTGGATCCCCGGGTTTTGGATTTTTGTCGACTCATGCTCCCGGCCGACACCTGCTGTTGGAGTCATCCTCGCCGCTGATCTGCGCTCGATCCGGGCAGGTTTGCGGCCTTCGCCTCTAATTCAGTTTTCCGTTATGGGACCTTTTCCCCGCGATTGTTCCCCCTTTCCCTCGTACGTCCAAGTCGATTACCATCCCCCACTGACGAGCTGGGGCCTGATTCGCGCTGACAATGATTTGGCTCTCTCCTCGCCTGAATTCTTGCTTGGATCTTGAGCAATATACTATGATTCTTGCAACCTTTCAAATCCATGTGTTCCCTGCAAAGTACAGTTTATCCACCCTATCCCCTTCTAAATGTCGTGAACTCGATTTCCTATTTTCGTCCATGTGCACGGGAATAATGTCTCAGGAGAAAAGGTTACAATTTTGGCAAGGGGGACATGACGCGTGGATTTATCAGCCGGGGTGGGGCGGAGGGTATGTTGGAGCACCAGGAGCTATGAAAAAGGAGCCATGTCTCTGGTTGAGCTCATGTTTACTGGAAGTTACCTCTGAAGAAGCCTTTTAAATTGTCATGGAACAATGAAAAAATGTTGACTCTGCCGCATCACCATATTGCATCTAAACCAAACCGAATAGTGGAGGTGAATTTCAGAGTGGTAGAATGTAACTGGCTTGAGAAAGAAAAGTCGGGACACTGAGGAAAATTTCACTTGGGACGGAAAATGCGTTAGAAGCACAAAATAGGGACTGCGAAATCAGTTTTTAATTAATTAAAGAGCAACACAGGGATTGTGAAGATAGACAACAAATGCAGTGATTACTTCGTCACAAATGTAATCCGGAATCTGCTGTTATCTTTTGTCTTCATTGTTTCGTTGTGTAATTCATCATATTAAAAACGAGACGAAAGTTCTATTTAGCAACGGGCAAACAAATCTCGGCTACACGAACCCAACCCCAACCTGAAGTTGCATGAGAAAAACATCGCTCGTCGCCCAGCGCCCAACTGAAGCCGGGCGCTCGGAAGGGCTGATGGCTTTACAATGTGACTGGCTACTTTGTGCACGACCTCCGACCGCGAGGTTATCACTTCCTGTGAGCGAAGCGTCATTTCAAGTTTATGGTTAGCCAATACCAATGCTAAGCCACAGGTCAAAGTGTCTGCTTATAAGATAAAAACATGACCTTGGTACAACCACGGTAACTCATCTTCTCACTAAGTATCATTGACCCACGCGTCTTGTAGCGATATTTTTCAAATCATTGGTTATCTTGATCAAGTTTGGATGAATTAATAGAGTGCTGTGAAAATATTTTGCCACATTGAGCACGCGAGCGCCTGGTAGAAATTTACCCACAAAGCTCTAGCTCAGTGCGTCGTTAGCTGTTCGGGCGCTGGGCGACGAGCGAAGATAAAACGTGGCCATTGTCAACTAGAGAGGGCGCCAATCACAACGCCTTCAAAACCATTCAATACTTCGACATTATTAGTTGAGCATGTGTTTGTTTGTTTTTTCCTTTTTTTCTTTTTTTTAAAGGGAATCTAATGCAACATTCAAGACGGTGATGCAATATTGAATTGGATTTCACTCATTTTTTCATTAAGAAATGTAAGCTCGTGGAAATCTGTTCCTTCCCGTCGCTTTTGTGGCTTTGACTGTTTTAACCTGCATGAACAAATCAATGAACGACGTAGCTTTGCCTGGCGTTTAGACCCAATTCCTCTTATGTAACTGCATTGTATTCCCTGTTCTCCCCCAACGGTAATTAGGATAACAATACATTTTATAGTTTTTTTTCTGCAGACGCATACAGGCTCATGCACGTATTCCAAATACTGCTATACCTATTTTGTTCTGCGATTGCTGTAGTTGTCTGGCTATGTCGACCACAGAGGCACGTGCGTCAGCGATACAGCTGGTGGTGTTCGGGAATCGTAAGGAAATACATTGACCAAAGTTCAAACGCCAATTCAGGCCCTAAAAATCTTAAATTTCATGTGGACACTTTCAAATAAACTGGAGACGAATGAGTTATGCGATGCGTGGTACACAAACTGCTCTCGCGAAAGCAAGGTTGGCGGTGATAAAAAAAATCGGATCCCGTTTCGGCGTCTTTGTCCAAGAAGCTGGGGACTTTAGAGACATGGCCAGTTGGGCTACAGTCCAGTACTTTGGCACAGAACCCTTGGAACACCAACCACCTACGAAGGTAACCTGAAAGCGTCAGGATCGCCAAGGAGGCGGCCTTGGGGAACTTCGCCGGCCGAAATATAGGCCCGGCTCGACACCGCGGGATCTGGCCTACGGTGATGGTTGTCTTTCTCGAGGTACACATTTTTCTCTGTTTTTCTTTGGTCTGCAACATTGTGCATGCAGCCAATAAGCCATTTTGGTTAAATTTGAATAAAATCTGGTATATTGATTTATCTGATTTCACATAAAAAATTGAATTCCTCAGACTAAATACACCGTTGCACATATGAAGCAAGCTCTTGCACAGCGACTACCATGGATTGGTTCCTTTGTCCCCTTTTTATCCATTGAGAACTGTGTGTTGTTGCAAGGCGTCTCTTATGTAACTGAAGGAAAAGCCTGCCTTTAATCACGAGGTTTCACTAACGTAGTATTAGCGTGGAGAATTCTAATTGTTCATCTGAATTTAAAGAACTCAGTGTACCAGATTTTATTTAATGTAACCCGTAAAAGGCTTATTTGAATTTCCATTCTGTCTGAATAACTTTTTAAGCAAGCATATATCTATTATTTTGTACAACGCCTGAATAAATCCCCATCATCTAATTGGTTGGTTTTGACCACACACACTGAATTATTCAAGTGAAAAGAATTGTTTTCGTTACTTGACAGAATTTTCCACTCCACTTGGTTTCGACAAATCATATTGAATATTCCATCCGTTCAGCTTATGAAGTTATTCTTACCTCTGCAGTAGTCTCGTAAACATTCATGCTTTGTACATTAATATGCTCGGTTGTGCAAAACCAAATTGTGAGAAAAGTTGTCAATGTCTAACCCCAAAATGCTATCTATAATGATGTGCGTGCGCCCTCAGTGTTAAAGGGTAGCTACAATCAATTTGTTTTAATACAGACTCCCAAAATGTTCTCTGTAAACCTTATTTTTAACTTTGTTTCACTATGTCAAACTGCATTTTATTGCCTTTTTCATTTTATTTTGATAAATATTTCCATATTCGTGATCAAATCTGTGATGTCATCCTTGGAAGAAAACCTCAGTGTTACATTTGTTTGTGCACAAAACGTTCGTGGATTTCTTGTAGATTTTTGCCTTGCTAAATTTGTCATTTCTTTTTTGATTCATTATTTCTGTGCGAAGCAGTAACCAAGCCCCAACCCCTTTCCCAGAAATGTTTCCGGGAAGTATATTCTGGGTTCACGATTTTAACAAAAAAAGCTATACTCTGAACTACGTTATTCCTGTATGGCATCTCAACAGCGCCCTCAGCGGTCAAGGAAAGCATGTTTAATTTTAAGTGTTTAAAAACGTACCCCTTCAATGCAAGTAGGGGTGCAAAAGAATTTCCATACATTGACAAAGAGTGCAAAATTGCAGAAAACTCGTGTCTATGAAATATCCATAGCAGCTATGTGAATTTTAAAAGGCCCAGAAATACGTTTGCTTTGCATGTACAAGTTATGAAGCCTTTCTATGAACGGGGACTTGAATACTTTTCTTGATCATACGTTTTGTATGAAAACTATGGATTATCAGCAAGCCTTTCTTGTGCATGCATTGCGATTCTTTATTAGCTTAAACCGGTGCCACGTGCACTACGTGGCCATCATTTCAGCATTATAAGTTGACTTTATTACAGAATTCTCATAAATCAGGAAAAAGCTTGGTCGTTTTGCATCGTTTTTTTAAAGGTTTGACTATGCTGCTTATGCGCAATTGGCGTCTTTTGTGCATGCGCAGCATTTGCGGTATTGTTTGTCCTGGGATAACGTTTTTACTTTCCATCATTCTATCAATAATCATCAAACCGTTTTATGGCCGAACTCACTGTATCCCTACGTGGGAAACATCCAAGCTCGACTCTGCATGTTTTTTTTTTTCAGTATAGCCGCGTCTCGGAAGCAGAACTAGCACCTCCTCTGAGGATAAGCGGGCCATGACCCCTCCCTATGAAGTCAAAGGTCGAGCAAAAGTTTAGCGGTAAAGAGTGTCTTTGGGGACCAATTCAGCGCGATCAATGAACGCACAGTTATCTTCAATTTGCAACTCATTTACTTTTTTTCCGCTGCCGAGTTGCCCCTGACGTTTTTGCGTCTGTTTGGGATCGAAATGCGATACGGCCGGCTCTTAAGTTTTATTGTGTCAAATTAAATTCCGAGATATGGACAACATCAAAGTCGTAGCAGGATTTTTGGTTTCGAAAATAGCTGTCAGCAAACCTCTTACCCTTGAAACAGACTCTCAGTGGATCATTGGCTTTATGCAGCGGGCGCTCTCGGGATAGTTGTTCAGAAAGGACGTCGCCAGTACATTTCTCGCAGGAACTCCTGTTCTCGAAAAAAAATGCCGGACTGAGACACACCACCCATTACCAAATATGGCTTCCTGAAGATGTCAGAATTGCTGATGTGCAGTTGTTTTTGCCCGCAATGTAAAAGCTCAGATTTCTGCCCGGGGGATTACGCACATTTACCCCTGCTTCTGGACGCATCAACCGTGTGAAACTTCCTAAAAATTTCAGTTGATGATGAGTCACAAGGGGGTATGAAATATATATACATGTATATAAGTAAGTCCATTGTCTTTAAGTATCCCTTAAGTCATCGACGGGCGTACGATTTTGTCGCCAAGATCTTTTACAACTTTCAGGCATCTTGGGTAGGTCCTTATATGCCCAAACTGGCCCATTTTTCGGAATGACCCTTTGAACTATCCATTCATTCTCCTTTCGCTGTTTATTCACGCGAAATTCGTGAGACGTTATGCCCCCTTGAAATTATAAGCATCAGCTCGTTCTTGTTTATTGTTTGGCGGTGTGGTGAAAAATGTAAACGTTATTCCTTAAAACGTTGCATACGCTGAACGCTGAATTCTTTTATTTTGATCAATTGTAGGTTTTTGCTAGTTGTTAGACATGTATAACTCTGTTTTCGGTTTTATTGATGCCGGGATTTTTCACCTTAAACTGAAAGGCGGTGTCGCTGTTTGTTTTCCTGCTTTTTCGTTTTATAGAAAGAATGTCTATTTATGATTTTCACCAAAGTGATGTGCCGGCCACAAACCGACCAAACCAGGCGGTCTGATTCTGCTCTGCCTGCTTCAATCTCACGGGCCTCCGGAATGCCGACTTTTTCAGGTGGCGAGTTACGACCGAAAAAAGGGCATTTAATTGAATTGTATATTCCCAGTGTCACTTGTTATTATCCTGTTTCCCAGTGGCAGTAGGGGGCAAACGGCTGAAGTGGTATGTATGTGCGAAGCAAACAAGGCAGCTTGATTTCTTTTTAAACGGCCGCGCAGAGCGCACCCGCTGTCACGGCTGAGTGTCGGTGTTCTCCGACTGTCTCAGCAACATCCAGTAGGGGGGGTCGTGTGATACTGTATTTGTCGCCGTTGCTGAAGCCATTTATCACTGTACAAGATTTATGCTTTTTATGGGATTTGCATCTTAAACGTAGGCTGCTAAAAATAAATAAATATAAACAATCAAAATTGGCAATGAGCAGAGGCAATGGGTGACTTCCAACCCGTCCGCCGCCCCGGGTCGGCGTCTGAACATCCAACGGTCCATCTGGCGGTTCCTCCTTGGAAACAAAACTCAAGGACCGTAAATTGCTTCACTATGTATGCATTTGCTGGTGCATGTTGAAGTTCTTAGAATTCATGCTTGTGATAATGCTATGCATTTAACTGAGCTTCGTAAAAACTGTGGATCGAAGGTTCTGTTGCCGTAGCGTCTTTGTCAGGGTACCGAAGTGTGGCGTTATTTTGAATGAGTATTGTGCAAATGGATGAAGTACAAGCGCGCGTGTTGGATCATTCGCTGGTTCTCGCGCTAATACCTGTACACACAAATCTGTGCGCGTGACGTAGGCCTAATCACTTTCGTACTCTATCAAGAAAAGAACGGAAGCGTTGGCAAGGAACTGGATACGGAATGGGAATTGTTTAATGGACTCATAGACCTGGGCGAGAAAATTAAAGGGGACACATGCAATTCACAACTTCAACATGATGACCTTCACCCTGGAAAAATAATTAGTGCCACCTGAAGAAGAGAAGGTCGCCTCGGCAACCCGGGCAACGCATCTGTTCTTCAAAGATACATGTACATGTACTTACCTCGGCATTGCAATAGGGGCACGCTTCGGGCGACTGTGATAATTTTTAATTTTCTCGTCAAAACGATGTGCGGTCATGAAAAAAGATACTGAACTGAGAAAATTTACAAAGTGACTGCAAACGTACGACGGCTGGGTTTTTACTTCCCGTTTTATTATTTAAAGACAGCAGGGGGACGCGAGAAGAACCGCCGAATTAAGTTGCCGGACCTCTGGATCGAATTACAGGAAGCCATGTTGAAAAAAAAAAGGTGTTGTCTGTTTTCGATGCATTCTGTCGCGCTTCCACTCCACTCCTTTTGGAGGGGCCCGGGAAGGGTGAATCGCGCGCTCGAAATTCGTGAAAATCGATAAAAGATTCATTTGTCATATCTTTGAATAATTTAGCCTAGGCAGCGAGAAACGCATGTGTGTGAGTAACTTTGTTTGGCGCTTCTCGGTATCACTTTCGGCCTGGAAGTGACCATTACGTTCACCTCGGGGCACCGTTATCCGGTTTTATTTGCAGGCTGTCCATGAATTACCTATTATTTTCAGATCTCATGAAACACAAGTGGAGGGCCTGTAGTTAATGCGAAGTACACTCCTGAAAGACTGCACAGTTATTGTTATGTTTCCGTGTTTGCATGCGTGATAAGTTAGGATTCGTTATTTAACCGCTTTGTACAGAAATAGGGTGCACTTACGAGTGATTTGTGAAACTGATTCGCAATCTTAAAGTTTTTTACTGCGCAGTAATATGAACAGCTGTAATTAGAAAGCCTATCTTTCAAACTAATTGCATTGACAAATTTAATACAAAATTTTAAATCTCAACTGTGATTTCCTTTAATATATTCAAATTCAAAACATCATATTTCATCGATATTTTTACATGGTTAAGAGTAATAAATACACGATTGGTTGCTATAGAAATAAAGTAAATTATATTTACACTTTATACACTTGCGACTGTCGAACACTTAACAGAACATCAGACAGAAAGTTTGATGATTAAAATAATTCCAAATCAATCTGCGAGGTGGGACTAACTTGATAGGTGTATGTATATATTGCCTCCATGAGTGACTTAATAACACTATATTAAACAAGCACTGAAAGGTTTCCTTGAATATTATGTAAAAATACTGGGTTGAAGACTTAATGATTTCAGAAGATGAGCTTCGGTGTACAAAGTTCTCATACAATCAGAGATATCCAAAAAGTCCTCAACGAACGTTTCCCTAAATTCCACGCGAAACTACTGTTGATGAGTGGGTAGATTACGGGTAATGTGAAGGTTGCCTAGGTCAACCCCGTCTAACTTTCCGATTGCTGTGGCCTCGGATGCTTCTAACTATGCATGTACATTCGCTACAGGTTTAACGCGGCCAAGGACACCTCCTCCCCCGCAAAAAATCCCAACCCCTCTCCCGAGTGCACGTGATGAGAAAAAATTGTACCCCCAGAATAATGGGGATTTAACTTGCCGAAATTAAGTGAGTTTGAGTCACCGTCTTTGTCACGGGCTCCGTGAACAGTGCCTCGATTGTCGAGTCGATACTGGGGGATTTTCCTAAACTCGAACCAACACGTTTACATAGCCACTGTAATAGCATATTTCCCCTTGGAAATTCCACCTTAATTAATGTTTCCTCGGCGGACTCCTCTCTCGCAAATTTCGGTTACGCATCGGTGATCGAGGGCAATGCATACAGCAGACAGAATGGCTTGTGACAAGTACTCACTTTAAAGAATAATGAATTATTCTGCTCTAAAGTTATCCTTCTCAAGACAGATATACGCACAGAACCTTAGAAGGAAAGTTGACACAAGAAAATTTGCACCAACTCATAATTCGAGTAGTTTTTCTGTTACGCAATTCATAAATACTGCAGATGGACGGACGAAAAGGACGGTATATATGCCTCTTGTTTCTGTGCAACGTAGGTACTTTGCGCCCCCACAAAAGGTGACCTGAAATTCAACATGGTCCCGTACAGTTTAAAATTACCAAACGATGCTATAGATTGGTATATGACCTTTTATATCATGATGCTTCATTAATATCGGGGAGAGAGTGAAATAAACGAAGATGTGACAAGTCTTTGCGTCGTTGGTTTTGCAACAACGTAAAATGTGTTTTCGGAGAGGGATTCCCTGATGTTGTTTATAGACTTCAGAATGTGTCAAACGCTCGAACGACTGATGCTATTGTTACAAGTCTAGTTTAAATCAGGCCGACATCCCATTGGTTGAAAGAGAAGACTAATACATAATTTATGAAGTGCCTGACCTCAGCAGATAAACCGCACAGAGTGCTGTTACAAATAAACGTAATGTGGCTCACAGCCAGTGGAAACCGATTTAATGTTTAAAAATATTTTTTTGCCTAAAATGTTAATACACATCGATCAAAGATTGCCTCTCTAGGACCTGTAGTAAGCATTAATTTGGCACTTTCAAAAGGACATTTCCATGCAAAATCTGAACTTAAGTATTAAAACGGCAGTCAATGAAGGTTAAAGTATTGAATCAGTTGAATAAATCGTTCAGCTTCACTCTTGATTAGTAAGTATATTAGTAATCCTGAAATATTCGTATCATTTGCTCAAAGTTTACTTCAAACTTCGGTAATTCCTTCATCCACTCAGCTAGTTTCACTTTTCTGTGCAGATAAATTACTCCCCATGCACGAAGTGTTCAGAATTATTTTACACTGTCGAATTTCAACAAGAAATTTGGGGTTACTGTTGTGAACTTGTCTCCAAAGTTCTAACTGGAAGCCTTGTGCATGATAAGCAAAACTATGGCAGCACATTTGTGCAGGTGTAGAAATATTTGTCCAATCACAGCCTTTGCCATGTAGAACGTGTTCACAAGGCTATTAAATTTTGTCGCTAACAACAGATGGCGCCCTCCTTTTGATTTGTCATCAAAGGCACGTGCACCAGTTTACAGCGTCCCTCACAAGTCTCAGTCAAGCGGACATCCGATAGTGTCGTGAAACTGCCGGTAACCTTGTTATCGTCGCATAAAAATCCCTAATATGCCAATGTTTCCAGCGAATGAGAGTTGACTGATTACATACAGCGCCACCTTGTGACATCGTGAATCCAGCTGCCTTCCATGATTGCAGTAGACCTTTCACCTCCGCAATCAGATGAATAAACCTCATGATTAGCAAGAGCATCGAAGCAAAACATTTGAAATTGGCAAGGCTAGCTGACCAAAGATTCTAGTCCATCCTCCAGCGTTCAGGTTTCAGCACATGCATAAGCCGTCAGAGGTAGCTTTCTTGGGCGACGTGATCGCTTTACCTTTTGTGGGCGTGATACTCTCAACGATCAACGACAAACAGTCCAGACTGGACGTGTTTGTGCACTGGAAACCTACCAAAGAAATAAAGAAAGAAAGAATCACTATAGTTTGTTTCAAGTTATGGCGTAACGAGAATTACCTAATAGCGTAGTTAGGCTCTTCTCTGGAGTGGGGCAAGAGAAGAACAAGAGTTCTCAAGGGGGAGTTACTCCCCTTGGCTACGTAGTCATGCTCTTTGGCGGAGGTAAGAGGAGTGGGCAGGAGTTCCTACAGCAGGGCAGCTGCCCTCCCGCCCACTTGGCTACATAGCCAAGCTCTTTTCTGGGGGCGGGTAGTTCCCACATGCGCACTGCAACAGCCCCTTCCCCTGGTTATGCCAGTGGAGTTACCATAAAAGATTTTATTTGAAGCGTTTGGCCTCAACGTTTCTAACCATGTAGACCAGAGACCAAGGAAGACACGGAGGTGTTGACAAACAATATGAGCTGAAAAATTCACTGGACTACGAGAAACGTTTTATTGAAAAGCACATGACAAAGGTCCAGACGCTTGCCTCAGCCAAACAGTCTTTTACGATCTGGTTTTCAGCAATATTAGAGATGATGCTTGGGACGATTTTGTCAGTTCGTTAAAAAAGAAAAACAGTTTTGGGAAGTCTTGATGAGGAATTGTGAAATAAAGGCCACTGGCCCCTGCACGACCCGTTCTTAAACAGATCTTACTGATGTCTCATAGCCTCACTCGGTCACTCCACTAATTCAATAGTGGGGTGCGGGGGATCGGAAGACGGGCTTGATAGGGGCGGAAGAATCCTTGTCCCGCGCTCTACATTTCGAAGGTCGTGCGCACAATCGCTGCCATGTGTTGATCCACATCCAGGAGACGGATTTGAAAGTCATTTCCAGTCATTTTGACACGCCCCACCTTCATGAACCTTGGGGCCTTCATCAAATTAGGGCCTGAACAAAAATTTGACTTCTCGCAGATATCAGGTTGAAAATTAATTTATACAATCCCACCGAGACTGACTTGTCATTTTGTTCCCTTCTCCGCCGGGGTGGGCGAGAGGGGGAATGACAGTTAGGAATCAAAATCCTCCGGAAACCTTCTCTTGGGACTGTGGGAAACTCGACTAGACTCCCAAACTAGACTGATAAAACCCTGATATGTGATAAGGTTGTACGGAGAAAACACGAATGCGATTTGGTAACACAGCCCAGACGGCGACTGGATGTGCAGGTCCACAACCTGACCTCTCCCCTCGAACGAGGTCACAGAGAAAAATTATCAATAACACTGAAGAATGAAAATAAAAATGATCAAGTCTAATTTGCTCCACAGATATTGGAAGGCCCCTTGGTACGCCAGACACTGTCGCGTACATGACTGACGTTGAGTTCCAGTCAAGGCGTGGTTAAACATTCCCCAGATTGCATTTCCAGGAGTCTCTTCCGTTAAGCTCGGGGTTTTAAGATTTTTTTTCAGGTTAAATAAACCGCAATCAATAATTGTCACTTCTAGTAAGCCGATACGTCTGGTACACGGGACCCTGTTAAATTATGTATCTTATGGGATGCCATGAGTTTTCTGCAGTTTAAATTGGAAACGGCGCGGGGCGAATATCTCGTCAGATGAGTTCATGGAAAATGCAGAGGTGGATTCTGTTCCAACCGAAATCGATTGGGGACTAGTGCGTGTCCATTACGACTTTTATTAATTAGTGTACCACATCGCCAGAATATTGGGGATTATATGCGCATTCCTTTTCCAGTAGTAAAAAAAAAGACTAATATTATGTTTGTTTAATATGAATTTCGTGGTATCTTGTGTCGAAGTGTAAATGAGTGTTTAAATTCCCTCGAGACTGTACGATACGCACCATATGGGGATGTGACATCGTAGTTGTCGCCATAGTTGTGGATCTTGTCGGATGAGAAGGACCCGGGACTGCTGCCGTCTGTCTGAATAGAGAGAGGAG
Source organism: Acanthaster planci (assembly GCF_001949145.1). The sequence goes on along the minus strand of NW_019091580.1, from coordinate 205,266 downwards.
GAGGGCAGAGAAAGGAAAAGATCCGATCAGTTTGAGGATAACACTGGTGCGATATAACAGTGGTTGGTTGTTGATAATTGTGCGGGAAAAAAACTTTATCACACACCCAGCCGTCGACCGTGGAGACGCGCTGGATGACAGTCCCGCGAGTCATTTTTGTCGAGCAAACATTTGGCTAACAAATTGCATCAGCAGAAATCAAAACACGGGATTACATTTTATGAAGGGTACCAAATTGGGGGGAAATGCCCGGGGCCAGTGAGGTAGCCGAGTGTTGATGTACACCGGCTGATACAGAATTACATATCGTGGCGCCTCGGCATGCGATTGCCGCTGAAAGACAAGCAGAGTATTTTCACTTCCCCGTCACATAGACGATACACCGGGTTGCCAATTCCCTGATGTCATATCGTCCCACACACTTTAATTCCTGGCTGGAAATAATGATATTACACCATGCCCGCGGAAGGGGGAAAGAAATAATTTGGAATACAGCGTGACAGGTCCTCAGGGATTAGTCACTATTGCTGGGTTCTCGTTAAACGCCCTGGTTAGCGGGGACCAACATTGGTCTGAGTGCCAGGCGTCAAATCAGATTACGCCTAATCCACGGTGATCCCCTGTTTGGCTACGCACGTATCAAGCGTTGACACATACAGGGTACCAAGTGGCGTCACCAAGGGATACACTCTGGCATCATCCCAGGGATTCAGGAAACCGAATTATACAATCGGCATGTCCGGAGTTTGTCCCTGAATCCCCAGTTTTCTTTTCTTTTCATTCTCCTGGGGTGGGCGTAAAAAGTGGGGGTGGCGCTTGTTTTGGGAGGGATTAATAATTTTTGGGCAGGAAATTCAGTCAATTTACCTCAGGAACCCTTGTAAGTGTAAAGCTGGTTCCAGTTGTTTCCTGGAATATCAAGTGATGTGATTGGGGACATTGTTATTTAGCCCTTCATTGGAGCGGGTTTTGTTTAAAGTGCGTAGTGAATACAGCAGCGGCTGTCTGCAGCATTAGACGCTGCATATTTGCTCAGAACTTTTGCATGGACGGTATCAGCTCTGAGCAGGAACAAAAGAGGGCGTGTTTTGAAATGAAATTGACAGTCCTTTGCAATTTGGTACGCACTCGTCGCATAGGCGCACGAGTACAAAACCATGCTTGCGCCACCAATGTTTGTCCACCATGGACGTCCCGTCGTTTGTCTCAGAGTCCTGTTTTGATCATGCATTAGTTTTTTCGAGTCACCTCAGTTGATTAGAACAAACTTTCCAACCGAGCACAGGTTGGCAACCTAGGACCTATCGTCCTGTGGTGTAATCCTTTCTTTTATGTCGTCGTGTACACAACAAACACGCAGGTATTTCTTTCTCTGATCACGCCAAACTCAAGCACGTTTTAAATTATTGTTTTGTAAGCCATTAAGAATGAATTGGTTCAAATGGTTTGTAAACACTTATACGGAATCGCTCAAACAAAGCGAGAACTTCTAGGAACAAAACAAATATTCCACGAACGTCTTGAGATACAGTATCAAATTGTCAAAAAGTGTACACTGCACCCCCCCCCCCTTCTGAGGGCATACGCCGCTTGTTACTTCTGCGGTTGATCCATCGGTCATAGAAATGAAAGTATATTGATGGATTTTATTTGGGTTTCAGTTCTAGCAATCAGCCTAAAGAGGCTTCTCTATGAATTTATTTGTTCACTGATCATTTAAAGTGCTTTTTAATCTTTAAAATAAATTGTGTTAGGTATGTCGTCTTCGTCGTAAACTGTGACAATTACACCTAAAATTGAACTGTGTCCAAACGTCTTGACCAGACCAAATCTCTACACAGCTCATCCCTGTTTTGGGATTGCGCGAGAAATGTGTCGGTAATTGGGATTTCCGGATTTAACATCAAAGATAGAAAACGTTGGTTGAAGTCACAGCCTAAATTTAGAAAGATCACCTTGAATGGGGATCTTGCGCGGGGCAAAAGGTTGCAAAGTTCTAATGTCCGAGGTACAAGGATTAAAATCATTCGATCTTTGGTAGGCAGTAGTAGTAAACTAAAAAGGGTTGAAACTTTAGGTTTCTTCCAATAACCACTATCAGGTTTTTTCTTAATCACAGCGTAGTTCCACAAAGATCGGGGGCAATGCAACATTTTAATTCAGCAGTGGATCTTCATAAACCCGAAAAAATGAACCTTTACAGAAGGTGACGTCATTTTCCCAGCTGACGAAGAATATGATGTTAATGTGTGTACTTCCACATTGTGATCCGGCAGTCAGATTGAGGAGCCATTAGTGCTTGGGTATCACACTCATCACACGCATGTTCTACGCGCGCGTTCAGTACCTTTATGACCAATGCAGGGTGTCATGACTTGCCAAAATACACGTGCGCCTCAAGTTCGAGAGTTGCTTGCAACATGCACGTCAGTATGGTGTTGTCGCAGTAGTGGCGATTTCCCAAACCAGTTTATATTGAGCCACTTGGTCAAATTACTCTGGCATAATAATGAGTAGCTTTGCTTTGTAACCACTGTGCCACCATGGCCGGCGGCTAGCCCATTTTTCAGCTACCCTGGATCTGTTGAGCTATGAGATGGGGTTCATACAAATTGCCTAGGCAAATTCTGATCATCAAAAATTGGTGTTGTTTTTCCAGGAAAAGATATACTCCCGGGTGATTCTTAGCATGACTCTTTGCAACCGTCTCAAAATTACAGTTTCAGGTAAGAACGTTTCAAAACATTTTATTGTTGAAAACTTGAATCTTGGTGTTTGCTGGATATGGACTAAATATTCAAAGAAGAAGCTTTTACTGAATGGCATATTTTCGATTACGTTAACCTACAGGGGGCGCTGTAAGTATTGTTTTGAATTTGCAGTCACGATGAGTTGCAAAATAAGGCGTCGTCAAATGCACAGGCGCCTCGAAACCTCAGTCACATGTCAAAGTAGATAAAATGTGAGGCCTAAGTGGTGCACTTTTCCTGCGGCACTAATTGGGCATTTCCTGAAAGCAGGGAATTCGAACATACAGGAGGCCCGAGTGGCACACGATAGATCATTTTTCGCATCAGTCAGGTTCTCATATATACGTTAAGAGAAAGGCGCAATGGTTGCTGAAAATCATTTTTTAAAAGCTGTTACGCGAACGTTTATTAAGGGCTCGTCAAAGGCTGTGCAATGTACTCTAGCTGTCACTTTGCGGGAAACTTGCGGTGGCACCACACACTCATTCGCACGTACATGTACATAAACTTGAGGTGCGCATGCATTTGGTAAAGTCACTGTGGGCTCCGAGCGGGATCAAGAGAGGGCGCAATTGTCCTAGTAACGGAGGCTTCTTTTGTGGTAACTGCACTTGGTTTGTGCACGCACGATTACAGTATGAAATACATGCACCGCGGTCGCGTTGCTACCGACTAAATAAACACTTCCCACTTACATGCTTTTTTTCAACTGATGACGGGGTCTTCTGCTCCGGGCGGATACTTAACTGACCTTTCACCGTTTGAGAGTTAACCACCACCTTTGAGCTAGCTATAGAATTTTGTAGGTTGACGTTTGGTTGGCTCAGATTTTCCGCGTCCTACGTGTTTTGTATGCAAATTGTGATTGGAAAACATTACACAAGCTGCGTTGACGCCATTCTACCGCCACAGATTAACGAGCCAGTTCGGTATTCCAACAGCGCATGCCCCAAATGAAGTGCGTCCGAGGTCATTTGGACGCGCGTGCGAGGACTGTCCTAGCAGCGAGGCCCTATGCGGACTTGCGCGCGTGCTTTGTTACTGAATGACCTTACTTTTTTTTAATTGCTAAACTGACTCACTGCTTAAGTGTTTACCACCTGCCAACGGGCGTGATTCTGACGCAGTGATGGTATTAAATTCTGGTTGTCTGCTGCCGTCATCATTGCAGACATTTCCTCGTACAAAAAAAAAGGTTCCATCGGCTCAAATCGCTCAAGAAAATAATCTCGAATAACTACCACGACACGCCTTTAACTTTGTTAAACCATGTATAGGAGGAACGAAAAGAAAGCTTTGTTGATACACCCCGGCATCTTGCCAGTACGAACGCGGAAGATGAAAAGCATATGGTTTAACCCCCCCCCCCACCGCAGTACCGGTATGGTGCAAGACAGCACCCCTATTGGTTTCTGGTAAGGCGTTATCCACTTATGGATTTTGTTACATGTAATAAATCGTATCATGGTGGTATCAACAAATGTTGCATGGCTACAACATGCTACTTGTTTGTGGTCCCCGTGGAATCCTTACAATGCGGCCTTGTTCATTTTCTGGTAATTACTTCCTAATTAAAACAGATAGCTTAGGCCTTGCCTGTGGCCGTTATCGGTGAAATGGGCCTAACAATATGACTGCAATTTATCAGAAGAGTCGCCGACCTCTTCAGTCGGAGAGTAAGTTTTTACGATCGTAGGGCGCTGCAAACAACGCATCAATCGCGGGCCTTGGAGAAGCCGATAATTCGCGCCATCCTTTCGTAGTATTTTGCCCAAACCGTTTGTGTGTTGGTGTCGGTGAGTGTGTGAAACAAAAAGTGATCACATGTCTACAATAAAGAATCTCATCTCTTGCCTGGTATCCGAATTGTTAATATGTAAAGTACCGGAAAGGACACTGTAGTATAATTACAGGAAATGCTGTCTTCATTCTTTCAAATTTTCTCTTCAACTTAGCGATCGTATAAGCTGCGGAACGCAGATCAAGGCGATCACCCTCATTCTTTTAGTCGAACGCTTCAAAGGGCCATCTTTTACGCGGTTAATCACAGTCGTGAATAGCTCATCAAGATTACAAAATAATCATCATCGTCGTCAGCGGTGAATCACTGGGAGTCTTGTTTGAACAACGCCCAAGAGCAAATTGTGCAATTCGAGCGCACCATCTCACCAAGATAACCTAAACAGAAGCCAGGAGAGCTCACCTATAGAACAGCGCCCCAGTGTGTTTCTTTTCTGGCGCAGTATGCGCGCACGCTTCTCTACTCTTAGTTTTTCCAAACACCTTAAGGCTTGAGTTGAACTTTTACGTAAAGATGTTCACAATACCTGATGGAAAAGTGAACATACACACGAAATTGTGCTACCAGATCAAAATGTATATTCCCTCTCAACTCAAAATTTTAAGCGACTTTCCATTCAAATGTTTCGTAACGTTAATTTCGCCTCGCTTTAGCGTCCTTAACTTTGCATGTACAGCTCGGAATTCAAAGCCAATAGCACAGTGACTAGTATCTTTGGCTTTCTTGTACGATTCCTTCAAGAAATAAGTTAGAAGTACTACTTCACTTGAACTTATCAGAAGCTAGTTCTATGATCAATGGTAAACCTGTGGTATGTCACGATCTACTCAAACAAAAACAGGCCATAATTGAATTAAATGTGAAAATACTCATTAGCAACTAACAAGCGGAACGTGGGGTCAAAGGCCGGAAAAGTTAAGCGCTTCCCCATTGCCGTTCAACGAAAAAGCGCACAGATAAAAACCCCCTTAACACGAGGAGTGTTTGTGCAACAATTAAGCAGTACGTGAGTTTTCCTGAGTATCGCAGATGTTCGCACCGGGCAAGTGAGCGCCGGCGTGAAACACACCCCTATCCGCGGCTCGGCAGTCAGGCGCGGTGTGTGACACGCGTGCCCGCTCCCAGACGCAATTTAGCCGGCGGGGCTGGTGAGCTAATAAACACCGTGGCCCTGCACAGCGTGTGGTTTACCGCGGGATCTATACCAATCGGAAGTTGTCAAACACCTTGGATGGATCACTCGTTATTCAGAACCGATGATCGCCTGTTACACTCAACATATATTTTGACGCTTCGCTGTCAATAGAGCAAAGAAATTATAAAAAAAGTATTATTTTTTTAAAAAAGAAGTTAGAAAAGACAGAACAATTTAAATAGGCTGTCTAAGTGGTTGAAACTTAAAGCATTTAATTGCATCCCTGAAATAAAATGAAATGGCGCGCCTGGTACTTAAACCAGAGGACCACAGCACACATGTGCGTGTACTTATCGAGCTAAGCCCACATCGGATCAACGTGGTATCGAGAATAATGCGCCGTGGTTTAAGTTGAGCGAAAACAAGACGCCCCGAGTCAAGTTTGAAGAACTAATGCCAAAGAAATCCTCGGAAATTTGACTTAATCTCAGAGTTTGCTTTGGGTTACGCTCTGTCCAGTCTGGCTTTCCTATCAACATTACTTGGTGGATAATGTAGGGGCTGCAAAGAGCAAACAAATTGCTACTATTTGTGACAAAATTATGGTACAAAGGCTTCATTTTTTTTCTAAGATGCATTTATGCGGATATTCAAAAGACAAACTATGAACAGCAAGCAAACCCAGCCAAGCAACGTTTTATTTAGTATTGGGAAGTGGACTTGTGGAAGTCTCAACTAACAATTGATAGAGAATGGGGATCATTTATCATTGGGTATCCAAGCCATGGGCTTTTGTCATTCAAAGCTATTGGCCAGTTGCTAACGAAACAAACGCATCCATTTTTTTAATCGGCCATAAAAGTTAAAACAGGTAGGGCACATATGGGTGCGGGAAATGGGTACACAAAACAAATATGCCAAAAACGCGCCAAAACCAGTGTGAGCTGCGCCACAGAGCTTTAAAACCAAGTGGCGAGGGCTGAGCCCCTGGGAACGATCTTGACCGTTGCTGACGCACCAGATGGTTTTACGATCGGAAGCGCAACCCTTCGATTTCAATCCTCGAAACCAAAGGCATGTAAGGGGGAAAAGCAAACTTTTTCCTACTTCGGCAGGCGCGGATCCGAGGAGGGGGTGTCGACCCCCTGCTCTGAGACAAGAAAGGTAAAAAAAAATGGGGAAAATACTGAAAAAAGCGTACAAAAGTAAGTGTACCAATACCACTGTAAACAACGTGTCATGTGATGTTTCATCGTCGTTTCCACTTGTCCGCTAAAATGAGACATTGAAACAAAATCTCCGACTTAAGCCCCTGGAAAAATTCCTGGATGCGCCCCTGTTCAGGTAGGCGAACACAGTTTTGTACTCCACAGTTTAGGGCATTTTAACACTTGAAATGGAGGAGCGGTCCCAGAGCCAATTTTGTGGGGGGGGGAGCAAGACTTTTCGCACGTGACGTCACCTTTTAACTTCCTCTACTGCTTTTTCACTTGATTGATTCAAAAGATTGGGATGAAAGCCCCCTAGCTCCCCCCCCCAACCACGCCTTTTAAAATGTCCGTTGAGATAACCTTCCTCCTATGTCCATTCTGTCTGATTTTACCGCGACAACGACGCCGAGGCTTATCGCGAGTTCTGTTGCTGAAATGCAAGGTCACAGTGACCGCGAACGGATCTTAGTGAGCGTTGTAAACAAGAAAAACCAAGATTTCGGAAGAACACATAATTCTTCGATAACCAAAGTCGGTGTCCGATTTGGATTGAATCTTTGCTGATGCATGGGGCATGGATGTCTTCAAATGCACAGGATTGTTCAAGCTGGCATTATGGAGGGCAAAATTTTTGCGGGGAAGTTATCAGCCATCCTCCAGTGAAAAAGGCTTAACTGTCCTCGGTGTTATTTGTACAGTTCCCACTCTGATCCTATGGAGTCCATTCTAGTCAGTTCATTCAAGAACAATTTACAGGTCACCTTGAATTAACTAGTTCCAACATGTTGGGATTTCACTCCGGTGTTTGTCTAGGTAATGTGGTAAAACACGGACTCTTTACTGGTAAAATGCAGCATAAATTTTGTGACTCAAGTCGAGTCATTTACCCGTCAGGACTCGAGTCAAGTCGAGTAGCCAGAAATCGCGAACCGAGTCGAGTCATCGACTCGAGTCATTACAACTCAGGAAACAGTAATCTAAATTTGGACAAAAAGGGGATCCTTATTGTCTCCCTTACACAGAAAGTGTAATAACAGGCTCATTTAAAGGAAAGAGAGAGCGGTTAGATCAACTTAGATGACACTGACAAAAGATAAGTCATTTATATATCTTTGAGCACGGAATTTCTTGACGTTTCATAAATAAAGAACGAAAATGACGAGAATGCATAGCACTCGTCGAGGCAGCTAAATAAAAGACCTCTCTCCCACCGTGACATTGAGTAACGTACCCCATGATTGGAGGAGACACCATAATGAGTTTACCTTGTAGTTGTAGTCTGCTCCCCAAGAAGGGCAAAAAGTAGCGTGACAACAACTACTGCGCTGGGATTATAGATTGGAAAATCAGATGGGTCCTGCTTCCACCACCAACATCAATCACTTTCAGAACGAGTAGATGATGCTTTGGGGGTTCGAAAAATATCGTAAATTTTCTTTTATGTGGGTTTAATTCGCGTATTGGACATGTCGAATGCCTGGTTTGTAGGATTTCTGTCTCCAACCCTTTCCCCGTAAATTCTTATAGAAGTCAAAGGACTGTCGAGGCTCACAATACATGCATATGCTATGTTGTTTGTTTTTTGTCTTTACCTTTGCTTCTTAAATTTAAAGGTTTTCCTTGGGAGTTTTACCCCATTTAAAGTGGTTTTCAACATTTTGGGTTGAAAAACTAATGGCTATACTGGGAAGATTTCCGTTTGTTCATTTTTAGTTTACGAGGTCCCTCAGTGTGTCAGGTTGTAGAATACAGCGATTGATTTTTGGCTGAGTTTTCGTGGGTTGATGTTGGAATCAGTATTGGGTCTATGGAAGCAAACTCTGTATCCGCACATCCTTTGATCTTCGATTTTAAAATTGTATCTTCAACTCACGAAACAACGATTAGAGTATTCTTACTCAAAAATGCATCTTTACTTAAACTGTCACCACTGTAGCTTGAGCTGTAGTTGGTTTTGAGAAGAAGCCTGAAATGACGTTGAAAAGTTTTCTTATAAGCAATTACCAAAAGAAGGCGCTTAGGCTTAGGGTCGCTTAAAGTTCACTATTAAAGTATTGCACCTTGTCGATCCAGCAAAATATCCGAACCGCAGAAGAAAAGTACAGTTGCTTTATCGCCGGACCTCCCCAAGTCGCACAATTACCAAGGTATACACCAGGTAAAATTTGAAATAATACAAAATGTGTAATCGAATATCCTGCCGTTAATTCCGCGGAGGTGTGAATTCACCGAGGACCAGCCTGGGTCCCAGCCCCGCCGCAGACCTCCGACGGACCGCGCGGTGTAATGAAGGTAAATCGGACTGTTGACAAGCTCTCCGTACCAGCTCGCAGTCAGCGGGGGTAGTGGGGCACTTGATACGGTGTCGGCACGCATACCCATCGCCCAGGTAATTGTTCGTAATGAAGCAGATGATAAACACGTCCAGGCCTTGTTATGTTTCTGGCCAAGGAAATACACCGTGTCCATCACAGGGGATCAAAAGAAAAACATGTTAGCGCGACCTCTGGCTGAAAAAGGTGCAAAGGCAATAGAATTATGCGTACGAGAGTACGGATTTGAAGCGAGGGGTTGGTGTTAGCTGCCTTCGTAGTCTGAGGGACGAGAGGACACAGTTCTTCCCCTTCCCCATTAATTTTGATGGTGTAAGCATTTTTTATGATCATGGATGCCTTTTCAGACACTGCCACGTGTGAGTTTGAAATACCATGACCAAATGCCACGCTCTTTACATTTTAAGAGTGATTACTCAATAGATCTTTTCACTAGTGAATTCATAATTGTGCACGTATGCGCATAAATGGCCTTAGCGGTAAGGGCCATTGAAACTGAACATTTTGATAATCTTCTCTCGGTTTCTGGTTTTGTTCATTTTTGTTCGTCAGAAAATCCCATTAAATCGTTTTTGCTATTAGTTTATAATCTAAGCGGAATTTTCAGTGCTTAATCTCGTGTGCACAGGAAAAATTACGATTGTAAAGTCTTTTTAAAGAGCACTAAAAATCACTCTTGGGTTAAAAACTAATAGCAAAATCGATTTAATGGGCTTTTCTGAAGAAAAACTGCACAAAGCCAGAAAACCTTAGAGAAATGATCAAAATCGCAACCCTGTACATCCTCAATGGTCCTTGCCGCCAAGGCAATTTATGCGCATGCGTGCATAATTATTAATTTACTAGGGAAAAGATCTATACCTTCAATTTGTTCAAAAGCCACTATTCGCCAGTGAATGAAAGAAAAGTCCTCGACACGCTTAGAAGTTTACAAAACCCCCAACACACAAAACAGAAAGACAGAACACCCTGTGACCCTCAACAAAAGACCAAAAGTTCAACGTAGTGTAACACATCACAACAGGTTATCCACCCACATAATGCTCAAAGAAGACACAACGTAAAACTTCGGCATAATTGGATGACACATGTATGTATATAAATAATACACGAACTTGGGGGAGCACTTCGACTCTGGGCGGATACCGCCCTGAATTAAAGTGCACCCCAAGCGGCAAAAAAAAGACAGATTGTAGTAAGTTTCCCAAGCGGGTTCTTGCACGCGTTCTGCGTGTACGCAAAGACCGTACGTTAAGGAATAAATTCGTTACGCGTATTCAGCGTGCTCCGCGTCAAACGCGCCAATAAGCTCCATTAAAACGCGCGTTTAAGTGGTGAGTACTGTACAAGATCTCCATTAAAACGCGCGCTTAAGTGGTGGGTACCGTTGATCTCCATTATATAATAGAGATCAATGGTGAGTACCAAAAAAACACGCCCTCTTTTGCTGCCTCAAAGTGGATACTTGGCGCACATGTATTTTCGCGGGATCTTTGGGGTACAGTCCACTAATTCAAGTCCCATTGAAAACAGTGTAAAATCGGCACTGTTCAGGGCCCAATAACATGCATACCAACATTCCTGAGATTTCAGAAACACAAATGAAATTATTGTGTATTCCCTAATCTTTCAATTTCTTTTCAATTTTTTTGTGGATTAACCGATTACATTTTTAATTATTCCCACAAAACAAAATCACCCCCCG
>NW_019091580.1:166890-194285 GCF_001949145.1 Acanthaster planci | reverse complement strand
ACCAGGGAGTTCATCCTGGTAACAATTTACACAATCTCACTATTTTGGGGGCCAAACAATATCCTTTTTCAAAATATACGGTGGGGGCACTTTTAATGCTAATGAGCTGGACAGAAATTATCACTTGAATTAGTGGTCTGCACCCCTAGTTGACATAAATTCCTGCGACATCTCTTCTGTAATGTGATTAGTGCAGAGCTTGATAAGAACCAATCAGGGGTTAATCAGGAAGTTTGTTGCCTTGAGGGTCGTTTCTGTCAAAAGCTATGGGTGACTCAACTCATCTTACCACCCTACAGGCCAGGAATGTGAAAGAGCATGAAGAATGTTGTAATTACAGTTTTACCGCGGAAACAATTCGGCCAAAAGGAAAAGTGTGAAAAAGCATGACAATATTTCAGGCTTCTGCACAACATACGTTCAGTGGCCCTGGCTCCACTGTTGGACCGTTCAGATAATACCGCTGATGATCACATTGGCCGCCTAAGAGTTATCGTCAGTGAGCAGAACCATGTCCGTTTAGTTTTACGTTCAGGTTCCAGCTCTTTCGAATCCGCATACCCGTTAGCCTTTTGCTTCCTTTTGCCGACACCACGTGACATCTCAAATATTGAATCAAAATCGAAAGCACTTGTAATGCGGGCTGCCAGACGGGTCACGTATGTGCCTGCCCCGTATTCCTCAGGGGACACTTTACTTTCCTTTGTGCATCGTAATTCGTAGCATGAGCCTCACAGTATCTTGGTATACCGTTACAGTGCTTCCTAAAGCTCTAGACTAACTTGAAAATGGTAACGAACGTCCGTAGCCTGAAGTCGCAAACGAAATACAGTGACAATATCGTGTGTTCAGCGGCAAATCGGAGTCAAGCAGAAACTGGAGCGTTTGACGTTGAGGCTAGAGAGATCAGCTCGGTCGTGAACGTGAAAAACAATATCCACCACTATATAAAAAGATATGGAGACCGGTATGTTTTGCGCGCACAAAACACGGCGGGAAAGCCCCCACATATTGCGCGCAGCACAGCACCGTATTTTGCTAGCTAACTAGCTTGTCGACTCTCATGTGTCAACTCGTACGCTCCTTAATAAGACTGGCAGGGGGGAACCTGTCTTCGATTCCAACCAGGGATATTATTTGATGATAATGCCGTGATTCGGGGCTGCATCACCACCGCAGTGGTGGCCGGGACACGGGGAAAGAAAGAGAGAGAGAAAGCAAAAAAAAATCTAAATTTGATTACGAAGTATGCTTGTTGTCAGAAGAATGTTTGCGCTCAAGTTCGTACTTGAAAAGTTGAAGACGGTTTCCGAGGGTCAGCAGCAAAGCAGGGCGGGTGTACTTTTTTTTGGCGGTGGCCGGATGGGAAATTCACGGCCGGAGGTCAGCTGTACTTTGCCAGCCGAGGAGTGAGTGTACACACGTGGTGGACCATTTAAGTTGGCTCGGAGAAAAATAAATGACTGTTGCACTGCATGACTCAGGCTTTATACGCCACGAAAACCGCGCCGGTCCTGCTGCAACCCGCAATGCACCTCAATCAAACTCTTAAAAAGAACGAACCGAAGACATCCAAATGAGTTTTGGACGGCAGCCAAATCACGCGCTTAGTTCTGTGGAAACATCTTGAGTGACACACCTCGATAATTTTTGCCCTGTTCACAACTTGGCTGATCTTTTTGAGTCGTACTCGACATGACTGAGTTTGACACTGCGGCAACAAACCGTGAGTCGTCCCTTGTCACCTGTTTTTATCGAATTAAGTGACGCTAGAATGCTCCGTATACTTCATCACTGTTCGTTTAATTGTTTCATGGCGGGTGGGGGCATTCGACGAAAAGTAGCCAGACAAAATTGGATGCCCAACTTGTTTCTTCTTATTTAGGGTAAATGACATGACAGCCTGTTGTCCAATCCTGGAAATGTCTTGATGCTGCCGTTAACTCCACCCACATACACTTGGTGGTCAGTTCATGGCCATTACTGTTTCAAAATTTTTGCATTTTGCTCTTCTTTCTTTCTTTTTTTAAAATGTAACTGTGGCGTAAATTATCTGCCTCTAGTAAAAAAAAAATGGAAATTCGTGGAATTAGTGTGTACCCTGGTACTCATTGAAAAAATCTGCCCTGTTCATGGGCGTCGAATGGCCTGATAAAATTCACTCTTTGAGTCCTGCAGCCTTTGAAGGTTATGTCAAAGACTATACTATGACAAACTGACTATTGGGCGTGGTCTTGCTGTTTGCGAATTAGATCAAAACCTTTTTTTGTGATTTCATAAGTTGGATTCAGTATGAGGGCATCGAAAGTTAAGTTGGAACGTAATTATCCTTTAATGTCACGTTCCTTTTCTCCTCCTGCCCCATCCCAATTACGACGGGAGAAAGCATCACATACCCTTGTCCGTCCGGGTTATAAATCAATCAAATCTCAATAAGGAATTCGAAGCCAAGTATTGCAGAAGATATCACGACTGCCGTGCAGTGCGTGACTGCAGCGCGCCCTGTCGTCACATAAAGACGTGGATGACGTCCTCTCGTGAGAATTCATCGGAAATCTCCCAATTTCCCGAGGCTTTATTATTTCCGTTGACTAACTAGGATAGCCGTAACTTACAAGATCGTTTAGTTGTAAATCCCTCGATCAGTTGCGCGGAGGCGCTGCATCTTCCGAAACGTGAAAGCCATTAGCAGGATCTGGTTTGCGTTTAAAACAAAATCTCACAGTTTCCTATAAGGCACAGGTAATTAAGGCAAGGCGTTTGCTAGCGTTGTCGGAAACCGAAGCAGTGGAGGTTTTATTCAGAACAAACCCTAATGCGTCTCGCTCGATGTCCGTCACCGTTAACCTTTTCCCCTTTACGTGGGAGCAATCTTTCCTTCCGCGTCCGATTCAGAGGACTATTTTTTGGATTATCAAGCATAACGATCGAAACCAAAGTGAGCAATTCCCTATGCCTTCAGCTTTTTGTAGGCTGAATGTCTATTTTAGCCCCCCCCCATTGGAAACCGAATCGTGACTCGTCTTAGTTCTGCACCACACGAAACATTCTCCCACGAGTGTATGAACATCAAACTTGTATTGGTGTACATGTACATGTACACGCATATCGACATATCTGTCATGTGTGCATGTGTAAAGTGTAAATACCGTGTGGGGGCGGGCTATGAACTTGAACTTTGACCCCAGCGGGCATACCTGGGAGACGGGCGGTTTGTTTTTCGTCTGGGCTATACGATTCACACAACGACAAACAAGGTTATATTCTTCAATGAAATTCAGTTGCAGAACTGTCATGAAATGTCTGAGCAACTTAATCATAATTTCTGCACACATTAAAATCTGCACGTATTACTCGAGCAGGTAAGCAGTAACAAGAACCGGTAATGTCGCGAAGAGGACACTACTTAGGCCTACTGTACAATTGGTCGCAGTAAGGCCAAGGTCGAGCAATGCAGTGACCTAACTATGGTTGATCGTGCCAACCCCAATTTGTTAATTAAAACTCTGACAAGTCGCAGTTAACTATGCAAAAATGCGGTGAAATTTTAACATCCCCGGTATTAAGACAGGACAACGCCAGTCCGGTATTGTCTATACCAAAAATGGCGTGTTAATTTGACGCCCATTTAGCACCTTTATCACCACATTTGTTCGCAGAGTAATAGCTTTCATTGCTTCCTCAAAAGTAAAAATGCAGATCGATGTGCCTCTCAGATTCTTCATCAGTCACTGAACTGATGTACATTGTAAGGTGTAGGACTACAGGTTTAATTTGAAATCGTGACAAAAGTGATTCTACCTGCGGCTGCCAGCAGAATCCATTCTTTACTTAAAGGGGCTGCGTATTAATCACGTCCTGGGGATAGATATTAAAATCCAACCGCTCAATCATTTGATGCATGAATTTATGACGAGGTCATCAATCATGCAAAATTCATTTCCGATTCGCCGCCATCTGCTGGCGTCTTTCCCGTGACATTTTGCGCTCGGCAAATGTGGTATATCGTTAGTCTACATGCAGACGCCATGTATCGAAGCCGGCATGTGTATACAATCAAGCAAAGAGCCACCACCGACGAAGACATCATCTTTACAGCAGCAGAGACATCAACCAAAACAACAGACCAGACAATATAAACAGGTCAACGAAAAAGCCCCGACCATATCCAGATTATAGCTGTTTTCAATGTTAGGCGTACTGAAAGTACTAAAGCCAGTACCTAAGTTTAATACTGCCCCCCCCCCAAAAAAAAGGTCATGCGCGCCACTTACTAAAACTCCAGAAATCAGGTTCACCGGAATTTAGTTCCCAGACAACTCGATTTCTTATTGTGCACAACCCACAGGGGGCAGATATGATATTAAAAAATAAACATTCTCTGAGAGAAATATTTTTGTTCCCAGCAAAATTAAATTTGAGCCGATACAGAAACACACAACCCCCCAAAAATAACGATAACTGTGCTTTCCATTATCGCCATCAAAGAACCGATTTACGCCGCAAGCCACAAAATTATCAAAAACAAGGAAAACATACAGAAAAGACACCGCTCGGTCGTCGTAAACAAGCTTTATCTAGCTGTATACAATTTCAGAATTTAAACAAAAGCAGCCTCATATGGTTTGAGTAGAAAGTTCTGACCAAATTGTGCGGTATAAAGCATTGAAAAGATGAGCAGGGTAACTATAGGAATCTTGTGGGCTTAAAATGGAAGCCGTACACAATTTATTCGGGGATCGAAGCAGATTTAAAGTAGCTTTGTGTACAAACCACACATTTCCCAACGGACATTCCTCACAAGGTCGATAATAATATAGCTCCTTCACCAGGCATTCAAACAGTGGAAAAATCGCCGTGAACTCTAGCAGAGATGTCGCCTTTTGTTGGTGTATTTTTGGGGGGCATTTCCTGAGAGATTTGCCGTGGCGTGTCGGGGCATCGTACGCTGTGCTAGCATGGGAGCGCAGTGTGCTGAGTAGTTTAACAGACCGTGGGACTAACGACTGGGGCGCCGGTAGGACCAAGCCTTGCCGAGCCGGCTGCGACCCGTGCGCCGCCGCGCGCCAGGTTTGGCCCATTATTCTGCAATTTGCGGGCCTTCAGACAGGTCCCAGATCCCGGCTCGTACCTCATTTTGCAGTTGCACGCCGTATTTCATAATTCATCAAGGGTCATGTTTTGGTTTGCTCTGGGTCTGCTGCTGATACCGATTCAGTGTGTGATGATGGTACAGAAGTACCTAGCAACGCAGTGCCACCGCCGCCCAAAGCTGGGAATTATAATACATTGTATTGTACAAAGCGAAAAGAAATTAAGCCCAACTCTCTATGTTTCAAGTCGATTTTCATTAGACAACTGTTTTACTGTGAACTAAGGGATCAACTTTTTTTGTCCAAAACAGTTGTTTTCCACTTAAGCTTTCAATACCTCATTATTTATGATCTCGATCGGAGTGAAATAAGCTCAGTTTGCCGATCAATTATCTCATTAAAAATGCACCCGCAAAAAAAATGACAAAAACCGTTTCAAGTAAACAAGTTATTGAAAGAATATGAATCAATGGTTTCTTTGGCAGTTTATTTAATGAGTTTCCCTCGTACAAATGTTGGCAAGTGGTTGACAGTAAATTAATGGTTGTGCAATTGTCGCATCTTCACGGTGGCATGCAGTGTCTCTTGCTTGGGGTGAAGACCATATTTTCTCCACGTACAGTGTGAGAAAAGTCAGCATCTTGATATTCGCCTTGTGGTGATGTCTTGATTACAGTATAAATTCTCAAGTAAGGATGCTGACTCCAATCCTTGTACTGTGTGAATAACTGTAGAAAAAGGAGTCTTCTTTTCACGGCACGTTTCTGAGTACAAACATCTTTTAAAAAAAGTGTGCACACGGTGCCAAAAGAAAAATGTCAGAACCTTTGCCTGTATAGGAGTGTCAAGTTATAATTTTTCATTTAACATTGTCCCTAGCGTTTCGTTAATGGGAATGCTCCGACTTGCCAGATCTCAAGAAAAAAGATCCACGAATGCATTTTCCTTCCATTTTAAGGGAAGTGATGGGGTTCAAAAATTGCGGGACATTTTAGGATCCTTTGAAGGTGCGAATTCGCCCATTAATTATATTTTTTTCTTTCTCTAGTTTTTTTCCCAGTAGCATATTTGAGAGGTTGATGACTCACATAACCTGCATTCTGGCCTGAGCACACCGTAGGCCCATGCAGACATGTTTTAATACGACGTCGTATATCTCTACCTAAATCGGGCGCCAGGCGGAGGACCGCCGAGACCGAAGCCATGCAGCCTAGCTATGCGGCCGCGCGAAGGTCTGTCCCCGCCGATAATTGTCTAATTTAGCGGCCCAGCTCTCGGACGGGAGCGCGGGAGCCAAGCTGGAAGAATTATTCGTCGCTCGGGAGTTGGCCCAGGTTATTATGGGGGCCCCGAGCCGGCAGCCTGGGAGGAAAGCTGTTTTATGGCTTCGTGATCGGTTTGCCTGTACCTGAGAAGATGCCGGTCGGGCCAAGGTGAGGGAAAAAAGAGTCCGAAACATAAAAGACAAGAGCCACAGAGGAAAGAGATGAAGTGAACCAAGATAGCCAGAACTATGTCATGAACGGCCCTTGACCTGTACTTCATGCTTGAGTAGACGCCAGTCAAAGCTTCCGTACAAATCCAGGGGCTACTCACCGTACAGCAATCTTACTCTCTGACCATGCTCTTACTCATCTTAACAAGTCTTGAATAATTCCTTGTCGACTCTGAATCTTTTCCACACATTGTAAGCTTGTTTCATCAATATTTCCAAGTATCTTGTGTTATGTACGCTTAATGCAACGCTATTGAATTTGTCCATGTACAATCTCCTTACAAAATCCACAATCCGTCGCGTCTAGGCTTTCCTCCGTGTTTTAATAGGCCTCAAGAACCACAACACCCATTCCTCCCTGGTCATACACACATGCAAACTCAGTTTACTAACTGAGCACATCATGTAATGATTTAAAAATCCCAAGTTGTTCCTTTTTGTTCGTGATAGAGGAAACCAAATCTCACAAACGATACACCTTTCTATCAAGAATTCACCATTATGATAATGTCTGAAAGACCATGGTGGAAGAAAAGACATACGGTCTTTTTTTCCCGCAGCAGATACAATTTTTGGCGAAAATGGCGAGTCAGATTCCGATATAAGTCTAATACGATCCGGAGGATTACATAAGCAAAAATTCTTTTCATGCCCACCCTCCGTCACTCGTTTAGGCCTATTCTATCCGCCTCGAGCAGAGGCATCGGTTTGAAAGAGCCTTATTGGTCGGGGGTGTTCATTTTGTTGGTAGCGAATAGCGATGCGACCGTAACCCGTGCATATCCTAGTCGTTCGTGAACCAGCGAGGTTCAGTTCCGACCATAGGAGCCTCCTTTGCTGAGAAAATTGCGCCCTTTCTTGGTTCAGCTCGAGACCCACAATATCCCTAAAATACTCATAATATCGACCACAGCTACTGAGCCACCTCAGTCAACTTAAAAACAATCCCGTGCCACTTCCCCAAAATTTTTCAAAAGGTTTAATTCCCACCCTACATTCTCCATCCGCTTCCATGTCTCCGACGTGGGTTTTGCCCCCTACAGTGACAACTTCGTCGGTAAAACTTCAACCACTGCTCTGCAATATGAAATAATTCCTTTTTATTACCTGGCCAACAGCACCCAGTATGCACGGATTATGTTCACGTCCTAGCCAAAATAGTGTTTTTCACTCTTCCAACGAGGGTGTAATGTGGTCGTATTACCAGTGATCAAAACATGCACAGACGGAGAGGCAAAACATACTAATCATATCCAAGCAGTTCGGGAAACCCCATGCCGAATTCCAAACGATCTCCCAACAGCAAACTGACAAACAACCGCAAGGCGGTCTGCGCATGTTTTTTTTTTCTCTCTCTCTCATTCTCATCAAAGATTAGATTCTCTCAGGATGTATAAAAAAAGCTCGAGCGATCCAATCCTAGGGCCGGGGACCCACGACGGGACCCAGTTAAACTCCCGAAATGAGAGGAAAGTGAAAGATTCCTGGCCGCCAGTTACTCGAGTCCCCGTGAGGCTGGCCTTAGCGGCGGTGGTCGGGGCAGCTCGCCGCGGGTAGGCCCCTGCGGCGTGTTGTTGCGCCGCACGTTCTTGTCGTGGGCGTTCGCGGTTGGCTCACACTGCATCAATGCACACCCTCTCTGCGTTCCCTTCCTCATTTACAAAGCGATATTATTCCTGTGTGCCGTATCACTGGGCCGAAAACTGACCAGAAATAACATGTTTTCGGCCGAGCCCAGGTTGATTTTGTAAGCCAATACTTCGCAGGCTGACCCAAAACACAGGTCCAAGGAACTTCTGTAGAAAATAGCAGTCGGTTATTTCTAGGGTTGGATAAGACGAATACTTTGAGAAGAATTGGAAAAATGCCTCTGTGAGTACAGTGTATTTTGAGTCAACAGTAAATAAAGGAATGCAGACCATTAAAACAAAACAAAACAAACGTTCAATGAACATACACACTTTTGTATCTTAACAATAAGTAGGGTTCCCGGTTCTTCTCAGAACCACACATACTCATGAAAGAGATTTATCCATAGTGCAACCGCAATCGTTTCACGCTTATAGTTCTTTCACTATGAAAACCTTCAAGTCCTAAGTAGGGTTTGCTTCAAATTTTGACATTTTTCTTTCAAATGCTTTGAGTGGCATAACATAAAGTAAGCGCAGATCAAGTGGCGACAGCATAAATTATATTGTTCATGTAATGTTTTAAAAATATTTAATTGCCTTTTCTGTTATCGTTGGGAGTGATTGGGCGCTGACATGTATTCACGAAGAAAGAAAATACAATATGGAAAGGCAGTTATGAACAAGAGAAGTGTCGATAATTTGCCAGGGTAGGGCGTTGATACACTGAGGGGATGTTTTAATCATAAAAGCCGATCGGACGTAAAAATGGCAAGCGCGCGGACCTGTCAGTTAGAATCACACTTATTGTTCGTTTCTGACAGTCATTCAGTACCAATGGGAAAAACATATCTGACTGCCCCACTTCGGCATGCGGGTGAGAATCGACTCGGGGATGCACTAGTAGTAAATTGTAATCATTTTTATGGAGGCAGGTCAACATTGGGAGAAAAAAATGCTCCATCTTGTTGCCAGAATTTCTCGGAGAAGGCGTTAATTTCTAACGACCTTTAAATTCATCCGACGAGTTTTCAATCTGTCCGAATTTTGGCTGTTAAATGATGGTTCTTATGCTACAAATTGCTTCCAATCACCAGGACGAGAAACTAGGCCAAATTGGAGACTATCGAATAATCAATTTCATACTTCAACATGTGAAATCCGGAATTCTCACATGAACTTCAGAAAATCAGGCGTTCTGTTTCTTCATCCCAAACTGGTATTACTTAATTTATTGCATTTCCCCCGTACTTCGTCCAATTACGTAACCGCAGTGTACTACTTTCAGCCTTCTGAACGAGGCAAGAGAAGTAATTTTATGTATCAAAATATTTGGTCTGGTTACCGGAGTCAAAGTACATTTTTTTTTTATTCTTGCTTTTTTATTCTGACTGAACAGAATGAGTCGTAGCATTTGGCCTACGGATTTGGTATCAGTTTCCCTAACTTTATAACCCAGCCCTTGGGCACTCTATAAGTTTATGGGTTCAGGTAAACGACACGGGATGTGTCTCGCCCTCGATTCTTGCCAGGTGGGGGTAGACATTGAGGTTCACACCGCGTGCACTGAGATTGTCTGTATTTCAGGTGTTCTGTTTCCTTTGACGGTCCCCGAAGACGGCCCTATTAACGCCCACCTCGCGGGCGGGGTATGGATGGCCAGGGAGAGCTATATAGCGTTCAATTCAGTTAACTCTAGCTGACAGTCACTTCGCCAGAGCCGAATTATTTCGGCTTTTAAATTGCATCCCAGACGTGACTTAGAAACATATAGCATAAGTAGCGAGATGCAATATACTTTTATATGTTAACTGTTGAACAGGAAGGTCATTATAACAGATTTTCCTGTTTCATTTTTATTTTCCAGTTTATTTATTTATGGTCGTATTATGGAATTGGCAACAGAGCCATTCTTCAAAATTGATGTTTTATCAAGTCAAAAAGGCTTCATGTAAACTTGTATGTTTGCATGTTGGACATGAGCAACAATATAAAATGCTTGCAAACTTTCAGTTTTCCGGTTGTTCAAACGAGATTACCATACGTTGACATCCTCTTCACAAAATTAATTTTAATTCTAAAAATAGGCTAAAACTGTGAGTTAACTTGACTTAAAATGGCAGGTATATTAATTACAATGCGTTTGCTACTTAAGAGATCAAAAATGAACAACAAAATTATGTGATCTGTAGCTCTTGGAGCCATTTATAAATGTTCTATTTGTAGGAAAGAGGGATTACCAAGCACCCTCGCTGCTCTTTCACAAAACAAATAAAATACAGCTTGTCAGAAAACCATACAATTCATGTTCTCGATTTTATGCGGCCAAACTTCGCTTAAATCATTGGCTCTCTGTTCTGCAGGTGAGGTATTCAACGTGTTGCGTTTCATCGAGATTCGTGACAAACGGCTTATCTGTCATGTTACTCCCCAGCACGTGTCACTGGTGGGCGACCCCCACGTGCCTCCGGGCTGTGTGAAGGTGCAGGGGACCCGCGGCTTAATTTGTATAACCTTTGAACTTTTATGGCGCATAAACGTCATTCAGGGGGCTAAATAGAGTTATAAATTCGAAATCAAGGTGACAGTTTGGAGAGAAGTTTTAAGATCGTTTTAGATTGTTTTTCGTGCTGTCTAAGGTCTGAGGGTATTCAAATCAACTGGTTCTTGATTCAATCAAAGCAAAAATGGGAAGCCTTGGTCGAAATTGACCGATTTATGACAGGGATTTGGTGAACAGGAATTAACACAGTAAATGCCATAAAAGAGGTTTCCACAACTGCCATGACCCTTCAGTCCTGAAAAAACATTATGTAAAAAGGCTTTATGTTTTTCTTCAAGTAAAATCATCGTTGACTTGAAGAGAAAGAACAGCAGTTTCCTAGGAAAAAATATCTAAAACAGCACTTCCTTTTCACGAATAACGAGTAAAGGCTACTCAGTAGTGTAGTCATAAAGTTATCCCTGCAAAAGATGGAAACTGTGATATCCTCTCGTTAGTGTCGACCTTCTTTCCATTTAATTACCCTCCTGGTTGCCTTTTTCCTGCCTCTAAGGCCCAGTTTTGTACAGTGCTTAAGCATACCGTCAGTAATCTTTTGACTCATGTTGGACTCCAGGTGAACTTGAATCATGAAAGATTACCCTCCCCCCGGTCCCACGCCTTTGCGCATGAGTGATGTCACACCCTGATCATCGGTTGAACTTTTAATTTTTCTAGTTACACCTTCATTGATTATTCATAAACCGCAGGTAACTGAGAAAGACGAGCTCTTTTTCCGGTGCGCATGACATGGAGTCTGTAATCGGTCTCAACAAATTACGGTACGTAGTACTAAATTGCTTAAAGTAACAAATGTAAGCATATTCCCGAGTTTCTTTATTCGGTGAGGAAACACAGATTCGTTGACTACCGGTACTTTCAAAAGATACACTGACTCACCGGGCGGCTTCTGGTCGTATTTCCCTTGTGTTTTTCTATACATGGACATGTTCGGTGGACTTAAGCCAAACTCCGATAAAAGGGTGAAAATTTATGGAACCTGGTAGAGTTTTCCAAGGTCAGGTTAATGCCATCAACTTCACAAACTCGAGGGATAAACCTTAATGGAGCTGTCCAGTGTTAAGACCAAAATTTCTTCGGATATGCCTCGAGAGAATACAGACGAGAATAAAACATCGGCGTTACGACATATGCAGTCTGTCGTTGCTATGCATGCCATGCCTTAAAATTCTGTTTTATCTGATTAATCAGACTCATCGGTTGATCGTCAGTCTATCTTTGGTTCATTAGCACCCAGTACATCAATGTAAACCCGTCAGTGCTAAGTTTTTCAATCCCTAATAGGAATTTGATGGATTGGTAAAAACATAAATTTGACAATGACGATGTGCCTGCCAAAGCATGGCACATTGCACAGTTTATGTGGAAATCTATTACCCTCATGCAGTTTTGGTTTTTACTTTTGTTCCATTTTAATAACCCCTTAGGGAACGTGATTTTGACCTGTTGGAAATCATAAACGTAGATTTGGCAGCTTTCTTGGCGACATTAGACAAAGCTTATTGTGCTTACTGGGAAGGGGATTGTCTGCTAAGGGCCTCCGTTCAAACTCAGGTTTGACGGTATCATCAATTGCTTCGACATGTTTGACTCGCCTCTCGGTACGTCTGTATTGTTAATTCATTTGTAGTATCTTTTTCGTAATATCATTACCCAGTAATGGACCCTGACACGTTTAATGACACTTTTTGTTTATTTTCCATGCTGAGTGTACGGTGTTTCACGGTAAATCACAGATAAATCAATACAAAAATGGATAAATCGTCCAATGCTCAGCGACCGTCAAACAGTCTATCGTACCAAGCAGCATGCGTCAGAATGACAATGGAGATGGTGTAGAGTACATCATGCATATATACAGTACAAACATGTATATAACGTACACTGTACATGTATAGTAAATGTACATGTACATGTACTTAACACACGTCACGCGAACGTCGTGACTGACATGGCTTCATACAAGCCATCACAGCGGCATCCTTTGGTAAGTGAACGAACTTGTTGTCTCTCCTAACAATCTCATGGAAATAAACGATATGTGTTATGTAAGTATATACGACATATAGCCTGATGCATGTACATCTGTCAGTCAGCCGTCAGTGTGGTCAGCACGGATTAGATAAAGCGAGAAACCATCTCTAGACTACTTACCATTACATCGGAGGCATTGGAGCTCGTCTCGGCCGTCTCCATCTCGCTGCCGTCCCCGTTGCCTTTCTCCACCTGCAACAACCTCTCCAGTTTTTCGATATACTCGATGGCATTCCTAAGGATCTCCACCTTGGGCAGCCTCTGGTTGGGGTTTGCCGAGGTGTGGCGTTTCAGAGCCTCGAACGCCTCGTTCACCTTGCGGAGCCGCCGTCGCTCCCGCATCGTTGCCGCTTTCCGCTTGTCCACCGCAACATTTTTCCTCTTGCAAGCCTTGCATGCCCACAGCAGGCACCGCCTCTCCCCTCCCCCGGGGTAGCCTGGGGCCAGCACGTGCTCGATATCCTCCTCCCGGCAACTGTCCGAGGAGTTTGAGCCGTCGGGGGTCGGATAGCAGTGTCCCCCTCCCCGTAGTGGTGACGCGGCCCCGTTGTGGAGGCTGTCGTGATAGCCGTTGTTAACGTACATGGAGTGAGACAGCGTATTGTAGTGAGCCATGTCGCCGTTCGCAGCCGGGTAGTTGTCATAGTAGGACATCGGTTGCATCTCGGTGTATCTGCAGCTGCTCCGAGACTGGTCCATGGTGATCGAAAGTCATAAAATTCTAATTTTTATAGTCAGTCAAAATAGGCAGCCTCCTTTCGGTGGGTTTTCAAAGACCAAGAACGTGAAACATCCGGTGAGATAATGAAGCCATTGAGGGGAAAACTCATCACGCCTACTTCAGTGCGAATGGGTTCAGTATTGTTTGAAGATACAGCTGATGCGGCTGCAGGCGATCTCTGTTGGTAATGTCTCAAAAGATTAATCAGCTGTAGTTGATCCAGTCCTGCCTGGTCTGACTGATGGACTGACCAAATCGTCGGTCACCCTCGACCCAAGATCCATTTATTGGTGTGCACACGAGAACGGTCAGCTTGGCTCCTCACACACGTGTGAAACAGTGTGTAAGAATCGGAAACACGGAGTCAAACTGTCAACACAAACACTTCTTGTCGACATGTACACTGTCAGATCGGGGGACCGGATCACGCTCCGTCGTATCGTAAAGTCTAGCCCCAGCATGTGTTTTGGATTTATATAGCGCGGCCAGCGGTGACACAGGCAAGCGTCACGCGGTGTGATAGGCCGACTCGGCGCGCGCACCCACATCGAGGCCTTGATATCACAGGGCTTAGGGTCTGTGGACTGAGGGGCTAGGCTGAGCTTCATCCGAGAGGGGTTTCCACCAGGAACATCGAGAGAACACCAGGGATCCAAGGTTGAAAACCGCGGCCACGCGCACTGACTCAAAACTCCAGTCAATCGTGAAGATAAAACCGACAAGGACAATTAACCACGCGGCTGACGAGTAACCAAACAAGCCGACAGACAGCAATTTAACGATTGAATTCTACAGACAGAATTGGTAGGGTTTGCTTACGCGTAAATGTACACTAGTTGTTAGTATTGTTTGTGTCCTCCATGGTAGTGTAGAGTTTTTGAGTAGAAAAAAAAATCAAATTCAACTTAGGCCCAGCTCAGTACATATAATATTAAAGAATAAAACCACCCACCCGTTTGTGAATTTTCGATCTTTTTTTTTGGGGGGGGGGGTTGGGTGGGGATCCTTTGGGTTACTTATTAAGTAATTTCCATTCAGTGATTGTGGCTAAAAAATCCTTTATTCTTGCGTCGTAAGAGTGGACCAGTGTTTTTGCTTAGACCTCGATTTTGGTATATGGAAGCTTATGGAGATGTTGCTCACTTCAATCCAAAGCGATTTTACAGCTATTTTAAAAGTAAGAGAAATGTGTGACTTTGTAGTGTTGTTAGGGGGTCGGGTCTTATTCCCTTTTAGGATTCACTATGACGAGGCTATCCTGGATGGGTTTTTTGCCCTTAAGGAGGGAACTCGCACCATTCAGGATGGCACTTATACCCTTAAAGTGGACGGGCGAGACCCATACCACTGAAGTGGGATGAGCTCGCTCCCTTAAGTTAAAGGCGGTACATCACCGTGAGCCTTAGAGAGTCCCACCCCTGGTGTCATTTGTGTTCAGTAAATTTAAAAGGGGTACTATTCATAAATAGACTATTTAACTTTTTTCAGGAAACTGAAATTAAATTTCTGTTAAACCCCCACTTTCTCATTTTTTAACAGTTCTCTTTACATTTCATTAAGTTCTCTTCGTTTTTCATAATCAATATAATATTCTCATTTAGGGCGAACACTGCGTTAAATTCATTTGAACCTGTCACTCAAACTAACACGTATCCAATTCGCCCTAATATCATAACAAGCTGTTGCACGCAAACTCCGGGAAACCAGATTTAAAATCGGTTTTACATATTGTTGGCGTTAGCAGACAAACATCAGCTTTCATGCACACTGGTCTGCGTATCCCATCGCGTAACAGAGCCAGCCATGAACTCCTTGTGCACTTCCGTAGCCTACGTCTTCAAATCACTTCAACACCAACTTCTTGTCTTTAATTTAAGGGTCTGGTTTGGCTCGCTTATATCACGCCCAGGATGTTTGTTCGCTTTCACAAACTGTTATCTTAGGAATTAGGATCGTTGAAGATAAAGACAATTAACAGGATTTATTGTCGACTATGATAACGCAACTTTCTTCATTTCTTTAAATGGTCACTGCATCGGCGCGTCTGCTCCCCATGGAATGTCCCATTCGCTACCTCCCTTTGCGCCATGAGTTCTATCATTCCATTCCCACTTGGGGTGCATAATTCGGCCCGTTAATTGGTATGTCGTGACGTTTTTCTCTTCCCCCACCCGGGATGTTTTAAAAGTTTCCAAATTAAGTTCTGGCGATTACACCTCAATCTTTTTGCCCAGAGATATTAGAAATGAAGTTGCATGGAGGACTTGCTGGAAAATGCGGCTGATCAGCGTGCGCCCTGGCAAGGCATCAACCGCCCAATTATCCGGCGAGCGCGCCGAGCAATCCACTGACCCAGCCCCGCTCCCGAGTTCCCCGTCTTGATTACTAGCAATCCGAGGTTTTCTTTCAAGACTTGCTGAGATTGGGCCGCTGCACCGTGCTGCTATCACCTCGCTTGTTGTTGTATCTGTCCTCTTCTTGATTAGCGAGATGATGCTGCCCTTGCCCAGCACGCTGAGATTCACTGGGAGTCTCAGGAGTGTCGATCGAGACATCTTAAAGGTGTTGTGGAGAGTGATAACACATTGGATGGACTGCCCCAGCTTGCCTGTGGCTTTGGTTTATTTTAATTTGTTTTTCGGTTTTTCATTTTTATAACACAACTGTCTGTTAGCAGCCTAGACCGCGTACTTTTCTATATGGGAACATGTTTTATTGCCAGTCTTAAGAGGAGACTAGTCTTTGCGCCTTTTGGAATCTTCCCATCGAAAGTCCGACTTCCCTTTGAAAAAAAAAACCACCCAGGGCCATGATTAAAGCCCAGTTCATTCAAGTCGGTTTCCCCCAGTGTGTTGTGCCAATGATAAATGCCCGCCCTCTCTCGTCGATAAGTCAAGTGAATAAGTCGTTACCTATTATTGTTGGTCTATATCTTTTCTATAGTAACCTCGTGCCCTTTGCAGAATGTAAAAAGATGCCGCGAATCCATGTGGAAGAAGTACAGGCTAACAAGAATCAGAACTACAGATAATTACGACAACCACTATTAGATGCCTGGACACAAAATGGCCCTTACGCGTGGGGATGCAAACAGCCCTTGTTTTAGTACATAGAGTGTGCACTGATGGGAGACGCCATGGCGTGTCCGAAGGAGCGAAAGTGTCACAACCCCACTAATAACTCTGGTATAACAGGGGCATATTTTTCGTGTTCAAAAGATTCAGAATATTCGAACTTGATGTTGAGGATTTAATGGTTTTTCTCCCGATATGATGACGCGCGCGGCTTTAACCTTTTTCCAAAGATGCTAGTTAGTCTCCCTCCAGTAGATTAGTATTACAAGCGAGTCGCTCTCTGATCTTTAGCGGGGCGCCCCGTTGGACTGGGCACCCCACCAGGCCAGCCTTATCTGCGCCTTAGAGATGCTCCTGGCTGGGCTTCCAATCAGGGCCAGCCTGCCAGCCTCGTGGATTCAATCACCCTCGCGTGACTGCGTGGCCCTCTTCCTAATCACACCCAATATTCGACGGAGGCAGGCAGGAGATCTTTAATGACTTAAATAACTCTGGATTATTTCCAACACCCATAGCAAGTGAACATTCAAATTCTTTCAAAAAGTCGAGCTGAAAACCAGTAGGCCAGAATGAACACCCTTTTGTTGGGTAAAAAAGGTTGTAAAATCAACGATTGTGGCTATGCAGATATTTCAGACTTTATCTTGCCCTTCTCGAGTCCTGCCTCTTTATATGCAGTGCTTAGGTTATTAGGTGACGGAATTTTTTTCTGATTTGATTTTTTTTTAAGGATCCGATTAATTTTTTTTCTTAGACTCATTTTTTGGACACCTTTACACTCTTGTTCAGTTCATGAACTGTTTGAAAATCCGTTCGGATTTGAATGTAGGCCTATTTCAAAGTGCTTTTTTTTTTAAACATGAAAAATTGTAGAAGCCTTTTCGGACAAGTGGGGGTACTGTTGCTGTGATGTAAATCAGGGAAGACACATACTTTTGAAGTGACATGTTTGCATGGTTATATTTTTAACCCCAAATTTGCTCGCTGAAAAAAATTCCCAGAAAGCGAGTGCTCGTTGGCTTATTGCAATGTATTTACACAACGGCAATTGACAAAAGAAATGGAAATTTACGACAGGAAAACAGATTTTGTGCACAATTGATACGGGCGTTTCATAAGCCAAGAGTTAGTAACGCAGTGGTCACAGTACGCAATGCGCGTTTGAATGGGTTGACTGACACGTCCAGATCTGTCTACACGCAATGCGCGTTTGGAAAGGGTCAACCGTCAACTCATTTCAACGCGTTACAAAATCTTGGGGGCGCACTGCTGTGAAACGCCCGTATTCAACGTTACGTTGAGGTTCAGAGCCAGAGATAACATTACTGTTTTGTTCACAAATATGCAAGTTTCTATCAGCGTAAAAACCAAAAGTCTCCAAAATACAGATTAAATTAGAGAAAACCCAGAAATTTAAATGAGATTAAATTGAAACATACAACAGTGCAATTCAAGGGCTCTTTAATGTGCAAAACAGAAACTGTTTGGACTTGCTAACAAGTTAGTTTTTCACGTACTTGGGAACAACCTGTAGAGTCATTAAACTCGAGTGTTATCGCTAAACCTTAAACGGCTTATTCACGAGATTTCTTTGAAGATGTTTGAAGCACATTTTCTTCAGAAGGAGACGCCGGTCGATTCTACCGCCTACGAAATAAATTCGCTAATCTCCTTCCTCAGACTTCAAAGCGAGGCCGAAAGCAGCAAAGGCATTGCAGCCAGAGCGTAACTGTCACAAAACAACTTGTCACGCAACTGGGAAAAGTTGGCGGAAATGAACTATATTATTTTGATTTAGGTTCAGTTGAAAACGGCAAAGTTCACGAAAAAGACACTTAATGGTCTAGGAATTAACTTCAAAGGTGTTTGCCGACACTGTCAGTATCCAATTGCGGTGGAAATTTCAGCCGATCTGTGCTACGGCGATATCTTTAAATGTTTTACCACAAACAGGCGAAGAGGATGTTTATGCCATTTTTTGTGAAGCTTCCCTGCAATCACTTCGCAATGGATTAAACTTACAGCTTGCGCTCGAGGGGGGGGGGTTACACAACATTCAGACCTATCATTAAACATTGTAACTTTGCAATGAAACGGCCATGTTGAACACTGTCACTGCGGAAGTGAGAACGATGCCGATGAAAATATTAGACTGTGAATGTTTCCATTCAAAGATCTGATCTGCCTTTTGCACATCACAAAAGAAGACCACAGTTTCATTTCTGTGACGATCACTTTGCTTGGAGACACAAATTACTGAACATTGTGTTTTATGTTGCCCAACGTGTTGGCAGTTGGGAGCATATTGTGTTGAAATTTGAATTTCGGAGGGCAGAATCATTCCGTACCCTGATATTTCTCCGATATCGTCGCAATGCATCTTTCTTTCTGCCCAGACTTCAGTCGTTTTCCAGGGACGTCTTTCCATCATTTCGACACTATTTCATGACAATCAGACATACCGTTCTCGCAAAATGTCTACTTTTCCGATCCAGGTTAAGGAAAAGTTAACTTTTCGCACTGACGTGCTCAATGCTCGCGTGAGGCCATGAACTACAAAATCACCATAAAAATCTTATGTCTCAATGCTCTGCAACTGCACAGATGTATATGTACTTGTACTCATAATGACACTTTTGCCATGCGTACCATGTTTTAAAAAGATCGATCCCAGGAAAGCCGATTTCTTCGGGGAGAACCCGCATACCCTATTATTTTCAAGATCAGTTTTATGGCTAAATGTTTAACATACCCCCCCGTGCCAAACTGACTTGACTCACGGCGATAGGCTGAATTTTGTAACATTGAATGTCATAAAACAAAGTTAAGGCGTGCGAGTCAAGATGCGGCAGGAGAAGAAAGCGCGCATTCCAAATAATGCAAGGTGTAGGTCTTCTTTCATACAGCCAAGTTGAGAGACAAACGTCCCCAAATCTGACACAAAGCAGCTGCTCCCTGTTGTACGTGCATGGGTATACCGAAGCACTCCTCAATCGACTCGATCCAATGTAGGAGGCCAGTTATTGCCACCTCCCCCTTGTCTACGAGATTTAGTCCCCACCAAAAAGTCCCCAGACTGAGGCTAAGGTTCCGCTGTTCAATTACAAGGACCATTTTCCACCCAGAATCAGCCTTCCCACGTATTAACAATGTTTAGCATTTTGCACATGTATTCCCAGACTCGATGCCGTCCACTGAAAGATGGACGTACAGCACACTAGTTTCGCTGATATTAGTTCAAATGTCCTGGCGAAAATGAAGGCGTCCTCTCATACACAATGTACTTCTGATTTTCAAGTCTTGATGTCCCACCACGAGGGGCTTGGGAATAACTTCAATAAAGGACCTACAACACTGGAAATGAATATAGGCGAACCCAACAAAGACTTTTTGCTTCATGCCAAAGATTCTCCAGGTTGCATCACGGTAATCTCAATATCCACCCACCCCTTTTTGATTTGATGATGCGGTTGTCGTGCTGATGAGGAAACCATGGCTGTCCGCTCACCAACCCCGCAGACAGCGAGGAACTCTGGAGGACGTGATGCCCCAACGCCTGGGCCTAATCCCAGGGACAATAGGTCCCCTCGCCATCAGGATCACATCTCGTAGCTTTCCCTCCGTCGCTCAGAGACTGGTTCTCATACCCCTCCAGGTACTTAACGCGATGCTCAGCAGGCTTATAAATTGAAGAATCCTTGACCATGACCGGGTGCGTAATCCGGCGCATCTTGGAAAGTAGACGAGTGCGCCTGGTGTCATCTGGGGAAGAGAGTGCATTGGGCCTGGGAGCAACCTTGGGGGTAGCGTCGTTTTTCTGCATGATGACCAAAAATTAAAACCTCTCTTATCCTGGGCTGGGGAATTAAACCCGCCATGTCTAGCTCGCCTCCGATTTGAATCATCTCTAACTGAAGATTGCGATCTTTTTTGACAGACACAAAGAGTTGCTTGTGTGACGTGAACAATCTGGAAGTTATTGAGCTCGTCAGTAGACATTGAGTTTATGTTCGTTTGAGTCTGTGTTTGTTTCTCTGTTTTGTTTGCTTGTTCCTAGCTTTCATATTGATATCATTCATATTACTGGTAATAATGAAAATCCTGCAAATTATTTGTAGTTATACTTCCTGTACCAGTATTACGTCGATTTTTGTGTGTGCCTCTACCTTTACACTGTCGACAAAAAAAAAGTTTAGGTAAATTTTTGTGCCGTAAACAAATACTCTGCAGGGAACCAGGAGCGGCTAATATCTGTCACAATGATTCAATGTTTTTGTGTGCGTAGCGAACCACTGTGGTTACATGTTTTACTTTTCAAAACTTATGTAGCAACCCGAGGATAACGACGCATGACGAAGGGTGAACAGCCCAAATGTCTGAAGTCTAATCAGAGACAGACGTGATCGGAATGAAACGTGGCAATGTCCTTCAGACAGGCTTGAACGAACTGAAGCAAATTTGAAAACAAGATTTGTCGACTGGTGGGTCAATAAACCGTCTGTCAGCAAATACGTTGGGGATCCATCGAGTATTTTTTTTTCTTCCCAAACCAAAATCACATCGAAATTTGGTGGAATGTTCCTGGTGTTTTTTTTATCAGATGGTATTTGTAAGGTGTTTAGACGTGTCGTTACAAGTCCACTATTAGCCCGTCTTTCGTCAAGCAAATTACGCCCGTGAATTGAAGATACGTGTCAGGGAATGCTGCTACGAAAGATTGCAGAGCGCATCGTTTAAATCATACGATGAGGTGGACTTCCCAACAACCAAAATGTATTCAATAACACTCAAAAAGGGCTATACGGAAAGTAATTTAAACAGTCATAAAATGCCCTTTTGATAAAAGATTCTGCAGGAATGCACGCTGATGTACATATGTATCATGAACGTTGCCCCCTATATAATGTCGTATGGTGTCAGCCCCCCCACCCGTTTTCAAATTTCCAGGGGGGTCACCCCCACCACCCCCCCTCCAATTTCCCGCTCAAATCTACCCCATTCGTAGAAGACCACAGTCAACCTCTCAGAACATAAGTTGTACCATGGTAATACCATGGAGTTTCCTACAATGCAAAGCCAGTTGGCATTCGCAATGATACAGGAGACTGTCTTAAGGTTCTTGGTTTATGTAGGCGCTGGATATGGAACGTGGTCGGCCTTCCAGCACTGCTTCCCATTGATACGCGTATGGCGCGGGGGGGGGGGTTCACGAAACACGATGAAAGCCACAAGAATTAAGTGATAGCCGAAAACTCTTACTTAGCAAAATAGGTTACCAGCCAAACGTCATGTCCTGCACAAGACATAAAATTGGTTCTCGAGTGGCTGTCGCTTAGCGCTTGGGCAATTAGGTAATGAACATCTGTAGTGCTCCTACACAGAGAAGTATTCTGACTTTTGAAAAAAATTATAAGTTCTGAATAATATTCAAAACGTAATGTCAGAGTACTAATCGGTGCCATCAAACTCTACAAAGTCATTTGACTAATTTGAATTTTAATGTTAACCTTTTTTCATAACAGTTCCATATTTGGGCAATTCTGTTTAGACGGTTCAAACTATGTTTACACAACAATATGCATTCTATGAAATACACTTAACAAAAGAAATGACATGGAATTTAGAGATGACATCTTAAAATGTGATTTAAACACACGCTCTTTGCCCGAAATTAATGGAAAACAATGGTGGGCTTTGTCACGTGAGGCGATGCAGCCTTTTCCCTTCGATTTCACACGGCAAGCGCCGACGAAAACCCAGTTTTTTAAATCTCGTCGCCCCATCCAAAAAATCAGGTAAATCAATTAGTGGAAGATTTATGAGTACGTGTTGGCCTGGATTATTGCCTGGGCTATTGTATTTCATCGAGCAAGGGGCGAAATGAGTGAGCGATCCGCCGACGACATACTGGGGGGCACGCACGGCCGCTTACCCCCAGGGGCCGATGATGAGGTGCGGTGATCGGGCTGAAAGCGATCGGAGACTCGGAGAGATCATCAATTCCACGAAGGCATCAACCTCGAGGTCCAGTGATTACTTTAAGGGGAGACCATTATTTCTTTTGATTCATCACCTAATTGATTTAAAATTGGCGATGGAATTTTGATGGTTTCTTAACCTAGTTAATTGCTAAACCGGCCGCCTATTAAAGGTTTAGCATAATTAAACAAACGGTTGTCAAAATTTCATCTTTCCCGAAAAGACGAGTTTAGGACATGACCCATTCTATTTCCTGGGCAATATCTATCAAACGCCTCCATTAGAAAGCAATCGAACACACCCACTGAGTTTTCTTTGTTCCTTAGGTCGCAGCCAAACGCTGTAGTCGGTGTCGGTTCTGAACAGATTTTAACCAATGAATTAGCTGAAGAAGGGCTTATTCGAGGAAGCGCATAATATTTTTTTCACATGAAGTGTGCCGTGGCTTGTATGTGGGTTTTGTTCGTTGCTAGATTTGAAATCGAGGAGAGGGGCACCCGTGGGCCTGGACATTCGTTGGGGCATGTATCCCTCCCTCAACTTTTTTCTAGCAACTCCAGTTTAACTTGCGTGTCGTCTCTGGATTATTGGCTACGGCAGGCATTTACACGCACGGGAAATGGCGGCAGTCGCATGTGGGCGACTCCCACGGTCACACGTGTGTTTTGCAGCCTTGTGGGTGCAGACCACTAATTCAAGTGAGAATTTCTGACCAGCTCATTAGCATTAAAAGTGCCTCCCACAGTATCTTTTGAAAAAGGAGATTGTTTGGCCCGCAAAATGGTGAGATTGTGTAAATCGTTGCCAGGATCGACTCCCTGGATCTTTGAGCTTTCATATGAGAGCAGGAGGGCTAAAAACTACGGTTGAAAAATGGTCCTAAGTGCCCGTTAAAGTTGAGGGTTGCCACTTGAAAAATGGCTGCAATCAGACTTCGCAAAAATCACTTTTTGGGGATGATTTTGTTTTGTGGGAATAATTAAAAAATGTAATTGGTTAACCCACAAAAAATTGAAAAGAAATTGACAGATAAGTGACCAGACAAGAATTTCATTTGTGTTTCAGAAATCTCAGGGGTGTTGGCGTGCATGCTATTGGGCCCTGAACGGTGCTGATTTTACACTGTTTTCAGTGGGGCTTGAATTAGTGGACAGTACCCTTGTAGCCGGCCAAATATCCAAGCCTTCTGTGTACAGTATGTGTCCACGTTCCATGAAAGCCTAGTTACACCAATCGAACACATGCATCAAAGTAGCATTCGATGAGTTGGTGATACCACTACACCCCTCCCCTTTTTTGTCTTGTTTGCTTCGTTTTGTTTTATTCCCTATAGGGTTCTTCCCACCTTCGGAAGAGATCCTTAGTCATCGTTGGAATGATCGAAAGGGGTGGGGAGCCATGAGGGCGCCTGCCTCAGAGACGGGGGTCAGACCATGGTCGGGCTATAGTCAGACTGGCCAAGAGCTGTTTACTGGGTCAATCCTCTTATCTTCCATCAGTGTGAGTGAGTCCCTGAAGCCGTCGCTATGCCAGCTGAGAAATCGATCCGCGTCACTGTGCAGATGGCATCCATTCCTTTTAGGTTTGTCAAGGTCTTGGTTTTAGTTATGGCCGAAACCGGAACGCGAGTCTTGAGGCCCATTGGTGCAAACTGTAGTTAAATTTGTTCTGTGTTGTCTTTGTTTTCTCCTCTTTTTTTCTCTTATAATAAAATGATTGGAAGTAGCTGTAGCATTTTAACACACGCTGACGGATATAACAGCAATGCGAATGAAGTTTTTTCTAACTCGGACGTTTAGGCCTACTGGACTGGTCCAGTTTAGCTATAGGAATGGGAATAGTATGCGTACGGCGCACAGGACGAGAATAAGCCTTTTTGAGCCACATTGAATCTGGTACACTGAATTCTTTGAATTCGTGTGAATACAACAATTGGAAGTCTCTTTACTAAAGACACTGTTGCTATATATACTTCGTGATTCGGGGCAAGCCCTTAATTTGCTTAGTGGACATAAAAGACATCTTGCACCAATACATCAATACACTCCAGATATACACTCATAAGTTTTTGAAATAACGGCACAAATCGGTGATATAACCAACCACTTTTGCCAGGCCACTTAATTAAAGTTCCACATCTGTACAATGATCCCTATTACTAGAGCATTATGTCGCGCGAGTTTTCTTTGGGTAAGGCGAAGCTGCTCCAAGGCCACAGTATTCTCTTCCCGAAAGGTCAGCTTCCTCTCTTTTATCGTGTTCAATGAAGTCTGGCTTCACAATATAACATATTTTATTCTCCTCCAAATATTGGTTTTGTAGGATTTATAAAGAGCTGCAAAGTTCCCAAACGGTTCTGAAGACCTATTCGTTGTCGCTGACTACACTGACTTGTAGACACGGTTTATTGCACAAGAAACCTTACACACTTTACTTTCGTCAGGATTTGGCGTTGACCAAAGCAGACGAAGGAGGGCGCTGTTTCATGAAGTTGTCTGCAATCGGTCTAGAACATGGCTGCGCCCATTGTCCTCGTCGCGGGCGTTTTGACAGCTTTTTCATTATTTGACAGTGCTTCCAGCTCAGGCAGAACGCTGAAACTTACTCACGTGGTAAATAAGTCTTGGGAATTTTGTATTTGAAGATTTAGCTTTTTTGTTCTGGTTGTAGGGCCTAGGCCTACCCTGAGTATGCTGAGTAGGCCTAGGGCCTAGTCCGTCGTACCGTAGCACTAGTAGTAGTAGTACTTAGGCTACTGTACTAGGCCAGTACTAGTAGTACTAGATTCAGACATGTCAGAATTACTTCCTGAACAGTAAGATAGGCTTACTCCCCCATGCATCGACCTTACTGCACTCCACCTTTTTTCTATGGTTACGCATGCTATGGCATTTTGAAAGCCGCCCAGTCATCCTACCAGATAAAACATCCGTTTGCATTTGCTTTAAAGCAAATTCTCCCCCTAAAGACCCTATTAATAGTAGCTAACCTATATGGAACTACTGTTATCGATTGTATTTTGTAGCGTTTCACATGTTACTGGCAAAAAATGAGGTACATGTACATTCTACCATCCTCACCTCTCAGCTTATCCCTCGGTGATCCCTACACACCTGCATTCTCTTGTGGCCATATGTCACATGATAAAAACAGGTGCAGCGTATTCGTGCACCAAATGTTTATGGTGCTTTGGATACCAGTCCCGATAATTCCAACTACTTATGTACAGAGACGTCTGGGAAATCTGTGGCCAGGGAACCACACTGATCACACATCGGCTTGACCATTTTGCAATAAATAAATCCATGTATTACATGTACATGGAAAACAGACACTTTATTAATTTCACAACTTCACAACCGTATCTTCGCAAAATATTATCTCTCCCTAAAGTACATATTTCTCAACATGTTAAACATGTGTAAACAGCTAGCCTGACAATGCAGCGTGTATACTATGCCCTGACATTTCCATCCCTGCCCCCTCCCCACTTCCAAAATCCCACCCTCTAGGGTGTATGTAAAATCATATCAAAATCGGAAGATTTGGGACTGTTAGGGTTAGAGCAGAGCACAGTACTCATTTGGCCTCAGTATTGTTTTATATTGCACTCTTCTTCATAAGAGGGAGAGTACTGTACTCCCCAAGGGGTGGATGAATTGAGTACCAATATTATGCAAGTTAGTCCTTTTGCCTTAGTAAATATAGTGATACTTGTTATTTCTCTTGAAATTACAGTAAAAAAAAACAGCGCTTAGTGATATCCATGATCTCATGACACCATAGACAAAAAAGCCCATATCTGCCAGTGTACGACGGCACATGTGAGGCTACTGCACGCAGACGCCATGTTGACTGGCTGCCAAGCGCACAAGCCCGGCAGTGGCCATTCAGAAAACCACACTGCACTTCGTCGCTCAGTGGTCAAATGCACTTACTCACACGATCTAAAACCTCGATTTTTCTAAGGTGTTTTGGACTCAAAAAAGCCTCTAAAATGCCACTTGAGACAATGCCTGTGTTTAGCAGATAAAAACTTGCAGAAAACTTCACTTTTTTGTGGAACTTTCGATGAGGAGATTGTGCAACTCAAACCGATTGTTCCTTTAACTGATTTCTTACAGAAACAGCCTGGTTGATTTTAAATCTCATTCTCCCTTCTTTTACAACTTGATGCAGGGCTAAAAATCTAACTGTGTTTCATGTGGACTGAATTCATCAATCTAACACAAACATAATAACTTCTGTGTGGAAAAATGAGGGGGGAGGGGCCAAAATTACTTGGAGGGGACAGAATAACCTGGAGGGGGGACAGATCTGCCGGGTCAGAGGAAACACTTACCTCGGTAAATCTCCCCCCCCCCAGACAGTTTTACCGGGGGACAGATTTACCGTCTACACCAGTACATGTATGTTGGACAGTCAGTTGGAGTGTAGAGCAAGGAGACAAGCAAACTGGCAGTCTGATTCCATTTATGTATATTATTACATGTATTGGATGCAGCAGTCAGTTTTCCACTGCCAGACTTTAACTTGCACATGGTAAGAAAACCTATACAAAAGTAGGCTCCATGTTGCCACACTTTGTAAAGCAGGCTTGGAAAATGGAGCAGGATTTTGCCCCTGTCTCACAGTGGGTCATCTAGTTTTCTTTGATGGCATCAGTGATGGCATGGACATCATTCTTGATGGAGGACAAAACTTGTGACTTTTTTCTAAAAAAGATGAAGAGGCTGTAAAATGTTTGTCATTTTGCTGGATGATTCCCCTTCCAATTTTCCTGTATGTTATATTATGTAGATTTCTAT
>NW_019091580.1:127928-166798 GCF_001949145.1 Acanthaster planci | reverse complement strand
ATGACCAACACAAAGCGGGGGAGGGTTCTCTCCGTCTCATACCTTGCTGCATATGAGAATTTCTGTTTAAAAAAAACGTGTGGGTCCCCTACCCCATAGTTCTAGGTGTGCACAATCATTTAATGCCAAAGTTGACTTGTACTTTTTGAGGCCCTTGACTATGTTATCAGGGGTATAATCAGGCTGTGACAATACACGCAGTTACAGCACTTTTACTGTTTATTTCTGTTGCACTGGAAACAAGAACCAGACCAGCCTGTAATGAATGGATCTCAGACTTTATTCCCTTTTAAAAAAAAATGTAGGGGTGTGAACCCCCCCCCCAAAAAAAAAGAAACAGAAGAATAAGAAAACAAAAAATCTATGAAAAGTAAATATTGGATTTGATTGGAAACCAAAGAATGAAAAAAGATGATATCATATTGTTATTTTCAAGGGTTTCATGTATGCATGAATGGCTAGGGGAATTCCCAACCTTATGTGCTTGTAGCTTGGCAATGCATATTGTACTATAGAGGTACATGTACATTGCCAACATGTTGTTGTGAATGCAGTCTTAATTCAAATGTCAC
The DNA here is from genome assembly GCF_001949145.1 of Acanthaster planci. The sequence continues at coordinate 166,226 of NW_019091580.1, read as the reverse complement.
TGTGGGTCAACCGTGATTTCAATCTGCAGTTTTCAGGAGGAGAGCAGTGCCAAACCTCTGTATTTCCCCCTAATGTGATGCCTTTTTTGGAATTTCTGGCAGATTTTCAGGCATGGGAATCGCTCTCCCATCCAAGCCTACCCGACAGATCCTTACCAGGAGGACAGCTGGCCGCAGGGATTTGGACAGCTCACCCAGGTACATTGTACTTTAAACAGACTGCTTATCGTGTTTCACCCCTAACATTGCATTGCATTTCTACTACACCAGGCCTTGTGCTAGCTTTTTTTCCAGGCTAGCCCACTGAGCTAGTTCAATGGATATTTTACTTGCCCATATTTAAAAAAATGTTAAAAACCCAAAATTTGGTATCAGCTTACCAATGCAGAATTTGACATTTCGGAAAATAAAAGGCTGATGGTATAAGTAATAAAGAGGCGTGTATGTTAGTTAAAAGTCACTTGAGTCACTGGTCACGGAGCCGGGATCAAAATCATCTCCTTGCTCTGTCTTTCGTCTCATTTGGGTTGCTTACGTTTGGCAAAAAATGCTACTTTTTGCTTACTTTCTGACCTCTGCACGTGCGCGGTGAACGAGAGAAAAATTTTTCCAATCAGAAGAGGGTGCTGTTTGCACACGGCTTTGTGTATACTTCGTATCAAACGCTTTCAAGGACTCCTGCAATGCCCAGTATAGCTAGCTGTGGTCAGTTTTCGGCACAACCCTAACATTTTTATTGGCAAGTTAGAAAAACAAATTTACAAAATTTAAAAAAACAAAAATTAATGCCAATGTCTTTTCTGTCTTCACAAAACACCATTCAACAACCCTTTCTCATGTTAAAACGCTTGTATTTATATGTTTTCTTACTTCATTTGCATTTTTTTAAAAGAAACTTCTGTCATTTTTATCGCTGTTTATTGCCTGTCTGGATGCATCTTGTACGTGTACCAGGCGATATACACACATTGCTGGCCAGTTGGCCGTCGTGATTACCTGACTAACATTGTGTGATTTGTCCATAATTCTTGTAATCTGTCGACTGCAGAAATTTTACATATATCAAGAAATGTTTTTATCACTGTTTGAGAAAATATTTGAAAGCTTTCCTCTGCATTCAGGCTATTACATCAGCACAAAAATTGACCTAACAAAATTCAGACCTACCGATACTATTTTTGAGAGGCATGTAGTCAGAAGCAGAAGTGGCCTAAACAGTGAACGAGAATAGTGTGCAGGTGCGGTATCGCACCGTACCATGTGCTACGCTATACCAGTATTACAACCCACCAGTCAACTCTGTTCATGGCGTTCACGGTCGCTTATCGCCCTGTCGCGCGAGCATCACGTTTCAAAAACACACGTAAAAACACATCCACAACAACTCAGTTTTTGCGATCTTGTATTTATTATCACGACGAGCATTATATATTTTGATCTAAGTTTTAACAGGTAGGCTTATTCTGAATTTTTCACTAGCCCACCGGGCAACCAAGGAACCAAGCTTACATGTACATGTAGGTAGCCCGGAGCATTTTGTGCTCGAATTTGTACACTGGGCTAATACTTTTTCGAGGCCTGTACACTGTAGTTACCCCACAAACATGAGTAGAACACCAAACAAGTGGTAAAGGAACCTAGGCTTGTTGCATTGTTCTATGTTCCTTGAGAGCGAGAAGATAAAAAATGTATACAAATGCCCCACTTTCACAATCACAGTGAATTACACTTTGATGTTAAGGGGCGCTATAACTTACCTTTGGGTTAACCCAGTTTGTGGATTGCGATTTTTGGACCTACATGTACAGTAGGTACATGTATGTGCTTACATTATATCATGGTTGTATGCCATGGATGGACTAATCGCGATCAAGGGTTCAAGTTTGCTTGGAAATCATTGTCCTTATTGTCCTTCCCAATCACGAACCCCATAGAGTGCTCAGGTGCTTTCAGGATCTACGGAAATTTACATTTCATCATTGGAGTAGAGTGCGTCAAGCATAAACACATGAAAATCACATGCGCAGTAGTGACTGAAGGGGATTAAGCTTGCGCCATGTTTTCCATTCAATCGATAAAGAAATTACAATTCCACCGATAGTTTGAACGTCAGATTTGGACATTTCTTTCAAAGGTTTGTATGTGTGTGATTGTTTTAAGAATTATGAAATGTCAGTGAATTCTGAGGATAATTTTCATTGGTTTTGGGGATGTTCCGGTGATGTCCTGTGATGTTTTTCGACGAAGTTCCTTTGTTTCCTTTGTCATTGGTTTTTGTTGGATAGTGTTATGATCTACATGTATTACACAATTGTATGTGTGTTTTCAAAAAGCTTTTTTGTGGTTTGTCCAAAATGTCTTAGCGTTTTTCCCCAAAGAAAATATACTCAAAACTTGGCTTATCTTCTTTTTTTTTTTTGACATTTCAATCAACTGTATTTTAAGGAGGATTTTGGCAGTTTGACCAAGGTCTTAGCCATGTCAGCATACATGTACACTGTAGGCCTACATTTGTTCATGTACATGTAACTTGCAGGCTTAGGGCTACAGCTGTCAAGCCTTCATACAGTTAAAGACACAACCTTTTCTTTCCTTTCAAAACAGAGGTCCTGGCTGTTTCCATGTCATGGATACATGTATTCATCAGTCAAGCTGTATTTGAGTAGATCGTGTGGGGAGGCTCGGGCCATTGTTGAAGGTCGACTTCCCATTCCCAAGGAAAAGTTTGCAAGGCAGAATGAATCTGCATTTGGCATTGGTGTGGGGGATGACATTGTAAAGCTTCATCCAGCTTTCATGTGTAAAGTTTCTAAGGTAAAGTTGCGGCAATGGTGGCTGAAATTCAGTGAGAAGAATATGAAGGAGGCTGTGTGTAATATTCGACTGGCTTCATTCAACCAGGCTGAATGAGATGTTTGCAGGAAGACAACGTGCACCACACCAGTTTCTTCACAACTTGCTGAACACAAGGCACAGGCACACAAATACATGATTTGTTGCCATTGTTTACAGGTGTTTGCCTCCAGGTCATGAAGATAAATTCTGATGGCCATCCAGTTGTTTTCTTGTCAATCTTTCAAATTCTGTCATGGATCTCATAGTTGCAGAGGTCATTGTTGGTGGGGATTTGTTTGGTTTGGGAATTCCCTCTGAACTTGGTGACGATGATTGTGGACGGTTGTACCAGTTCATCGCCAACAAAAGTGTTTGTAAAGGTAACAATGACATTGAAGAGTTGGTGGATCAGAAGAATGGGGCCGGATGGGCAGATTCCCGTTTATGCCACTCCTCGAGATGTTGTAAAAGGCGGCAACATCTGACATGTGAGTTTCCATCTTCTTGTCTGAACTGACCTCAGAAGATGCGATGTGTGTTTAATTCACAGAATTGATTTGTCATTTGTCTGCTGTGCTGCATTGTATGAGAAACAAGAAGGGAAGTGTGGTGACTGCTTCGTTAGAAATTCTACACAGCAGCATGTCTATTGAGCAACTGTAGCAAAAGGCAGAGAATATTATGTCCATAGTTATTATCTGTTTTTTTCAATCCTGAGGTCTATCTAGTCTTCATACTCGAACCCTAAATACTCAGTAATAACTCACAGTTCTGCCTCTTGAGTCTTGAATCCAACACAAACAATAATGATCACACAGTTCATTCCAGATCTACCAGAATCATGAATGTATTTAATGAAACGGTTTCTCAAACAAACATCTTGGTGGTGAAAATAATACAATTTGGCTTTCAGAGTTATTTGATCCAGGTTGACTTACATATACATGTATGTACGTTCAATCAGGCTTTCATTTAGGATTAGGTAAAAGATGGTTTGAGATTGTCGCACTCCATTCTTTGTCTGTCTCGCACTTGTGAAAGATCGCCCCATGATCCTTTGCCGTAGCATGCTCCATGTGCAAATCTCACTGCCGAGAGTTCAAGGTACATGTATCTATTAAAGGTTACATGCAAATGTACGATGTAAACAAAACAAAGGTTATAATTAGTATTTAAGAGTACATGTATGAGATCTCGGGAACTACAGTGTCCAAGCTGAGAGGCGGATTCTGAAGAGAAAGAGTGCTACACTTCAAGTTTAGACTGCAGTATTGTTAGAGAGTGAGGCTGTCTCCTTGACCCAAAGCAGGAAGAGATGGTGAGGCTACAATTGATAAATGTGACAGCCAGATGATGGCAGCATTTCCTAAGGATCTCCAGCTAAACTCATGTTGGAACAACCGCGAGATTCAGCTCTGAAAGGTGAGCAAATGCAATGGCATCTGTCAATAATCTGGCTGTGCATCGTACTTCATGGGTGGTCTTCTGCTGCCTATAATTTGATGCGGGAATCAGGCTTTATGAAGCTCCCTGGTCTGTCAACATTTTCCCCGTATGGTCATTTCAGAGATTCCTCATCGGGGTTCAGTGCTTCACTGTTGGAGAGAATCTACCAAGATTTTCATCTAGATGCATGTCGTGAAGAGGAAAAAATGTGTCTCTCCTACCGGGGTATTTGACGAGGTGAATATCAAATCTGGGCTAGTGTACTCAGCAAGGCCAGGCAAAACTGTTGGCTTCACTGACATCACTGAGGTCAGTAATGAAGTGTTAATTTTGAGCGGCAATGTGAGGGTGATGTCGAGCCAGTCATGTTTTGGTGTTGATGGTGCGGGGCTTGTGCACTTTTCATGTGGCAGTGGGATATTATCCCACAAAAGGAGTGTCCAGCAGCCAACTATATGCCTGCATTTCTGAGGCCATCATTTATCTTGAATTGGCAGGACTTGAGGTCCGGTCATTGGTCTGTGATGGGGCATCACCCAGTAGGACGTTTTTCAGATTACATGGCAATGGCACATCTTCATCTCCGACGTACACCACGCCTAACCCAGCGGATCCATCAAGGAAGGTGTACTTCATCTGCGACGTGTTGCACCTGATGAAACCACTCTAAGCAATCTGGAGAATTCCGTCTACTACAAGACAAGAAATCTAATGGTAAGCTTTATAAGTGTACTGGTAAGTTTACAAAGCTAGATGTCATAAGATTTTCCACTTCACGCTGATTCTGTCAACCATGAATGTCAAGTTTGTTCATAGAATATTCCATGAGTTTATTCATAATCTTCCGATGTTAGAAAATAATGTGCATGTTTATTATCTAGGAAGGTTTATCCACGTTTTAAAGTACTGTAATGTAAAATTTTAGGCTTATGATATTTCAATATTTTGTATGTACAGTATGACAAGCAGAGCCTCAGCTGGTCTCAATTCCTGCAATTATACGAATGGGACGTTGGCCTGATGAGAAGTTCAGCGGGCCTCCGCCATCCCCACAAGATCTCTCGAGAGCATATCCATTTGACACCATCATTGCAAATGAGGGTGTACATGGCAGGTCAGGTAAACAATGTTTAAAACATGTTTTATCTGCCATGAAAGATTTTGGCTCATTAATGATTGCCTTGTAATAAAAGTACATGCAATGTGTTTTTACTTTTGGATCATCCTATGATATAATGTTTGCTCTGTACAATTTCTGCAAGTGATTTGCTCAGATCTAATACCGGTACCGGTACCTCCAAATTAATCATTGAAAAAAATTAGTTGAAATCTTATCACATGTAAACTTGTTACAACCCTTTATTGAAAATTAAGTCTTGTGATTCCATTGAAGATGAGGTTTTTTTCTTGTAAAAAATAAAATTTTAAGTATAAACTTGTACATTTTCCTGTCATTGTTGCCATGAATTCAGGTATTAAGTTCCACTGTTACTACTCCTTGGAGTCAATGAAACCATCTGCAACTTCATCCACTGTAAAGTTTATCAGGCTGATGGATCAATTCTTTATCTAAATGCGAGCAACCCACTTCAGGGAATGCAGTCACGCAAAACTGCCCTAGACCCATACACGAGTATTGAGGACTGGCGTTTCAAGGTAATACATGTTTCTTTTGAAATGTGCTATTCCTTTTACATGTAGCTTTGATACTGATCTCCATCAAAAAAGCCTGGCAGCTCCAGGCTGTTATCAGGACACGATTGCCCAGACTATCACCTCCATAGTAATGGAAGAAGGGCAAACATGACTGATGAATTTATACAGTCATTTTGGAAGAAATTTTAATTTGTCATAATAAGCCATTTTAATTTCAAATAATATGGAGATAATAATTCCAAATGAAAGATTCCAGTAAGCTCAACAATTCAAATGTGTGTACCGTGTGGTCAATGATCAGACGTATCCGAATTCTGACATGGAGCTGAGTGAAAATTCCCCTCTCTCCTTGCATTCCCATAGAAATGCTTCATAGCGTCATGCTCCAGCCATCAAGGTTATAAATTTAATTTTGATTCAGTTTTATTTTCTCTCAGTTTCTGAAGTCCCCTCATTTGTGGAACTTGCAAAAGTTCTGCTGAGTTCTGGTGTGAAGTACGTCCTCAGTGAAAAGCTAAACCAGGACCCCTCCGAGGAGTACTTCAGCAAACAGAGGGCTGCAGGGGGAAGCTGGGACAACCCAACAGTGGAACAATTCAGACACAATATGCTTTCGCTGTGTGACGCTTCTACTAGTGCAAAGGCTTCCAAGCAGGGAAACGTGCACAAAGGAAACCAGTCTGAAGACACCGTAATAGACAACGCACCACTCCCCCCCCCCAAATAAATTTGTTCATGACATACCACTCAATTAAATGTGATTGTCAGCATTGTTGTTTCATAACAAGAGTTCTCATGTACCTGTACATACAGTCATGCAGGTTATGTATTGTGCTCCGTCCAAAGATCATCTTCTGAGGAATGCCCGAGACAGAAAAAATAAAAGAAACATTAAACAGGAGATACCTGCAAAATGAGTAAATTTTTATTACTGTACATGTACCTCTCATATTGCCTTTGGAACATCGTATTTAATCTAGTAGACCATTTCAACAAATGTATTGTGCATCATAATTATGTGTACACTGTGGATGCAGAGGCTTTGCATTAATATGGCTTTGACAGTTGAAAAAGATCTACACATGAAACTACTTCCGTGTTTATTTGAAGAGTTAAACATTTGTGACACAAGTTCGCATGTTCAAATCTGGGATGTGTCCCCTGCAAGTTATGCTGTAGACAGTGCCTTATCATCTTTTGAGGATACTCCAAGCAAAAAATACCAAGGTTATAAAGCGCAAGTTCTAACTTTGCACAAAAAAAATGTAAAAGTTGCTTTGGTTTAAATGTAAAATTATGGAACCGTAAAGGGGGCAAATAAGTGACAGCTTACACTCATTTGGGCAATGCAGAAAGAGAATTACATGTATATGATGTTTAGTAAAACAGTTAAACCAGGCATGCAGTAACAGAAATTGACCCACGATTTATAACATGCTCATTGCCTAATTTTAATATGTACAGTAGACCCAGAACATGAAAATTGTGCATTCACACAGATCAAAACTTTCATGTTGTCTTGCATGAAGATGTACATGTACAGTGTGTGTACTTCTGCTAAAGGTGTGTTCCCGGCTGTGTTTTGTGCTCAGAAGTTTACTGCGGCACCTATCCCACTTCTGACACTATTTGTGGCGTTCCAAGTTGACGACACCCGGGCTTGACCCGACGAATGGCTGTGGAGTAGGCCAGGGGTGCAGGTCCGTTCTGGGGAAGTCTACCGTCAGGTGGTCGCAGCTGCTTCCGGTCACACACACATGAACGGGGTTTCAGGACAGCACAGGGAGAAGTAACAATTGGATCCTACGCTCTCCACAGCATTCATTGAACAGAAACTAAACTTGCTTATTCTTTATGTGTGTTTATTCAAATCACTGTTAAAGGGCACCTAGGCAGGTTTCGGGCGTTTTGATCAGCAACCAAATGAACAAACTGTGTATGCAACTGACTAGATAAATTTATGGGACTGACATGAGGGGCTTGCAGAAAAGACTCGAACACTGTTTTGATATTACGAAAGATGAACACTATCACCAACCAAGACTCTCCAAGTAAAACGACTAAGACTACAGATGCAACGAACACCTCATGTGAGACTGACTTTCCCGCCACCACACGCCGGTTTATATAGCTGTGCGGTCCAGACAGGGGCTGTGCGACATGCCCGTATCTTCCACACTGGAAAACGTCTGGCAGCCACTCAGCAACGCAACTACGTCATGAATTAATAAACACATAAATCCCAGAGGACGCCTTACTGGTTACCATAATTTTGCTACAATTTCATCATCTCCTTCAAGTCCCTCTCCCATTTATAACAGCACCTGTTCGTTCTCTGCATCAAGAAATAATTGTAAAAGAAATAAATGCACTCTTAAAAACTGACAGGTTTACAGGTACAGTTTTTAAGTCAGGCTTTTTTTTTTTAATTTTGCCCTTTTTTGATGTACAGTTAAACTCGTTAATAAGAGCATGGAGGTTGGTCCTTTGCAATTTGCAGTTACCCTTTTATAACAGGAATCTTGTATTATCATGAAAGGAAAAAAAATGAAAAACAAAGGATTGGGACCTACAAATTTCTTTGTTATGAGTAGAATCTTGTATTAACAGTACTCCTATTATTGAAATATGGCACAGATAGGAACAAAGATTTTACAAAAATGAGCTTTGAGGTTTTCTGTTTTTTATCTACACTCATTTTTGTGTACAAAATAATCACAGTTTGCTCTGCATTACACATACACAAAAAACATCTCAAAACATCCCCACTTCAAATCGTTTTGTTTTTGCTTTGCAGGGTCAGATGGAATCCAAACATATATCAATATATTTCTTATGACATCCTCTTCAAGATAACTTTAAAAAAATACAGAACAAATAACTGGAAATTTATTAGCCTCCTTAAGTCAATACCATCCTACATGTACTTCACAAACTGGGGACATGGAGCATGTGGGCGCGTGGCATGCATAGGGAGAGAGGTTGGCGTAGATCTCTGAATCAACCGGCATTATTCCGCCCTACAACAGAATAACATTAACCATGGACTGAGCGTATAATTTATAAACACAAATGTCAAATTTCTTTCTCAACTGTTTATTACTTGCCAGACAAATTTCACAAAGCCAGGAACCCTCCAGAATAGAGGCCAATGTTAAGCTGACACATTATTAATGTTACCAGTTGATTTTACATCGACCGGAATCACAAACAAACATGTCAGTAGTAGCTGGTAGACTACACACACAGTAGCAAAGAATGTCTTCTTCCTCATCTGACCCAATACTTACATCTGAAAGCTCATTCAAGTCAGCATTGTCTTCAGAGAAATCGCTAAAATCGGACCGGTAATATAATTCTTCTTAGCTGTATGCGGCCATCTTGTACACTAAAATGCCTACAGTATTGGAAGACCTCACGTAACATGACCGGCCTTGAGCACAGACTTCAGTGCTAATCGAATTAGTTGAACAGATGATCAGTGTTTACATAAGTTATTGCCCTGCTGGTTTTACAATCACGACTCCAGAGACTGAACATTTGATCCTTGTTTCGTTCCAACTCCTTCAATTTCTACCTCTGCATGTGCTTTACTGAAGGCCCTGACTAGGCATACAATATACAAGTACTACAACACTGTCTCAGGGTGGATCCAGAACCAACTTTTCAAGGGGGCCCATTTTGTTTAGGGGAGGAGCCAAACATTTTTAAATCTTTTTATGAAACCTCTTATGTCCTCCCTGAGGGGTGTAGCTTTATTTTTTTACTTGCTTTTAGAAGGAAAGGAAATGAAATAGCCGTGAGGTTTCAAAAGTTTTGTAGGATTGAGGAAGTTGTCAAGTAAAAAAAAATGCCCTGAAAATAATGTCAAAATCTCCCCCTCCAAAAAGAAAACAGAAACAAGCTGAATACAATCGTCGATCTCACCAGGCATCAGTACAAAAGATAGAAGATGTATTTCATTTGCTGCTTAGAACAACAAAATCTATGTTGATAAATGTATGCAGCCGGTAAAAAGAATCTTGTGTCAATGATAACTACATGTATCACTAGTTTCATCCACATCCATTGTTCATATTTCTTGGGACATAAGACTGATGTATCAAAATAACATCAGTGGTTCCTTTTTTCACAGGAGCTCTAAATGGTTTTCCTGTGGCATTCAGTCACATTTATGACTCATTGACCACAGGGTAGACTTTATTCACCAGATGCCATTTTTTGATCTTGTCCCTTGAATCATACCTTGAATGTAATCTGTTATGGGGTGGCGCCAGACCATTTGGGGTTCCAAGCCTCACTTTTTTAGTTTTAAATGTGTCTTAAACTTTTAGATACATCACATTTTAAAATTTATTTTAAACATAAGCTGGCATAAATTTTTCATGACCTTTTATTTTGTTGCTGTTTTTTTTCTGTGTAACCAAAATGACAAGCAAACCTTAATTTCAGTTCAAGATGGCTGACACTAGAACGTAGTCTATTGGTGGTTGTTCCAGATAGTTCTATTGGTATTTTACAGTTGAAATGGATTTTTTTTTTTGGTGTGTTTATCAGGAAGGGATGCGGCAACACTATGACTTGGGCCAGTGGTTCAGACAGCGCTACGTGACAGACAAGAAACTGCTGAATTCGTCCTACATCCGAGCCGAGATCAAAGTCCGCAGCACAGCCTATGATCGGACCCTGATGTCGGCCCAGAGTAATCTGGCTGGACTGTACCCCCCAGAGGGCTGGCAGGTGTGGAAGGAGCAGTTGGCATGGCAGCCCATCCCCATATTCACAGAGCCATTGACCAACAATTTTGTAAGTGACAAAATCTCCGGCTGGGAGTTTCTGGCCAAGCAGAGATTCTCTCACATTATTTACATATATCCCCTCCTCCCCCGACAACTCACACACCCTAATCAGACTGAAACCTTAAGTGCCAAAAAACATGCAAAAAAAATTGAAATGAGGCAAAACTTTACTCACTGCAGCTGACAAAATTCTCAAATGTTTCCATGAGGCAGAGTGGCAAGCAAAGTTTGAAAAATTCAAGTCAACTTCCAAAGAAAAATTTTCCGCAACATCACACTAGAGAATTCAGCCAGTAACTGAAATTTCTGACCTTTGACAAAATTTGCTTTATTTCTAACTTTGTAATGTAAATTAGTGCTTTGGCGGCATTACTTCTTCACTTCTCGAATTTTAATTTGCACATTCCCTGGAAATGAAATTTCATATATCCCTCCTGAAATGGATGAATAAAATTTGAGACCACATGCACATACATGCATGCATGTAGTTGTCTTTGTTGACAATTTTTGGCACATGAAGTACTCAGATACTGGACTGGTTGCTTTGTACACAATCTCTTTTTTTTGTCTTGCATGTCATCACCGTTTCATATATTTTCCGCTTTCAACTTACCCGAAACAGTCACCACGCAATCACTAAATATGCAAATTTCCTGTGCGTATGATTCTAGTCGCTAAAAACTTGATCAACCGTAGTGTGCCCTCTTGTCCTATGATGCGTAGCAGAGCGGCTGCCATGTTCGTCCTTTTCCTTAGCATGATTCCAAAGGGATGTGTCAATTTTGGCATCTTTGAATTCTCGAGTTTTCCATTTCCCTACACATTCCTTTGTTAATTTGATCAACCTTAACATATTGTAATAAACTTACATTCCTTATTTTTCATGATTGAGTGTGTGTTTTGTGGCATTTTGTTTCTCTTTTGTGTGTGCATTGTCATAGGCTCCATTTTTTGTGTGCATTTTCATTGGCTCCATGTTGACTCTATGCTGTTCTAACACCAAGTTTTCTACATAGGGTCACCAGGGTGACCCGGGATAGTTGGGGTTCTGTGAGGTACATGTAGTGTGGCAATTCGTTCCGTGATCTACCACCTTTCTAGCAGACACATGGGGTCAATGGGGCGACCTTGGGACTGTTGGGGCACATGAGGTTGTACGGCGGTCATTCCATGGCGCCACTCTCCCCTGAAAACTGACCGGACTCGGTCTGTGGATGATCGTGTGGCATTGCATGCTGTACTTGAGATTCCGTGCTAACACTTGCTGGCAGAACCATTCCCTGTCCAGTCCAGGGTTCACCACGCCTTACTTCAGGGTCTGAGCTATAGAGCGGGCAGTATTGGAATGCTCAGTTCCCTTCACCACCACATCACATTGCAGTCAAAGGTAGTGCAGAGTGGCACTGCACTCGGAGGGAAATTTTTTCTCTGCCAGCTGGGTCTGGGCAGTGCAAACATTCGATGCCCAGCTCCCAAGCACTGAGGTCCAATGGCGGTTTCCCTATCAGCGCCTACCGTAGCTGACACCTACCCACTGGTATGGCACACGAGACCATGCGCAGGGACGGCCCCAAGCCACACATGCCAACAGCACCAACCACCACGAGCCATTTTCTTCACACATCCCTTCAGGCACACATAGGCATGATTTGGACGCTGCCCTGCCTTGGGGCGGCCTCTACAGATATAGCACCGAGCTGTGCAGGCTCATCCCTGCTTGCATCCCCGGGCAGCAGAGCCCATGGGCCTCCTACGCTGTTGTGGGTTCCGAACTCCATACATCATTCTGTCTTTCCGCTACCTGCTGGGTCTCTCTGGCCACAGTGCCCCTGACGCCGCTTCCCCGACAATACCCCAGCCCCTATCAGCTGAGTGCGATCTGCAATCTGGATGGGCTTCAAACGCTCCAACTCTTCAGACTCTACCTGCCAGTTCTACCGCCAGATCACCCACACACAAGAAGTGTAAACACTCCTTGTCTTCTTTTACGGGGTCCAAGCACAAGAAGTCTCGCTCTTCATCTAAGCAAGACATTTCTTCAGCTGAGTTTATGACAGCAGTCTGCTCCCTCTGTCTAAAATAGCCAGCCGCCTTGAGTCAAACTGCCCCAGTGACTGCTCCGGATCCATATCCCCTGCCTGCAGAACTGTACCTGCATCTGCATCTGACTTTGCATCCGCCTCTGCATCCGACTCCATTCGTCCAACCCTCGCATGATGGCTTCCAACCTTCAACCTATCCGGCTCGGGTTCCGTCTACGGTTCACACTGTGCCCCAACTCAGGGCTATGGCACAATACATGACGTCTCCCTTTCCACTCAAGCCAATCATGATTTGTCCTCACACGACAAAGACATTACCTCCGCAGCCAACTTAACTCCCTCAGAGACATGTTTCCGTCTTCTGTAGAAGGATATGATCCAGATCTTGGGCGTGCCTGCTAACCCTCCTGTGGCTGAGGCCTCATTGCACGCCTCCTTCAAGCACCACCTTGCCAGACTGGAGACATCGGCACCACTCTTCCTGGAGCTCCTGCTAGACCGTTCTTTCGTCGACATATTCAAGGTTCTTGCTGGTGCGAGACACTGGCGCCCGTTCCCGAACAGGTCAGCATCTTATTTCCAGTTCTCCAAGGACGACTATGAGAACTTTCTCGCCGTCCCTGACAGCTGCTAAAGATAAGCTGTCCTCCGATGCTCAGAGGTCTACCGGGAATATTCCTTTCAAGGACAAGGACAAGTCTACCCTTGCTACCCTTGCTAGGCTTGGCAAAGCTCCATGCCATGGCCTTCGCTGTACTGCCTTTCTGCCTCTCTACTCCGAGTACCTAGCCCATGCCTGTGAGGAGGACTCACCATATTTGCACGAAAATGCTGTGGAATCCCGTCCCCCGAAAAAAATTTCAACTTGACTTTTTTTGTAGAAATAAGTATTACAGAAATAATTTCTTTTTTCCTGAAATTGCACCTGCTTCCTAAATCAGAACCAGCACTATGATTAGTATTTTAACTGACACAGAGAAACCTAGATTTCAAGGACACGAAGGAGAAGCACAACCTGACATGACTGACAAACGCTTGGCATGTGATATGCTGGGCATGGAACTTTGGCATGTTTGGAAGACCGAGAAGCCATACCCCGCTTAGATTGCTCGTTTTTCGCTATTTCTACGTTTTCCAGAGAAACATCTGTCTCCTATCCATCAAACTGTTTCCAATTCTCGCAACATGTCATATTTTCACCAACTTATCTCTGTAAATTGTGAAATTTCTCCTGATTCTTCGTAAACACAGCAAACGCCTGTATGCTCTCGGACGGCACCATGTTCACTTTGAGCGGCACTCGTCCCTAGGTGCACAGTGGTATTTCATGAGCTCAAATTGATAGAGGGTGCTGTCTCTAACCTCGACACATTGTAAAAAGGCGAACAAAACACAAGTATTTTTGCATTTTCATACCCTTATTTTTCACATTAAAGAGCAAAACATCCGGATGGCAACAGACAAAATATTGATTCATTGTATGTGAGGTATTTATTTGAGCAAAAAGTAAGTTGCCTCTCAAAACTCTGAATGAACATGTAAGCTATGATTTCTGGCCCATGGTCTATTTATCATGAGAAGTCCAAGCCCATTCCCACTCGATGTCTGACTTACCTAGGAGTGGTTATCAACTTCTACTAGGGCATAGTTTCGCTTATGACTAATCGCATCAACAATCTTCTGGATTGTGTGAAGGTCCTCTCTTCTATTAGCTGTCGGCTCCCACCCATGCACGGCTCTGCCTTCTCGGACTGATGGCCAGCAAGGTGGACCTACATGTAGTTCCTCTCTGCAGGCTGTACGTGTGCCCTTGACAGCTTCATCTACTGGCCATCTACAGACCAAAGTGGGATTCCATTATGTAAACCTCCCTGTCCCTATAACAGACTTCATCCACCCCCTCCAGTGGTTACTATCAGTTACTATCTCATGTCGAGGCAGTGAACTTAAAGCATGATCCACTGCTGATGGCCACATCCGATGGGAACCCCATGGTGTTCGCCTCATTTCTCACCAAGAATCAGTCTGTGTCCTTCCATCCTCCTGATATTTTGAACCGGACATTACTAAACACACTGGGACCCCAGATGGCAAGCCTTGCGGCCCACTCCGAACTCTTAAACGGTACTTAGCTAGGACTAGAAAGCTCAGAGTACAATGTCGTAGCTCTTCATTACAACAATAATAAAGCCATATCGAGCAGTGACCAGAGACACTATAGCCAGGTGGGCAGTTTCAGCCATTAAATTTGCCAACCTGGAATGGCCAAATTCCCCGGACAATCAGATTCAACACCTTATCAGAGCTCATGACATCCGGGCAGTCTCGACTTCATGGGCCTCACCGATGTGTTACAGAGAGACTCCTCACATGGAAGAGCTGTCCCGACATCGGTCACATCATCGCAAAAGGGCTCTCCAGCTGGGCAGACCACCACCGGAACTACCTAACAACTTAATGACCTCGTGAGTCGCACTACAGTACCTGAGGCTTATGTCCTCTTACACACTTTCTGTATGTGGTGCATCCTCACTGCACCTCTCTCCTGGAGATAGTGACTGTTTGGAGTAGGTTGAAAGCAGAAGACTCCTCGTCCACAGGAATGTGGGAAAGGTCTGCTACTGAATACCTACCCCAAACAGTCACCTCCCTCTCATCTTTCCCCACTTTTGACTCGGACAGTTTAACACTGGAATAGAAAGACGAACATGGTGACCACTCTGCTATGCATCATGGGACTAGAGGGTGCACTACGGTTGATCAGGTTTTAGCAAATTGAATCATATGCAAATGAAATTTGCATGTTTAGTGACTGTTTTGGGGTAGGTATTCAATAGCAAACCTCTCCCACATTCCTTTGGGGGAGGATTTTGATTCTCGTCTATGATAGCCCAGTGTGACTTTGGTTTAATGTTTAGTTTTACCTTCAGTTACTTGTTACAGATGATTTTGCATGCCCAAGATTGAAGGAATTACGAGCCAAACTGGAGAAATGGCACAATGAATACATCAGCAAAAACCAAGTAAGAGAGCGTTTTCAGTGTCTTCAATCAGTGTTAATCTTTGCATTGGAACTATCATTGAAATGTTTGTATTATGTCAGAAGAGAAATTTGCAAATGTATAAACATGTTTGATGCGACGATGGTCAGGTTGTGTGTACATGTAAATGGTAAATAGATACATGTACGTGTAGTTGAGTTTCTTTTCTTCTCTTTGCTTGCAGACTTTCTTCAACTATCTTGCAGAACATGCAGGGTTTGACCCCAATAATGTCACATATTACAATTTTACAAGAATAGCAGATTCCATGCAATTTGAGGTAAGTTAGCCTACTTACATGTACACTGTACATGTATGTGTCTCAGTCGAATTAAACAGACGAAAGTAAAAAACAAAACAAAACAGAAGAAACAGGAAAAGTAACTAGCACTTTTCTCCCATGTAAAAAGTGTTGAATACATGTACTTTCATCCATTCTGCAATGTTTTGACAAATGATTTTTAAAGATGAGGAAGGGCGTTTTGCCTTCAACCTTCCTATTGTGGCGGGACAACTGACACCTTTTGTGGCGGACCAGCAGACTAGCCTGATTGGAGAACGAATGGACCTGGCCTTAACTTTATGCAAGAATGAGCAGCTGTTCAAACGCAAGGGGGGATATCAGTTAGTGAACGGTGGACTGTGCCTTAGGGGCTGTTCATTTGGTGGAAGTTTACCACCGCCCTGTACATGATTAAGTAATTGATTCCAGTGTCAATAAAGGTTATAATAGATGTCAAGGACTGGACTACATCTCACGGTGACCTGTGATTTCTAAGGCAATTATCCTTTATACACAAATTATGTACAAAATTATCCTCACGGGTATTTAGTCCTACTTGGTCAACTGCACCACAAACGTGATTAGTTAAAGAAACTTATCCTCCTACACTAGAGTAGCCCTCACAATAGCCAGGTAACCCTCAGTGACCAGGTAACCCTCAAGTCTAAATAATCTACCAATGGCTTATAACTGGTGAGTCTTGACCACACAAGGAACTACAATCTTCTTAATTATACAGCACAACAGGGTAGACTTATACAACAGTAATCTCTACTGCCTTACGAAGCAACACAGTTCCCAAACTACAACAAGGTTCAAGGTGACTACCCTTACCCACTTCAAGTTATTATGAAATAAAACATGGTCAGTCAATTATGAAGGCAAATATAATAGTCCTCAACAGACTCTAACAGAAACCTGCGCCCAGTAAACCTCAATGAGAAAAGCAAGCTCTCAGACCTGGACTGCAATCAACCGTCGCTTTGCCAACAAGCATGGAACAACAGCATGTGTTCCCTCCAGTCTAAGCTTCGCTAATTCCCCAATGAACTGGTTCCCCCCCCACAGGCTCCTTAATCCTAATCCAACACTTCTTAAATAAATGGGACTGTCGAACAATCCCCCAATCTTCAATAAGATTTCATATAATCGGCAGTTCCCGCAACTGAGTACGAGCACCACACTAACCGATCGCACCAGGCACACTTGAGGTATATCCCCAACCACCAGCGGTCGTAGGTCAGATAAGTAACGCTCAGTAGACGCCACAACTACGCAGAGCTCTTATTAGCACGCTGCCATCTTACGGAGTCCTGGCAACCCACGCAGCCAGCGCCTAGACCTAAGGTAATGCTCGCTTCTGATTGGTTGTCGCGCGTATGTTTAATGCATGATTTAGACTCACATGAATTATTAATGACCTAGAGTAAACACAAGTCTACACAGCTACCTTTTTCAGCCACACTATGCTGTTCAAAGTCACTCTTTGGGTTAGCTGGTAAAGCAGCACAAAGATGCACAGCTGTGTCATATTGTGCACTAACTATCCCTCATACATGTATTAGGATTATCACATTCTACATTGTGCTGTCCAACAACTGTGCCTCAATGTTTCAGTAAGCCAACTGTAGTTGTAGTTTCAGCAGTAAGCCAACTGTAGTGATAAGGACAGCAGAAAAGGAGTCTGTGTCATTTTGTGCTGGCAACCAACTGCACATGCACTGAAGCATTGCATATTTGTGTTGCGCACAGAAAACACATGCAAAAGAGTGACCATTGGCATTTTTGCATATTTATGCTGTTAAACTGTAGAAGGGTTAAATCACAACTGATATTTATGAACACTTGTCTGTTGTCATGTAACATCCATTGGCTAGCAGAAACCAACAAATAAACTCTAACCTCCTGGACCTTTTTGTGAGGCATCATCCTCAATCCTTCAAAATCCTCCAATATTTCTTGAACATGCTCCTTTGAGGGGTGCCTGCCGCCTCAATCCTTCAAAATGTAAGCCGAATGGACTCTGTCTCTTTTCTTGCTTTTATTACAACAACACAACTTACATGAAGTAAATGCTAGTCGAGCTCAACCAAAGAAAGAATACAATCGTATAGTAATAAATTTACATGAGATCTCCTGCATCAACAACAAGCAGTACCCTGCTTTGAATCTGAAACAGTTTTCAGTTATTGTTCAGTTCGCTGGTTCAATCACACTGCTTGGGGCATGAGCCTCCCTCCAGCCAGAAGCAGCCAACATGAAGCCTCAAACCGTCCACACCTATCAGGCAGTTGCTAAGTCCACACTGTGTGCATGTACATACATGCGGCTCTTGCACATGCATTTGAACATGTAGTTCCGGCACGTTACATCAACAGCCACCACTCAGGCTGAATGTGCTGCCTCACTTGTGAAATCCAGTGCTTAACTCAGCACACACCAACAGAGGTGAGGTTTACTGAAAGCCTAGTGCTGAGAGCCAAATAAAACAAACACCGTATGTAATGATGTACAAATGCTCTCTTTCCACAGATCAACAAACTTATGAAGTAATTATACTCCAACATATTAGTGGCATTCCGTACACATTTACTGAAATTATGAGTCCAGCCATACACCTGGAATTTAGGGGAACCAACTAAGTGACAGCTACAAATTCATAGCCAAACCCTTCCATATGCATCATGGTTGGTGACTCCTTAATATGCGTGCATAACCTTGAAAACTTTCTCAGTGACATGACATGCCATGACATGACATACATGTATCTCTCCTCATAAAAACACACATAGAGAACACACTTATAACATGAACAAGAATAACTCGTGTAACATGTCGATCCAACCACCAGAAACCCTATCAGTCACTATATGCCAAATTACTTAAAAATTACAAAGCTTTGATATAAGTTTGTCATATCTAGATTACGCTTCTTTCATGTACACATGGTCCCGATATGCATTGGATGGTATGCTCTACGTTAGCCCCCGGAACTTTGAACGAAACACAAACAGACCCATTGGCTTCCCAGGAAGGTATTTTTATCATGATATTTTCTAATAATTATAACTCACATGAGAGCCAATAATCACATGCAAAGAATCAATATAGTTTGCTGGATAAGTTGGAGATTACACCATTATAACACATTGATTTGGGATTACTATATGAATATTTTATGTCAGAACTTTTGCAAAATATCAGGAAACATGGCTGTCATCACGCGCGGTAACGCGAAGTGCAACGCATGGCCTTTATAATATCGGAAGAGGGCACGCTAAAAATAGCACAGTGGGCTGCAAAACTCCTCTGGTAATTCCTGTCATTGTGATAAAGGCAGTGTGAATGGTATCCTGGAGCAGTATGGATGATATGTATAATCTCGAAATGAATTTATGCATGGCTGATCATAAACAACACTAGGTCAAACCTACAACCTTGACACAATGCATCTTTTACAATCGGTCACACTTTTTTGCCATTCGTCCTCATTCCTCCAAAATCCTTGAAAACAAACAAAAAGATTTTGGAGGACTGAGGAGGGTTAGGGTTAGCGGGAACCGGTATATAAGCTTCAGTGCTGTGTCTGTTTTCTAACAGGATGCAGTCAGGAAGCACTGAATTCTATTTGTTATAAAGATCCTTTGGTTTTCTTACGTCAGCTTGTAGGAGCTGTTGACTATGTGTTGCGTTTCAATTTTGTGACACCAGACAAGAAAGTTATCAGTAAAATATCACATGCACAAATCAAAGTAGGAATGAGTCACTGTTTTGTATCTGGGTCAATCATTTCATTTCACCCAGGAATCTACAGCCTCTTTGTTCATGCATTACAGCTTGCTGATGGTCGGACGTTACCACTCTGGGCAACCAAAAAAGTCCTTAACAGGTTGCTACCTCTACAGGATTTTTCCTATAGCAGCGAGGCTCAACTAAGTGATGAATACTTCAGACTTTGCTCAGGTACGTGTACATTGTATAAAGCTACAAAGTGGTCCATCATCCTCAGTTGGGTAAGAGAAAGCCTGGGAACATTTTTCATATAGTTTCTTTGCAAAGGTAGAGAGATTGGTCCCTCATTCTTCACTAGATAGGGGTCAAAATTTCACTGAAATTCCACAGATAGACCACCAATCACTCATTCATTCCTAATCAGGTCAGCGAAAGACGACAGTCTACATTTCATTGAACTTAGCTCATGTAAACCACAGATTGGGTCAGTAATTCATGACAGGGTAAGAGAAAGACCACAGCCTGAGTCTTATCAAGCTTTGCTCGAGCAAAGCCGGCATTGGCCAGTCAAGCTTGATTGGTAGTAAGTTTGTGTCAGCAAAAATCAGCTCTTTCACAAGAAGTGCTTGATGTGTGATCTTTTGGCCAGTAATCCACCTGTTTCCAAGCATGTGTTTTCTTTGCTTCTACCAACAACTGGGCCCTGGGCCACAGTTGACCATATTGACCCTTTGATTTTGATGCCAAGCCCTGTGGTTACTGCTGAAGACAACAGAGACCAAATCGAGGACCCAGTCTGAATTCATTTCTGCTCAAACCGTACCACAGTTAGTTCACTAATTCATGCTGTTGCCTCATATGCATTCCATCGCACAGGTGGTTTTGTTAGTGAAATCGTCACCCACCTCAAGGATAAAATAGCAGGGACAGATTCTACAAAGATGTACATGTACAGCGCTGTAAGTCAGCTCTCTCCGTTCGTTTATTTATGTTTTCCCTTGGCATTCAAACTTTAAGAGTTTACAAAAGTTAGTGTTTCTAAAATGCAATTGTTTACCTCCATCAAGAAACCAGAACTTGGGCATTCTGTTGCTCACTTCTGTAAGATGTACTTTTTGTGTCAGGGAGATGTGAATACTCATTGTTGACGAAGGGTTTTATAAAATTATAGTTATAAGGCTATAAACAGACGAATGTGGGCATGTGATTATTGCACATGCTCTGGATACTTCAAATACTGATTACTGATACTGATTACATTACTGATGACCTGACCTTATATCACACCTTTGAAGCTTCTCAACATGTACAGACCTTTCTTTTGCTTTGCAAATATAGGCTGCCAGCTTGCATGGGCAGCCTACATGTAGGTCCTGGGAAATTTTCAATCGGTGTTTAGGAGCTGTAGTCAAAATTGAGATTTTGGATTCATTTGGTGAATATTCTTTTGTCTTTGTATTAATTATCAACCACCAGTTGGCAAATATTCAACTGTGACTTAGAAACAAGGTGTGTTGTTCACATATTTCTCCACATACCACTCCAATCTTTCATTCCAATTCCACTGAATTGTCTCTCTCTCACAGTCGTTCTCACCTTTTCTCTCACCATATCTCTGTATGTGCCAATCTTAGCCTGTCTTCAAGATTTTTGCAAATCATGGCTCAGTCTTTGTAGTGGGCCTTCAGCTTTTTAAATCCCCCTCCCCCACCCCGAGACCTCCTGGTCTACTGTGCTCTACCTACCCAAACAGTCACTACATATGCAAATTTCCCATGCGCATATGGCCATTCGCAGAATAAGACTTTATCATCTGAGATGCCCTATGACCTCCCATTATGCACTTCGGTCTCGCCGCCATAATCGTCCTTCTTTTCTCAGCGCCATATCGCAATGGATGTGTCTTTTAGACATCTTTGAATTTTTTGAGTTTTCCGTAATCCAGCATACCAATAGGGCTCCTCTTCCCCCACCACTCGCAACAGCTTCCGGCTGCTGTAGCTCTGCTACATGCAAGGCCACATCCTCGGTAGCGCCAGCCGACCCGAGAACTAGCTGGCCTCATACCAATGACATTGGGACAGGTTCCCTGTGCTCCACTGGGTCAGGACTGCCTGATGTTTCGCCAATCCAAGGTGCCTCCAGAAAGAACTTGCCGGGCACCGCAGAACCCAGAGGACTACTTCGCCGCCATCCACAAGACAGACCGGAAGTTTCTCCGCTTCATGTACAAAAGTCAAGTCTATGAATTCCGGGCCCTACTGTTCGGTCTTTCAACATCTCCCAGGGTTTTCACTCGAGTCACGAAGACCATTGCTGCCCATCTACGCCAGCAGGACATGCTCATTTTCTAGTACCTGGACGATTCGCTAATCATGGGTCACACCCTAGAAGAGACAATAGCATCAACTCGTCTAACCTACGACCTTTCTCTCGCCTTGGCTCACCTTGGAGCAGAACTCAATCTCCGCAGAGGTATCATTGCCCCGACAGCCAATCGCATCGCCAATCTTCGGCAATGTGTATCCCTTTTTTGCTCAGCTCAGTCCCCCTGGCCGGTGTGAGGCTTCGTCTCCTTGGGCTGATGGCAAGTATGGTCGACCTGGTACCTTGGTGCAGGCTTCGCACGAGACCCCTTCAGCTTCACCTGGTTTCCTGTTATCGACCCGAATGGGATCCTTTCAGTCATGTGGTTCCCGTATTGGAGGACGTTCGACGTCATCTGCTTTGGTGGCTAGAAGGAAGTCACTTAACCGCCAGTCTGCCATTCCTTCGACCAAAACCGGCCGGGATAATAACAACCGATACGTCATCTCACGGCGGGGAGCCTTCCTTCCATCCTCACTAGATCTCGGGATCTTGGCCACCTGTTTTCCGGGTGAATCACATCAACGTTTTGGAGCTGCAAGCAATATTCCATGCTCTGCAATGCTTCCTACCATGCGTCAGGGGAAAGAATGTCCTGGTTCATTCCGACAATTCTACAGCCGTGGCGTACATCAACCACCAGGGCGGCACTCGATCCCCCAAGTTGTGTGTCCTCACTTGGGAGATCCTGCAGTGGGCAAGAGAACATGCAATCAATCTGCAGGCCTTCCACATCGCTAGCCCTGACAACATGTTGGCAGATGCTCTCTCCCTCGGCAAGATACTCCTGACAGAATGGACTCTTCGTCCAGGGGTCGTCAAAACCCTTTTCATGATGCTGGAGAGGCCTCACATCGATCTTTTTGCCTCTCCCTCCAACGCCCAACTTCCGACCTTCTGCACGGGATCTCCGCACCCCCAAGCCTGGGCCTCGGACTCCCTGCAGATCAACTGGTCGGGCATCCTGGGATATGCCTTTCCACCTATCTCCCTGATCCCGACGGTACTCTCCAAGGTCGAGCGTGAACATTGTCGGATACTCCTAATCACTCCATTCTGGCCTCACCAACCATGGTTCCCCAGACTGACGAGGATCCTAGTCCGTCGTCCTCTAGTCCTTCCCAACAGACCAGGCATCCTTCACCAGCTCAACTCTGGCATCTTTCATCCAGTTCCAAGGGATCTGCACTTAACTTGTTGGACATTGTTCAATGATTCTTCCGCTCGGCGGAACTTTCTTGCCACACTGCAGCCATGGCAGAATACGCCATTTCACTAGGTGGTGTGAAGAACAGACTCTGGCTCCAACTGATGCTCCTCTGAATGCCGTTGCTGATTTCCTGTTACACTTATTCGAGTCTGGACTCCAGGTTTCTACGATTCGTAATTATAGGTCAGCCCTGGCTGCCATCCACACTGGATTTGAGGATGGCTCTGATATCTCCACCAACCTGATACTGCACCACCTCCTCCGTGGAATATTCATAGAACGTCCCCCTACGAAGAAGTTAGTTGCATCTTGGGACTTAAATAAGGGTCTCTGGATGCTGGCTGGTCCACCCTTTGAACCCTTGAATAACGCATCCCTCCTACACACTAGTACTAAGGCAAGACATCCATATTATGCTTTATAGGCAAGCCACAGTCCACCGCAGCTCTTGACAGCACTTCTTTTGCCCCTCTAATTTCCCCCGTGGATTTGGCGCAGCGCAGCACAAAATTCTAGGCTGGAGCTCATTATAAACTGCCTATTGTACCCTAGTTATTGCTATGTTCATTCTTTTGTTAAAGCTACCTTTACTTTGCGTGTGTGAGAACGGCCCTCGCGTTCCTCAAACTAAAGACTCATCACGGTCTGTGCACACAGTAAGATGTTGTGGCCCTCATGGTGGCACAAAACCTGTGCAAAGAAAATATGAAGGCCCCAAAACAAGAATTGTGTTTGAACAACCGTCCATGGATAGGAAATAAAATTCTTGGCGAACGGTGGGGAAAATTAAATGTTGGGCCACTCTTCTGCTTAAGACATTTCTTTTTAATTCTCTGAAGTAGAGCACTTAAGCACTGCATTCCACAAAGCAATACTTTGCTTCTTATCAACAAAAAATATACATTAAATAATGTTTTGAGAGGTGTTTCTTATCGAGTAGAAGCATCTTTCCAGCCTGTGAGGTTTGCCGATCGCGCTATTATTTTCTTTCGATATGTGGAGCCTGCCAATACTGAACTTAAAGAAAAAAATTAGTCCTTCAATACGATGTCAGCACTCTTTGCACTAGAATTAGGGGAAGGGTTTTGAGCCCTGCCAATCACATTATTTCCATTCCAGGTTGTATCCCTCCCTATCAGAGATTATTATCACCTTCACAAATTTATTCTACCATTTCAGAGTTCTGTCACTGAGATCTAGGCAAAAACATTTCTTTAATTTTGAGCACCTCCAGCAAAAAGAATATTCCTGCCTTTGCAAATTTAAAAAAACAGTTCAACGATACTTGTGCTTCACAGATTTTAAGGGTCAGAATTAATGTTTAATTTGCTAAATGTTTAGCAACTTTTTAATTTGCCATTTAACCGTTTGACCAACCCCCCCCCAAATAAAAGCCGCCGCATGTCAGCTCTGTGTCCGTCCAAGAAGTGAGTTTTTAATGCATGTACAGTAAGTAGCTTAACAACCATGCATTTGTGGTTATCCGAGTTTATGCCGGTGTGCTGTTGTTGATGACATAGGACTTTCCAAAAATGAGAGAGATAACGGAGGGGAAGTTGTTGCAATGGTGATACTATTTCTTGGCAACAGTGGCATAACTCTGGTACTGCGCAAGTGTATCCTACCAATGGCTGCTTTACTTACAAAGTATCAACTTAGTAATTGGCTGAGGATTTACGATCAATGTATCTGCCCCCAAGTCTTCCTACAAAGATAGAAGTTTTAATTTTTTTCCCAGACAACGGAAGCCCTCTTGTGTAAAACCATTCGGCTGTGTAGTCAGCCACAAGGGTAAAGCATTTGCTGATATTTTCACTAGTAGATGCTGAATAGTAAACGAAACATTTCATTCATATTCTTAATCGTTTTACTTCTCATGAAATGCTTTTGCTGATTGCTTGAACTTCATAGCATTTGCTAGTTTTTATTCATTGATACGAACCAATGTGTGCAATCGCGAACAATTGTTCCTGTTCAACCTAAACTTCCCCAAGTCCTAGAAATTACCAATTATTGCAGGGTGGATTACAGTCCTCGCTGGGTGGGCTGTGGAGTAGTTCTTTTGTTCTAATTTTTGGAACAGTTACCAACTGACCAGTAAAGATAAATAATACGGATTACACAGCTGTAAATAACAGAAACAAACAGACGCGCAACCCGAATTGAGTGGTGTGAAACGGCACAAACTTGGGTAAATTTACAAGTCTATTATGTCTCTCTGCGCTGGTTTCCTTTATTTCCAACATGTGAGTAGGCTAGTTGTAAATGGCAACCAATGAAAACATGAACGACTTGTTTTCGGAGAGCGTGAAACCGTACCGCTTGCGTGTATGGCCGGCTAGCCAGCTGGCGGCACGGGCTGTATGAGAGCATGGATTTATGATGGGAGGTGCAGAAGCATGGCACGGCACGGTACAGCGTTACAGATTTCATTCTTGAAATATTGTGAGCGGCCCAGAGTATAAGCTCCAGAGATATTTTTCAGTGTGAGAATCATACATGTAAAGGTGCTACTTACAGTCCAAATTACGGTAGATACAGGATAGGCCTACATGTACTTTGTAATAGATTCTTAAAGGCAGGTGTGTTACTGTTAGGATCAGCTGCAGGTCCACACCACAGGTCCCCCAACAAGCTTTGTGACTTTTCCAAAACGATGAGTCAATAGTAAACTGGTTTTTTTTTCTTTCCTGTGTTTCGGCTTTGTGCAGAATTTGTCTCCAATAAAAAAGGCAAATCAGTGACAGCACGCTGCAGCGGTCAGTGTGTGTCATAAAATTCGTTCTGCAGTGAACCATTGTTGTGCATGCTTTCTACCAGTGCCGCATTGCACCGCATATCGGCGGGCTGTGGGAGGCTGCTGTGCGTGCATGTGCAGCGCAGGCCGGCTGACCGCGCCGCGCTTATAAAAATAATATGGATGTCGCACCTAAGCTGGCCTTCCTCCTTCTGGCAGTCACATCTAGAAGAGGCTGTGAATTACAAGCGCTCTCAGTAGCCGACAGTCATCTGCGCTGGGAGCCTCACTTAGTCCGCCTCATCCCCGCTGTTGGTTTTGTAACCAAGAACAAAACTCCGTCCTTCGAGCCCCTGGATATCTTTGTGCCTACGATTTCCTGGCATTCTGGGAATGATGCTGATAAACTCTGGTGTCCAGTTCGTACCTTGAAATGGGTAGTTGGCCAAGACTAAGGGTCTCAGAGGATTGATGACTCAACTGTTCATCACCTCCACGAGCCCATATTGCCCAGCAGCAAGAGACATGATAGCCCGCTGGACGGTTGCAGCCATCAAGTTTGCTAACCTTGATTGGCCTTCACAACCTGATGAGCAAGGTAATCACTACATCAGGGCTCATGAGGTTAGAGCAGTTTCTACTTCATGGTCTTACTTTCGGGGTGTTCCCATTGCAGACATATGTAAAGCTGCATGCTGGAAGTCTCCCTCTACCTTCATATCCTGCTACCTGAGGGACGTCCTGCGTAATGACTCTGTACATGGCTGGACGGTTTTACTCCTTGTAGCATGAACTCCGGCAACAAGGACAGACAACGAAGCTCATGAGGAATCCCACTAGGGTTATATTTTTACTTACATGTATCATGAGAACCTCTCACTAATATTATTACATTTTTCTGCCAGTTGGTTACAAAGGGCTATTATCTCTTTGGCTGTTGCATGCTCAGTAGCCAACCCACCACCAGTAACAGTGCCACTCTTTATATGTAGTGACTGTTTGGGTAGGTAGAGCGCCGTAGACTCCTCCCCCACATTGATTGTGTGGGTCGGGTGTACTAGAAAATACCTACCCAAACAGTCCTCTCCCGCCCGTCCTCCCCTCTAGGCTACGACTTTAGTCGCTTTCGAAAAGAAGGACGGTCATGGCGGCAAGAGCGCAGTGCATAGTGGGAGGTCATAGGGCATCTCGGATGATAAAGTCTTGTTCAGCGAATGGCGATGCGTGCATGGGAAATTTGCATATGTAGTGACTGTTTGGGTAGGTATTCTCTTGTAGACCCCGACCCACACAATCAATTATGGGGGAGGAAATCAATGGAGGTCCATTTTTTGGCCCAGAAGTTTAGAGTTTTGTCAGTTGTTTTATAGTATACATTTCAAAAACAATTCTGAAGTTTTAGATGAAGACAAACCCAGGTTCAGGATTTGGAAAATTATCTTGCCTTCACTCTAGTCTTTCTATCTCATTTCTTCTGTACTGTATGCAGTGCACCTTAGTAGCTGTTAGAAATGGGTTTTTGCTTTTATCATTTCAGCATGATGATAATGTGGCATGGGCGCTCCGATGTCTGAATGTATTCAACAATCTCATGCCTCCTACAGCGAGCTGTCTTTTGATTGAACTGTACCAGGAAGGAGATAAGTAAGACCGGGTTTATTTCATGTCTAGCGATATTTAGTTGTCATGCTGTGACAAAAATAGAAAAATGTCAAAATAGAAAAACGACAAACCAACACGTGTTTATGCACATGTGAACATGACAATGTTTATGTATAATTATGGTCCGACACAATCAGCCTTTTCACCGTGTAATTCAAAGCGTGCAGAGCACGCAGGGCCACAAACAGAGAATTTGTGGTTCGGCAGGTAGCCTTCGTGGCCAAGCAAGGCTGAAATTCTTGGAGTCGGTTTTCGGCAAGAAATTCCCACTGTCAAGGGGTTAAAATAATCATGTACTCCAGTAATTCTGTGTTACCAGTAACAGGAGGCTTCTCAACAAAGTTTTCATATAAATATTTTCAGTAAGCCAATTTTGGTTGGTACACGTATCTTCCTGTATTGACATCATCCCATTAATAGCTCCCTCATTTGTCAGAAAAGCATTGATAATTTTAAATTTCAATGAGAGTGAAGGAGTTCAAACAGTTTTCCTACATTTAGGAGGAGCAGAGATTTGCATAAATTATGTTCCCAGTAAAATATCTATGACCCTTTATCTGCCTCAATTTGTGTACATTTTTCATACACATACAGAAATGTGGACCTGTGCAGCAGGTGAGGGCCTTGAAAAAAATTCATCATGCAACCCCTAGAAATGAGCCCTTCCCTCTGCTGTGTACGATGTGGGTAGTTAGGAATGCATGCAGGCTCCAAAAGCATTCTGGGAAATACTGCAGTCTCCTGCGTTTACATTCCCCTGCCCAGTTTACATATGCAAATTTCCCATGTGCCTATCACAATTTACTGAAAAGACTTGATTACGCATACTGCCGCTTGACCCTCCACAATGCACTGCGATTCTGCCCCTGTATTCGTCCTCCTTTTTTCAGCACCTAACGTTTACGGATGTGTCTTTTATGGCATTTTCGGAGTGTAGAGTTCTTGTACCTTTTGCATTTGTGAATTGACTTGATTTCTGTTTACGAAATAAAGAGTGATTTCTTATCTATTTATTTATTTCTTATTAATACTGGGTAACTCATTCAGTTCGTAAAAAAAACCTGTTTTCCCATGAGTCCCAGTGGACAGTCATAAGAAAAGAAATAACAAGAGAGCTAAAATTGAAGCAGATGAAACTACATGTCTATAGATAAAATACAAAGAATAATTAAAATAATATGAAGAAAGAAACCTAGAAATAAAAAGTAAGCAGAGTATCAATTATGAATATTACGATAAAACATTCAAGGGAGCTGATTCTTAAAAATACTTAAACTTGTTGGGATGGGGTGCTTTAACGCCACTGACAGTTTGTTCCAAGCCTTCATGCCTTGAAATTGGAATGTTCTCTTCCCAAACTCTGTCCTTGGGTGAGGGAGACAAAGATTATCCTCCACACAATGCCTTGTACGATCAGAGCGTTGATCGCTCACGTAAGAAATAAAGTGCTAAGGTAATCTGGATCAAGGCAAATTAAGCATTTATAAACCATTATGTTAAGATGGCGTACACGTCTGGCATGTAAGCTATCCCATCCCAACTTGTTATAAACAAATCACGAGGTGTTCTTGGTGGAACCTTCGAGATGACCCTTCTTGTTCGATTGAACAAAACATTGAGATGTTGCACTAAGGTATTGGCTGCATTAAACCACACAGGGTCACAGTAGTCAAGTTGAGTAAAAATAAGTGATTTGGCAAGAAAGTTACATTGTAAGTGTCCTTACAGGCAAATATTTAGCATAAAGGACAACCTTGGAATGCTGAATCACAGTAGGTAAATCATTAACATAAATAAGAAAAAGCAACAGACCTATAGTGCCTCGTGGAACTCCAAATTGAACAAGTTGTGTATCAGAAGTGACATCACCAATTTTGGGACCTGTTTTGTCATAGAAAGGTAGGAGGTGAACCAAGGAAGTTCCACTCCATCCAGGCCCATGGATTTCATTTTTTTTGAGTAAAATAGAATAATTGAAAAAATTGTATCGAAAGCTTTACGCAGATCCTTAAAAACAGCCCCTGTTAACATGCCAGAATCAAGAGCTTTTAATATAAAATCAGAAACATTGATTAAAGAAGTGGTAGTTGATTGGCGGCGTCTAAAACCAGACTGTTGAAAAGCTAAACCATTATTGTCAAGTAAGAAATGAGAAAGCTGGTTGTAAACTACTTGTTCAAAGATCTTCATGACAATTGAAATAATAGAATTTCGGCGATAATTATTGCAATCCAGTGTACTGCCACCTTTATGAATGGGAGTTTAATACTTTGGCCAGTTTCCAGTCATCCAGAACAACTGCACTTGACAAGCTTAATTGAAAAATATAAGCCAAGGATTCAGCTGAAACTGTTGCCCCAGCTTTCAAAAAGTGGCTATAAATACCATCCAAACCATAAGCTTTTCCAATAGGAATTTTTTGCAATAACTTGAGTACTTTATATGAAGATACTGTGCTAAAAACAAACCTTTGATCAATCGTATTACTACTGTCAACAGTGAAATCACAACCCTATTTAAACAAGTTATCGTGAGCTATTCCCACATCAGCAAGCTGTTTATTAAAACGGTTAGCCATATCGACTTTCTGTTGCTCGTTTTAACTAACAAAATTCAGTACAGATTTAGTACCTGGCAACACATCTTTAATTTGCAGACTGCATTTTCTTGGCATTCTGCATATTTCTGTAAATGATCTTATTGTAATAGTCTCTCTTC
Organism: Acanthaster planci; assembly: GCF_001949145.1. Next base: position 135,698 of record NW_019091580.1, on the reverse strand, counting down.
AATTTATCACCCAACTTATTGAGCCTGTGTGACACAGTGTTTCTCCTACAGAAGCTCCTGTGAGTTCCGTCATAGCTTTCTTCATGTATCTGTATCACACAATTCTCCAGATTGCCACCATCCGCAAATACCAGTCGGCCTTGGCAGCTGTTTTTTGGCTTCAGCGATGGATTGACAGTCTCTGACAATGCTGCCATCCACCATCTCCTTTGAGAAATGTTTGTCAAGCGTCCCCACGTCAAACAGCTCATTCTATCCTGGGACCTTGGAAGCATCTTACGTGTTCTTGCCTGTCCCCCATTTGGACCTCTTTCTGATGCATCTGATCTCTATCTCAGCATCAAACTGGCATTCCTCCTTGAGGTCGTTACATCAAGATGCAGTAGCGAATTATTAACTATTGATTGCCAAGGGTCACATCTGCTGGGAGCCGCACGGGTTTCGCCTTATCCCAGCCATTGAGTTTTTGATGAAAAACCAGACGCTTACCTTCCGACTTCCAGACATATTCGTTCCTGACACTTTCGGGAGATGACTCTGACAAGAGATGGTGTCCGGTTCGGACTCTTAAGTGGTATCTTGCGAGGACCAAGCGTCGCCGAGAATCCCGGTTCTTCATCACTACGACACCCAGGCATCAAAGGACACTATTGCCCGATGGATGGTCTCGGCCGTTGTCTTTGCAAACCGAGACTGGCTGGCACAACATGACGAGACGACCAGATCTCACATCAGAGCCCACGATGATCAGGCCGCCTCTGCATCCTGGTCATACTTCAGAGGAGCTCCTCTAGCGGAAATCTGCCAGGTGGCTTGCTGGAGATCTCCCTCCAACTTCACCGAGGCTACTTGAAGGATGTTCTGTAGAACGTAACAGCCTGTGGCGGTCTGGACAATGTCCAGCACTGTTCTTGGATGGACAGTGGATTCTTCAACCTAAGGATTTTTTCTTCCGCTGAGTGTTCGCTGGGGTGACGCCCACCTATGTTCTATTAATAACTACACTCCCGTCACTGACCCACCTCCAGGGTAAAGTGCCACTCTGGGTATGTAGGCTGGGCAGGGGTAAGTGAACGCAAGAGACTCCTCTCCCACATTAGTGTGGGTCAGGTCTCCTAGTGATACTTACCCCTGCCCAGCCGCTCCCACCTGCCCTTCCCCACTTTGGCTCCAGTGGTTTAAATTTCACTGCTTCAAAAAGAAGGACAAACATCGCAGTGCATTGTGGAAAGTCAAGGGGCAGTGTGCATAATCAAGTCTTTTCAGCAAATTTTAATAGGCACATAGGAAATTTGTATATGTAGGCTAAGCAGGGGTAAGTATCACAGGGAGACCTGGCCCACACTAATGTTGGAGAGGAAACTGGCAGTTTAAAACAAGCTGCTGACTAACTTTGTTTCTGAAGTAATCCTTTAGACGCTATTATAGGAAAGTGTTGTAAGAAGTACATGTACATGCACATATAGTCTGTCTTGCACTCATGATCTACCAGCTGCCATCTACTGTATAATTGTGGAAACTGCACAGAGACATCTTGATTTATACACGTCATCCTGTATCAAATCAAGTTATAAGCTACGAAGACGAACCCTGACAGTGTCATTCTTTTGTTACTGCTTATTTTGGGCTGCTTCTAACCAGACTTCTGACCAACTAGTGATATGACTCATGACTGATGCATCTACAACTTGGCTGGTGTCTGTGTTTGTGCATCGCATACCTTTGTTTCACACTGCATTATGTTGTCATGTGTTCTACCCCAATAGATCTTACACGGTGGACGTTTTGTTTAAAAACAACACAAAAGAAGAGCCGCTAAAGTTGCGACTGCCAGGTACCAGTGGGCAGTGCACTGTGGATCATTTCTTCAATATTACACAGCGCTTTTTACTCACCGACGTCTCAGCAGCCTGCAAGGCCCAGAAGTCATCATATGGTAGATCAGGATTCCTTCCAAAGACATGGAACACAGGTATGTAGGTCTGTGGGTACTCAAAAAATTCATTGACAGCATCAACAAGATCAAATTATCACTTTCTCTAAATATTTACTTCAAGAATATTGGTGTAAAAAAAAAAAACCAACAACATATACAACAAACGCTCTCCTTTTCATTATATTCATTTTGAAAGGTGCAGTCCATCATTTGTCATTTACACATTATGCTCCTTTGAGGATAAAGAACTACTCAAATTCTATTCATAGAAGGGTACCGAAGAATAATCCTTATGAAGATTCAGCTCAGTAAATACTGTGTATTAGCAACAGTGAAGTATTTTGGCGGACTTTACAGGTAGCCTTTGTGAGTCATTTGTGTAAGATTTGTATGACTTTTCTTACCCTAACTTCATTTTTGTAACTCTGACACTCTTTAGCCCCACCATACCACTAGTTATACTTGCTACATCACAGGTCTTGTACACTCTGTCATCCATTTTATCTCCTACTTCCCCATCCCATCAAATATCCTAGTCTGCGTCATTCCATCATCTCATCCATTTTCTAATCCACCTCATCCCATTCATCCTCTACTCTGCCCCAAATACCATCGTCCCACCCATTTTCCAAGGTGCCCCCATCTTAATATCATCCCATTCATCTACCAGTCTGCCCCTGTACCATCATCCCACCCATCTCCTCCCCCCCTCATCTCATCACCCCATCCATCTCCTACTTCACCCCCATACTATCAAACAGGGCCATTCTCCGCTGAAGTGTTCAAAAGTTGAAAAGTTGTCTTTAACACTTGCATTTGTAAATTTGTTTTGTTTGAAAAGCCATTGGACATGAGGGTCTGTACACTTTGAAAAGTTTTGACATTGTGACCAAAAGTTGGTACTTTATGTGATTTCCCCATGTTGCCAGCCAGAGTTGTCATGTAGAACCCCCGTTCGTTCTTTCATCGTGCCCCCATTGGTTATTACCCTTCTATATTATTAACCCAGAAAGTGCCATTTATGTATAAATGCAAATCGGGGGAAAATGGTGCATGAATATTACTTGAGCTCACTAAAAGCACGTCGCCAATTTCATTATCAGATACGTTACCATTTTTAATCAACGATAAAAATCTTCACAGCTGGTAGTTAAATTTCTACTGAAGACATTAAAACATCATGCCGACCAGAAATGAAATTATTCGTACCACATAGATGTAAATGGATTTGGCTTAAAGGAAATACAGAACTAACAACTTATAAAAAGCCATGTGTTATGTATGTTCCGCACCAGACACGTTTCCTATGTAACTGTATTCTCTAGAGAAACGTAACATTAGCAGACCTTGTACAGCCTACTAGCGAAGGCTGTGCTGGTTGATGATTGTTTAATGCACGTGATGTGTAGATATGGTTACGCAGGTTTTCAAGATGAGCATTTTTTAATAATAGATGCCACCCATATACGTTACATCAGATACATTACCTGTTACATATTTACGTACATGTATAAATTGTATGCTGACGTGCATGGAAACGAGACACGTGATAAATACCTGCACTGTCTACACATGTTTATACATTTTAACACACAACACACCAGGGTGCTATGTTTTAGAGGTGATCTGACTGCCAATTTCAGTGTTCAAATTCTCATGGAGAGTTGTGAGCTTGCGGTGAGTAACATTACACAGTGTTTATTGTCATAGTATCATTACTTTGTGGAATCTGTTGATCAGAATTTTAGAAAAAAAGGAGTTTTATTCAGTGAGAAATCTTGATGACTGAAAATCACAACTGGTTAAGTTGAATAGCTGAGTTAAGTTTGGTAAAATATCTGATCAACTCAGTAACGTATCTGTTTCAATATGTGTCTTTGAGCTACATTTACATGTGGAATATGGAAAGTACATTTAAATGTATCGTTCATGCAGATACCTCTGGCCAATAGAGATGCTTCAGTGATGGTTTGGAGAGGTATGGGCGATTGATGGGGGGGGACTGGGACATTGTAGGACACTATGTACACTAGGATCATATTTTTATCTCTTTTTCGTCTATGCTGCTTTACTCATAATTTAGAAACATGATCACTAGTCGTCCATGAATTCATTGTTTCATCATGCAGCCGATTCAATTGAAATGTTGGTTTTCGGCATTTCTCGTCTTTTTTAGAAAAATTGGGAAAACATGGGCTGAGATACAGAGAGAGTACCGAGAAAGAAAGAAAAGAAAAGAAATGACCCAACATTCTTGGAAAGAGAATGACGACTGCTATCTCATTATTGTCTTCCTGCTGCTGAGTAGAAAAGATTTGAAGAAGAGGCAACAACAAAGCAAAATACACTGTCAAAAGTACAAAGAAAGGAAGAAAAATATAAACGGACAAAATGTGGCAAAACCTCCCCCTGACAATGAGATTCAGTCAGTAGAAGTTTCCAGTTTAGTTGACACTCAGCCAAGCACATCGCGCTCAACCAGAACCTCAACACCACTACTTGTGCGATTTAACTTTCCACAAAGAAACACAACAGGCAAGAAAAGATTGAAAGCCTTAAGAAAAGCCAACACTAAGGTGACCAAGTTGTCCCACCAGAATAGGCAACTGAAAAGGTGCTTGAAAACAGTTCAAAAACGAAACGAGAGACTCGCTCGTACGACAAGACATGTCCCGTCTGCTAGTGAGCCCATTTCGGAAATGACACCTAAAACCAAAACTACTGCTGAGATTGCCTTTCCAACATCAATTCGGAAAAAAAAAAGAGCTTGCAAACATACTTTTGTCTCAAATTAAGGAGACTGATAGAAAAGCAGGTGTTCAAGATAAACAGAGGGAGTTCATAAAGTTGGTTTCGGGAAGAGTTGTGAAGAAGTACGGATTCTTTAGTGCACTTCACAAAGGTGCTGGCATCAGGAGATGCTCCTTTAAAATCATTGGACGACGGTCATGGACATTGCTATTCAACAGAGTCGTGTCCTTCTACAAGAAAGATGATGTCAGCCGATGTATGCCTAGCAAATGAGATGCTATAAAGCAAGGGAACGAGAAAACACAGGCACGCATCCTGAATGACTACCTCAGTAATTTGCACACAGAGTTTTGTAGTGAAAAATGAAGATATTCATCTCTCCTTCTCTCAGTTCTGCAAAATGAGACCAGTGTATGTCAAACTTACATTGTTGCTCTCCAGAAGTACATGCTTATGCATCACTCATCAAAATATGGCATTAAAAATCAGCTATTTGCGATCCATGGGAATTAACGTGCAAGCAAACCCTGAAACAGTCTGTAAAACTAACGGAGGACCAAATGAAGGAGCTGCTACCAAAGATCTATGAAGATGTAGTGGAGTATGAGGCCTGGTAAAAGGTCGAAATAAACGAGATGAAAAAGACACAAGTTGTGAAGGTGCAAAAAAGTCGAGCAGAATTTATTGAGACAATGAAACGCGATTACTGTGCCTTTCTAGCTCATGTCAAGAGAGTTCATCAGCAACACACGGCACTGGCAGATTTGAAAAAGTGCCTACCTGCAAATCATCCTTTAGTTCAGATGGACTTTTCTGAAAATTTCACATGCCAAAATGCTGAAGAAATCCAGAGCACCCACTGGAATAGCACCAGTGTAACCCTACATCCCGAATAGGCATACTACAACCATGCCGATGGTCAGATGCAGCACAAGCACTTTGCATTTGTGTTTGACCTTTGGGACCATAGTGCAAAGGCTGTCATCACTGTTGTCAACAAATTGGTTCCTCATTCTCAAAGCTCAGGTCCCTAACTTGGAAACCATCCATTACTGAACCGACAGCTCCTCTTCTCAGTACCGCAATTGCTTCATATTTAACATGATCTGTTGGCAAAATGACCTGTTGGGCGTAAACGCTTGCTGGAACTACTTTGAATGTAGTCACGGTAAAAGTGTGTGTGACAGCATCAGCGGCACTGTGAAATGTCAGGCAGCTGAAAAGCAAGGGAAGGTTGTCATTCAAGATGCGGATGATTTCTTCTCATGGGCATCTTCGCATGAGGAGGAAATTACATACATGTACATAATGTATTCTAAGGAGTACAACAAGGCATCTTGATCGTTACCTACACTGGACTGCCAACATATCCCTGGGACAATGAAGACACATGCCGTGATTGCCGTCGACACAACACATCTGCTTACAAGGAGTGTTTCATGTTATTGTGACCAATGTCTTGAAGCGTCTGAAAGGTGTAACGGATGGGTGAAACAAACTCTAAACCTGAAGATGACCGAACCTATCGAAGTAATAGCCAATACCGATGCTACTTCGTTCCAACCAAGTCAGCAGGAGAGCCAAGTGCGGAACGGTGTGATCATGCCAGCTATTGATTACCATGTCGCTGCAATGTAGTTGAATGACTGGTACATAGGCAGGTTTGGGAGGTTGATGAAGAAGATCAAGATACAAAGATAACTTTCGTGGTAACAAGGTTGTAAGTTTAATGGCCCCATCCTTCAGATGAAATATGGGTTCCGTTTCAAGACGTTCTTATTAAAGTACCAACCCCGAGCCAGTTGGAAAATCAGAGAGATTCTTTGAGATAAAGAAAGAGACAATTCTTCAAATAATGGATCTGGTGAGAGAAAGACGTAAAATAGACATGATCTTAATTCAAATGGCATGTTCCACAACTCTAGTCAACATTACGGGTGCAAGTAAATATTGCATGATACGTAATATTTGGCAGTAATGCTGATGACTATAACATGCTTTCAGTGTTTTCGCCAGATACATGACGTTTTAATGGTACATCCGAAGACTTTCGGGTTTAGTGTTATATTTCCTGTCAACAAGACAGGTGAGGGTATCACTAATCGGCATTTTATCATACATGCAGTATGCCGATTGCTAGTAACTCTGTTGCTTGCAGTTGTGAAGATATGCCTTGTATTTAAATTGTTAGCGTTTGTTAGCATTATACAGCATTGGCACTTCGTATAAACTTGAACGTTAATATTACTAGGATGCATTTTTGAAACTTTAACAGTTATTGGAATTCATGTTGTCTGGCTGATAGTGCTGTTTGCTGCTTTGTTTTGTTGCTGCCCGCTACTCGCTGCACGTAAATGCTTTATGCTGATTGCCAGATACGTTACCGCAGCCATGTGATGTTTGAGATTTCTCCCTCTCAGTTTTAATTAAAATATTTTTATAATTCTGTGTCCATCAAAATAAATTGCCTAACTGATATAATTATGGAAATGAACATGAAATATCAGTTCATAAAGTGTTGCGTGTAGCCCTTGGAATGAAGTAAATGATCATTATTGCAGGTACAGATTGTTTGCTTTGTTTAAACGAGCTGGAAAATATGTTTTCTTTAACTAATGTACTCATTTCAATGTGAATTACTGACATGAGTATTAGCCTTAACATCCAAGTCCATACTTATCCGCAAGCCTTTTATAAAACTACGATTGTATTAATGTATCTGTCAGGTCAATTAAAGCATGCTTCAAAAGGCTTGGCTTCAAGCATGTATACATTGAAATACAGTCTAGTTAAAGAGCAACACTAATTGGATCCATATTTGGAAGTTATTAATTTAAAGAATTTAAGCACATTTTATGTGTTTATTTTAGTTGATTTTTCTCGTACGTAACCCACCCACCAATCTCCTCCACCCCCTTCCATCTCATCATCCCATCCATCTCTTACTCCACCTCCATACTATCAACCCACCCATTTCCTCCACCCCCTTCCATCTCATCATCCCATTCATCTCCTATCCACCCCCATACCAACAAACCACCCACCTCCTCTACTCCCTTCCATCTCATCATCCCATCCATCTC
>NW_019091580.1:112997-127405 GCF_001949145.1 Acanthaster planci | reverse complement strand
CCATCTCATCATCCCATCCATCTGTTACTCCACCCCCATACCATCAAACCACCCACCTCCTCCACTCCCTTCCATCTCATCATCCCATTCATCTCCTACTCCACCCCCCTCCCATCTTGTCCCATCCATCTCCTATTACACTCCCATTTCACCACTCATCTTCCACTTTAGCCCCTCATCTCATCAATTTTCCACTCCAGCCCTTCACCTCATCATCCCATGCATCTTCCACTCCACCCGTACCCCATCATCTCATGTATTTTCCTCTCTTCCCCCAACCCCATCATTGCACACAGACCTACGTGCATTGTACATGTGTGCATTCAGTACAAATCGGGGTACAGTTTTTACATGTAGCAATCAACTTTAACATTTGGGAGTTCAATTTCTGTAATCCCACATTATAAAGTTCTGATACTAACAAAACTCAAGATTGAAAGAAACAAGTACAATTTAGGCATACTGTTACCCATATTAACACCCACAAGCAAAAACTTCAATAGCAGACAGGTGGTCGAATGGCCTGACAGACAGAAATTTGTATTTACAGCTCACCAAAAATATCCAGTGTATGTAATTGGTATCAACCATCGATTTGGAACCTGATTTTGGTTAGATTTTTTACTTGATTTGATTAATTTTTGCGGTGCACGCTATCGTGAACTGTTCCTATTCTCTGCAATTTAACACTTTCTTAAAGGGTAGAAGGGAAAATGGGAAAGGGTAGAGATGGCAAAGAATTTATCGTGACAAAAGAATTTATCGTGACAATTACACGCATTTTGTGTCAATCTTTTGCAGGCTTTTTAACTTTCTCGGCCAGTGGCCGGGCTTTCCAGTGGTTGTTGGTCCTGTCCTTGCTCACAATTGTTGTCCTTCTGGCCAGCATTCGGAAGGGCTGTAAATTCCTGCGTAACCTTAACAACAACTTCAAGCTCCGTGTGTTTGCCACCCCCACCGGTCCCAACGTGTAGCCAGCTCATGTGAGAGTCTATTTTCTGTCGATCCAACCTTTCTGTTCTCAGTCTCATTTTGCCATTGCGGAGTGGAAATGCAAAAACTTGCTATAAAAAAAAAAAAAAAACAGGAGCATGATTGCTGTTGGGTTTTTTCATCTGAAAACTAACGATTTTAATGTAGAACACAGTAAGCTTTAACTGCATCTTGTTTGCTCACATTCACTGTATTAATCATCCTCTTTTTGCACTAGTTATACTAATGTGTAACAAAGTGGTGCATGTGGTGGTGTTAGATTTTCTGCATTCATGTGGTGGTGTTAGATTTTCTGCATGTTGCCATGATGGCATACCTGATGCCAAAGAGGAAAGAATGTGAATTTTCTGAACCTGGATTATTAAAAGCAAACCTGAAAAAAATTGAATACCTTGCCCTCGAATGATTAAGCCTATCTTGTATTGTTGGGTGATTCTGGCATTTTTGGAAATCAATTCCGATTCTGTCCAGGAATTGCGATTCCACTCGGAATTGATTTCAATTTTTACATGTGCAAATGCCATGTTCAGCATGCCGGAGATTACTTGCACAATGCACTTGTAAGTTGTTTCCTAAACACGTTTCATTAAAAATTATCCCCTTTTATTGCATCGGAAACATAAAAGATTCATTATCATTACAGATTTTTAAATTGGAAATTGAACTTCGTGGAAGCACACCATTTATGGGAAAAGATTATCAATCTACGTAGCCCGCCGACTTTCAATTTTTCCGTTGAACTATTATAGTTTTCTCAATCTTTTGATTGTAAATTTCATCAAAAGTTGGACTGCTCGCGTGCCACATATTCGCAGCATTTGTGCCTGTTCGCTGTTGAACAAATCTAAAGCTACTTTGTTCCTTTGAGAATGCTCATTTGACCTCCAATTCACTCAACAGGTTGAGTAGAATTTCTTTCCTTTATGGCAGAAATGAGGGATGAAAGTAGTCAAAGATTTCTGTTTGGTAGAGCAAATAGTGCATATCTCACAGATTTGAACATGAAGCATCCGCAAAGAAATGCTTGCAGTCTGCCCACAGCCACATGTCCGTGCACCAGTGGAGAGCGGTCGATGCATTCAGGACTATTACTCATCTCGATGCATGCAGTACTATTAGAAACATGCATGAGCACTGATCTCCTCCTGTTCTGATGCCATTGCCGATCTTGCCAGCAAGTTAAGTTGGCAAACCCCGGAAATGTTTGACTTTAAATAACTTCGTATCACTGATTTTATGGGAGTTTACACTGCCAAGGTTTGTGGGATTTGGGGAATTTTTTAAAAGCTGGCTAATGGGAATTTTCAGATGCTTCGACAGTTATTTGCATTTTGAGTTTTGGTAAAGGAAGAATTAATGTCGGGCTAAGGGCTGCATTGTTTAGGTTAGCAAATTTTTGTAATATGTGATGAAGTAGGCCTATTTTTTCCACCACAGTTTGCTTTGATCTTGAAGATTAAAATGCGACATTGGTCAGGCGGAAGACTTTTTGGAAGAAGAAATAAACACTCCACGGAAGGAGTTTCTAATCGGTGTTGATCCTTCAGATGTTACAATTGAGTTTCCAATAAGAAATAGAGGGTAATTAACGACAAGAAATTTCATTGCAAGGAATTTGGCAGATGGGAAAACTCTAGTGTATTTATCATCTCTCACAATGTAGGACCCAAATGCTCAACATGTTAAGGAGTCACAATTGGCATGCGGCCAACAGTGGGCCATTGATGTGCTGCAGACAAATGGGTCAGAGTACTGCACGGTGCTGCTATGATTCTACCCGATTCCAGCATGGTTCGCCTACTGTCTCGAAAATTTTCTCAATTCACCAGCACAGCCCCCACCCCAAAAATGAACGTGAACTTGATTAACCACTTCCTGCCGAGTGGAGTTTGCACCTGTGGGATGACTTGCTGATTGATTTTTCATGATTTCTGTTTTCAAAATTCTTCCGAAAATTCATAACCTCATTTACTGGACACTTACACCCACACAAATGACTGTCTGATGGCTACTATAATGTGACAGGTAACCTTCATTGATACCCAGGTATTGCAGCCAGGTCTGCCACCCAATAAGAGAGCCCACAGTTGGGCAGTGTTGTGTAATTTCCTTTGTTTCCGAAATCGGCCCAGTGCATTGCTGAATGGCATTGGTGTCTTTACAGATGCGGCCAGATTAGCATGCAGTGGTATTATATTGTTCATTGCTGGAGTGCTGGAGCACTTTTGTCCCCTCTGATAATCCATGGGCGCTGAAAGCCGCAAACAGTGATATGCTGTTTCAAAACAATGACTGATTACCTCCATTAATGCCAGCACTCTGTGCTGTTCTGAGCTAGGTCTTTTGTTAAAAGGCCCAGTTCCTTTTATCCGATTTCAGGCCCCTTTGCCATGTATATACTGCCAGCGGCTCCAGCACTGGGCTCCCCGGTGCTGAGGGGTTAAGCCCAACAGAGAAAGAGAGTGGTGTTATTTTTCAAGGTTTTTTTTTTCATTCCAACCTACCCGTAGTTTCTGCACCACTTCCAAATACCATTTGCCTTCATTTCTAGTCATTTGTAATAAAGACTCTTATTTCACTGTAAAATGCCCGCAATCTACCATATCTTTCCACCCATGGAAGGGCTAACTCTGAAAATGACTTTCCGCTTGCACTCATTTCCATTCCTCATCAAAGGCTTCACTACAGAACAACCATTTCAACTAGACTTGTATGATGTCACACTTTGTGTACATGTTCCTGTAGCAGTGAGGTGGGACGCCATCCGTAGGAAAGTAAACAAAGCATGAGCAATTACGTTTAAGATCTACTGGAGCATTTGTTTTCCATGTTTGCACCTGACTTCAGTTTCCCTTGCTCACTGACAATTGTGTGGAAAACATAATTTGTCTATTTTCTTACAGTGATCCATCCCAATTATCAGACCGATTACATATACCAGAGACCTCAAGACAGCATATGGATTAGCGCATTTACCCCAAACAATGGCAAAGTGGAATCTGTAAAGGGTTGGCACAGAAAATAGTTTCAGAGCATGAATGAATGCACAAACCAAGGGCCCATTTTTGAAGAATCACTGTGTTTCAAAATCAAGAGTTTGTTGTTTTATACGTCTTTTCACTAATATTTACTTTGTATTAGGCTGGATTTTGGTTGTGTGTGCCTCACTGCTTGCGGTCGTCATTGCTATTGCCATGGTCATCGTCCTTTTCATCGGTACCCGGCGGAGAAAACTGCTGCTGAAGGCACGTCGTATGCAGCCAATCAGTTTCCGACTCCTGGGTCATGTGGGCACTGATTCTGAAGATGAATCAGTCTTCGATACATGACCAGCCAGCAACTAGATTAGGTAACCTGATTTTCCTTTATCTTTTCAGGTCTTACCTGTTAATTCTAAGCATTCAGTCTTTCGACTCTCAACTGAGCAGAACTTGATTTCTGTTCCACAGTGACTATTTATTGAAAATTAAAACAGCACTTTGACGGATTTGTCTTCGCCATTTGTGTTTAAAAGACTTAGTGTACCTGCGAACATTAGGTGGTCGGAAATTGAAATGACCATATCACAAACCAAGGGCCCATTTTTTTAAATGGCAAAATATGCAGCTGTGCGAAAAAAGCTACATGTATTGACAGTGTATGTTCATGTACACACATAATAACTGCCATTTTTATGAAGCAGATAGCACCCTCTTTTTTTCGCTGTATTAAAACTTAAATATCGAAACAGTTCTGATTAAATTGGAATGGTTTTCAGGTATGTCCAAGGAAGACTAGCAAGTTCTAGACTTGCAAGATTAAGGAGCACATGTGAAAATGTTGTTGAAATCTCAAGAGAAAACTTGACAGCCATTGAAATAAAAATTCAGAATAGATATCAGTGGAACAGTATGTTTAATGTCAACATGTCAAGTATTATTTCATGATCTCATGCCGTATTGGGTTTTGTTTGTATCTATAAATGTTACCTGTCACTGATGTTCTGACTTTCAGATTTAATAATTAGGTCACCAGGGGTGTGCTTGTACAACCAATATACCTGGATTATGTTAATATGTTTTTTAATTCAACCATTGTGAATAAAACAGCCACATACTGCTCTAGACATATTTTTACTCAAAATAAGGTGAAACACTCAGCAGCAATGAAATATTACTGAAGGACAACCTTCAAACGTAATTGTTCAGTTTAAAAAACAGTATTGTTTGCACTACCTTCTATCTGGACGGAGAGCATGTGCCAGTGTTGTGGAGCTGCTGACATTTGGAACATTGCTTCACAAATTTGTGTACTTTGCAATGAGGTTGGCACTGACCAAATACAGTTGACTGTCCTTAACATGAACACTGCTAGAACAAGCGAAAATATTACTCTCCAGAATGTTACTTGTACCAAAATTTTGTATCAGGACAGCCAGTCTCATACACTGTGCACATACTATAAATGTACATCTACATATATAGCAAAGTTGAGGCCATAGTTGCTTTAAACCAGAATTTGTATTAATGCGGTTTGTGTTTCAATGTTTGTGACTCTTTGTTTCATCAATGGATCACTTGTTTAATCACAATTAACAATATGATCACACATATCTAAAAATAAATCAAAACCATGCTATACTAAAGCCCAGTGAAAAAGGTAGGCTGTGGTTGGCACTGTTTTCTATCCCCCCCAAGTTTATGGAAGCCTTTGTATATTGTGTCCACCAGTCCAAGTAGACACTTATCGGAAGAGCAAAAGGCTGAGGAGACTGATAACATAAAGTTAGTATTCCATGATGATGGTTTTGAAGGATGTACCAATGGTAGATCTGGTGGTAGCTGTCCAAAAGTAGAATTAATCACAAAATGCAAAACAACTCGTAAAATTCAAAAAAGTATTTAGAATGCCAAAACACTGATAAAACGTTAAACAACTCTTCAAAATGCAGAACACCTAAATGCACGCGTTTGCATTGTCATTGCGTTGCATTGATGTAGTGTCCTTTTCACTTGTGCTTTGTGGAATGGTGCTGTGAAGTTTGAGTTGCAGGGTGAAAAGCTGGAAAAGGTTCAGGGTCTGCTGTTGATGAATTGGCAGGTGCCTCATTGTGCCCAGGTTTGTTGAAGCCTAGCCAGCATCCGAGGAAGCGGTCGATCACGGGATCCATCATCACAAGGCAGCTCTGGGCATGGTGACCTCTCCATGTTTCCATGCTTTCCTGTATCTTCTGATGACATGCCAGGTGTAGGGCTGGGGGAACCCCTAGAGTGTGGTGCTGTAGGTGGAGGGCACTGCAGCATTGGTGGTGTAGGGGAATGAAGGAGAATGAGTCGGTGTGGTTGGCTGAGGCATGGGGGTAGGGTAGGTTGGTCACCGCAGTGTCCCACAGTAGGCTGCGCTGAGGCATTGGTGGGAACTTAGACCAAGGGTGGACGTGGTGCCACTGAGGGTATGTTGGGCTGGCGTCACCTATCGTCCATCAGGGTGCATCGAGGTGGGAGGCTCTGGTATGGAGTGAACTTCCTGAGGAATTTGCAATTACAAAGGCCAGAACCATTGACAGAAATGACATATTGATCAAATTGACAAACCTCAGTGACAGTTTTGTCCGACTTGTTTGGGTGATGGCCAGTTTGGTTCTGAATTTTCATGATCAAGGGTGGGAGACGGTGCCTTTTCCCTGGTTGCCAACATTTTCCTCCATTTGACGTAAGGAAGGTACCTTCCTGGAGGGATGGTAATGAAATCCCTAATTGGTCTGCCGAACACACACGTAGCTAGAGAGATTTTCGTGTCTGGGTCAGGGGTGTTTCTGTATGAAAGGATGGCACATTGGAGTGACAGTGTGTAGTTGTCTTGTGGAGCCTGTGTTGTCTGTCAGTAAGTGCTTGACTGTCTTTACCCCTGCTTCTGTCGTGCAGTTGCTCTGTGGAAAGGCAACAGAAGAGTTCGAGGCTGATGCCACACCCCAAGCTTTCAGGAACAGGAGGTGAATTCAGGACCACCGTCAGATGACAGCTCATCAGGGAGGATCACCATATATCATAAAGGTTCAGTGGAGAATGTCAATGAGGCCTTTTGTACCATTGGAGCTCCTCTTTACTATGGGCCAATTAGAATACCCTGTTGACAATGACTAGATAGTTGGGACCTTGGTAGCTGAAGACATTAGAGCATATGCTCTGGAAAGGGTACATGGGTAGTACTGGAGGGGTTGCAGGGGCACTACCGGTAGGTTGTGATGGTACCATGTGGTTGCAGTGATTACAAGATGGGTGAGTCTCGATGATCGCCATGGTGATGCAAGGCCAGAGCACAGATGATTCAGCTCTTGCCATCATAGCAGCTGCCCATTGGTGGGCAGTGTGGAGGGCTGAGAGGACATCAGCACGAAGGCTGGGTGGTGTCACTACCTGATCCTTGTAAAGATTGACACCATTGACTATGTATAAGTGCCCACGGAACTGGTAATATTCACATAGCAGAGGAAGCAGTTCATGGTGGCGCCATGGGAAGCCAGACTTGATGAAAGATGTAAGCAAATGCATCTGATCTCAAGTGTTGGACTGAAGCTGGTCAAGGGAGGCTATGTTTGAGGATCTGATGTCTTGTTGAAGAATAAAATGCATTTGTCACCAATTGGGGGAGCTGTCGGAAGTTGGCCAGCATTGCTACATGTACGTGCAGATGTAGCATGTCTGGAAGTTGGGGCTAACTGGATGGCAGGACACAGCATCTGAAGCCTTGTGCGTCACACCTGGGACATGTACAATGTGGAAGCAGTAACATAGTGTCTGTTCCTTGATGTGGCAGAGTCTAGTGTTGGAGATGGCATCTAGTGAGCGGTTCATGAAGATTTTCAAGAGGCTTGTGATCTGCACCTACTATCTGGTCATGAAAGCCCACTGCAAAGAATATCGCCATGTCCAGGGCATCTGCAACTGCAAGGGCTTCACCCTCTATTGAGAAATGGCGTGACTCAGCTGCATGAGTAAACTGGCTGCCAGCTATTAAGGTAATCTTCTATCCCGTGCGGCAACAAAATGGCATTGTGCTCCAGCAGTCACAGTGCTTTTGCAGTAATCAGAAACCAATTCCTGAGTTTGACCAATCAGTTGCAAGGTAAGTAGGCTTTGTTTTGTTGTATATCTGGACCTCATCTTCAATCTTCAGGGTATTTGGTGATTGGGATGTCTTTTGGGGTTGCCACCATTTCAGTTTGTCTTTACTTCAGCACATGTAGTCAAAGTGGTACAGGCACTTGCAGTGGGTACAGGTGTGGTTGTAAGTGGGGCATTCAGACTTCCTTACTCATGGTGATGCTTTCACTCCATGGTCATTGTTGCCACAATAGCCACATACTTCTGTGTCGCTGCGCTTGTGTTCAAGTCTCCATGCCTTCCTGTAGGCACTGCTGGCAGTTTGGGATGTCTGCGGTTGATGGAGGTGTTGGGCGGACCATTTGCCTGTCTCCTTGGATTCGACAAACTGGACTACCTGTTCGAGGGTCATGGCCTGGTTTGGATCTCCAAGGAAGTTCAGTTGGATTTCCGGGTCAGCCAGTTGGGGGACAGAACATGTCTGAGGATGGAATCTGTGTAGTCTACTCTTGTGTTGCAATTAGGGCTTGCCTCTGAGAAGTGGCATATACTGGCTTGACCTCAGATTCTGGCAGCTACTGATCTGATTGGTTCGTCTCTGTCCTAGTGCTATGTGAGCAAACCATTGGGTTCTCCTCATGTACAGCCAGCTTTCTCATAGTTGCAAGGACTTGTGCTTCATCCTTATCTGTTAAGATGTCCCCAGCAGGGCGTGTGACATATTTATGCATGTTATGAAAGCCGTCATCACAGCATTCCAACAACTGCATGATTTTGTCCTTGCTGGCGATTTGAGTTGCTGTTGCGTATTTGTCCAATCGTCTTAGGAAGTAAAGTCCACTCATCACTGGTGCAAGTACTGGTAACTGTGGGCCGTCCCAGCCATTCAACTTTGGCAGAGGCAGTGGCGTTTCTGGGCTTTGCTGGGATTCTGTGACATGAAGAGTACAGATCAAGCAGTTTCACTAAGATGCAGTCTGAGACGTCAGCAGTCTCATAGTCACAGCTCAAGACAGAGCTTTTGACCTTGGGCATGATGGCGGTTCAAATCTGGCCTCGTAGTTCTAGTCCCCTGACTCTTTGTTTCATCAACGTATTGCTTGTTTAATCACAATGAACAATGATCACACATATCTGAAATTTAAATCAGAAAAATTATTGATGATGTACTAAAGCCTGGTGCATAAGGTACACTGTAGTTAGCACTATTCTCTACTTTGTATTCAGTGCCCACTTTACGTACATAAACATGTGCATGAACATGACTTTGACCGGTAAAAAGGGAAAAAAAAGTCAGTGCTTTCCAAATCTGTGTGCTTAAAACAGCTGCCTGAAAGTCCTCTGGAAATGTATCCTGAATATGGGTGTTTCACAAGAGCATGCCTCCAAGAGTTTGCAACGCATTGGCCAATTGCAATGCATGAAATCTGTTGACCCAATGCACATTTTGAAAGGGTTGACAGATTTCGCGCTTTCATTATGATTGTCCGAGGCATTGCAAACACTTGGAGGGGGACTACTGTGAATCACCTGTATTAATTATGTACATAGATAAATGTATTGTGTATTTTATTGCATTCAAAGGTCGATCTGAATGAATACTTGACACATAATAGGGGATGACTTTGTTTTAAGATGCATTTGCTACTGTTCTAACAAATTAAACAAATATAATGTTTATGACCTCTGTCCTGTACTGGGTAAATCTGATTTTAAATCAGAAGAGAAGAGATGTATGTTGGTTTTTCTGAAACATTCTCTGAAATACATGTATTAGTCAGTTTTTTAGTATTGAAAGAAAATTCATATCTTGCTTTTGTAATATTTTTCGTAAACTTAGTAATATGTTTGACTGGCCCTGTCCAGTTCCAATATTTATTTGGGCAAGTATGAAATGGAAAGGGAGTATTGACTCAAGCTTTGTTTCCAGTTTTAATAATGAGATTGTTTTCACTGATGTTTGAAATTCAGTACTTGTATATTTCCCACACACACTGACAAACTGAATCAGATTGTGTTAATGAAGGAGAAGTGTGGTCAGCAATACAAAATGTAGGTCGTCTGTGAAGGAAAAACATATTTACAGTATTCATGTGACCCAACCCAACAAACTCAGCGCAAGTTGTTAGAGTCACACCCACACTGACTGTTGTTTTTCATCAGGATGCCAAACTGATTGACACATTAAAACAAAGAGTTCACCTTGTTTTTTTTTCTTATGCAAACTATGACCAAATTATTGAACACAGCCCAAGGACCTATTTTTTGGGATTCTTCACAAATTTTCCAAGTGCAGGTACCTGATGTAATATGATTGCATTAAATGAAATCTAAAATGAAAAAGTTGGCAGTTAAAACATATACATGAACATATTTCTTTGTATGTGTACGTGTACACATTTCTATGGAATAGGTCATGATGGTAAGAAATGTATCTTTCTGTTTCTTCCTCCCATTTGGGTTTATTCTTTCATTTGGGATTATTCTCTGAAATAGAATGAAGGACACACCTTAGCTCTCATAAATCCTCACATATTACAAAAAATGGGTTAAATATTTGTGCTCTGCTAATAAATACTGATTAAACAAATAAACTTTTGATTTTCTTTCAACTTTGTTTTTCCTTTGAAAAAGTGAATGAATGGTTGCTTATTATGCAAAAGTAATGAATGTAGTACAAAACAATAGCTGTATACATGTATACACCGTAGTAAGTGACCTTTTGTGCAGTAGCTATGAAATTTTGCTATACTGGGTGAGTTTGAAATTGCCATTTAGTCCTTTACTTTTACCCCTGATTTTTGTGAGTTCAGCTCTGAAACAGTTGTACTTTTCTTGAGCAATATTGAACTGTGCACTTTTGCGCTATTTTTAGAGCTATTTTAACTTTGTAACAGGCCTGCAATGTCACTAATCATGTTTGAAACAAAGTCAGAAGTGAAGCCGAGATTGGAACCTCCCCAGCAGTAAAGTGCAGTCACCGCTAGACTGGTTAAACTTTTAAGATTGGTTTCTTCACCTTCCCTGTGGGTTCTTAATGCATTGTGTGTACATACATGTAGGAGGGAAGCCTGGCTAAACTTTGATAAGCACAGACCCTGTTTAATAAACATTAACAAGACTGGGTTTGTTGACACAAGGATTTATTGACATTGGCGAACCAATGCATTTTTATACTCACAGATGAATGGTAATGTATAAGTTGGAGTGAAAGTCAAAACTCATGTATTTGTCTGATCACTTTAAACATCTTCCGAAAGAAATACATGTACTCAGAATACTGTTCCCTCACCTGTCTTAAGATACTTTTGTTCACACATGAAGTCAATCCATGCCAATCAGGAACAAGAGAGGGTGTACTCAGCAACGATGGTCCCTTTGATGGGAATTTACCACTCACAAATGTGCACACAGGCTCATATGCATTTTTATGCACACGTGACCTATTTGTGTTTCAATTGAGGACATTCACAGGCCCCATACATGAAGTAAAAGTTTTTGCCAAGCTGTTTCTTTATATTTCCGGTGAAAGTGTACCTAAATCCGAGGTGGATTCTCCTGAAGGTTAGCTATTTCGCACTGCCTATCTCCACCACTCACTATGGTGTCTAGGACTGGGGTCAAGTCTGGACTTTTGAACAACTCCTCCAGATGTTCAAAGACGAATCCTGAGGTTAGCTCGCATAACTAGTTTTCATCCGTCATCAGTTAGGGAGTTGAAGAAATAAGGCACTGAACCTCTTACCTGGAATTAGAGCTTCCTTTGCTGAGCAATTTGGATGTGGCACTGTTTAGCCGTTTTGCAGAAGGATTCTTTTAAAAAAAATATCCTCCATTTTAGGGGTGGTCTGCTCCGGGTGAGAATTTCCCCAAAGGTCATTAACCAACTGAAAATTGAAAGAAAACTGAATCATGACATGCTGATCAGCATTTTTCTATGCAGACTGAACACCTGTTAGAGTTGTGAGTTTTGTTAAAAGATGTTTGAAGTAGAGGAATTTATCACCTGCCACAGTGGGACTTTATTTACTGGGTGCCCCCTAAATTATTATGCATCAGGCCTGAAGCGTTGATCTTCCCACATCCTCCCCCCATGCTGAATGATGCAATAGTGCCCCAAAAAGTCTGTTATTGGTGAATTAGATTTGAAAGAAACAAATGTCTGGCAATTTAAGTGTATTTAAGGTGTACTCATTTAACATTTAATTTAATTTAATTTAAAAACACCCGCTCTAAATGGACAGTTTCGGCACATCCCTGGATGGAATAGCGCCCTCTCTAGCAGCTCTCTTGCTGAGCACAATAAATGTCGTCAAGTGCAGGGGACGCATAACCCTAACAAATTTAAAAGCCTCCAAACTGTCCAAAAGCATCATAGCGTCACTTTGCCATCACACCTGTGGACTTCTGTAGCCGTTCTGAGATGTAGATTTCTTCGAGTGGAAAATATGGTGAGTAAAAACGATTTAATTTGAAGTAGAATGTTGAGCATGACCAGACCCTATCTTGGTACGGTTTACTACATCATTAAATTCATGGTCCCAGTGCTGGCTAGAACAATACTACTAGTTAAAACGTGGTTAAAGTACGGCTGCTATCACCCCCCCCCCATGTTGTTGACAGGCTAATGTAGATCTTATACCCCTGTTAGAGTGAATGTGCCAGTGGAATAGGTATACGCATGCAGTCCAAAAAGGTCAGTCACATAATCCAGTTGAACAGGTTCCTGCAGCACATTTTTCCAGCCACAAGTCAAGACTTTTCTGTTGTCAGTATGTGGTGGTTCTAGGCCTAATTGTGTTCAAAATGGGTTTTTTTGAAGGGGGTTTGGGTGGATGTGTCTCTTTGGAGCCCCGATACCTGCTTTCCCCCCCCCACCACCACCACCAGTCCATACCAAATTAAAAGAAGACAGGCTGTGTAATGAAAATAATGTTCAATTGGTTTTCTTGCCAGCTGGCCCGTCCACCGTAAGTGGAGAGTTTGGACAGTATGGCTGATTCGTCCACCGGTTCCAGCAGTAGGCCTACTACATCTGTTGCTCCAAGTGATGACACGTCTGACGTCCAGGAGAACTGTAGTGTGACCATAATGCAAACCAGTAATGAGGTTGGCTGCAGGAAATGGGACAAGAAACACTTCTGCATTTACTGCTATGTACCTCAGGCCAAGCTCCCCCGTCATCTCCAGTCATGTCACAAGGAACAAAGAGAAGTCATCGCGATCACCGTGGTGTGCTCATTACTGGGTACAGGCCAAATTACAAGGTATCTCCCCATGCATATGGACCATGCGTATATTGGTACGGTTGTCATGTGCATACTGATTTGTGGCGACACATGTGCCCTTTGAAGCCAGCACCCACTACACAGACTGACAGCATCGGTAAGAGGGCTCATGTGGGTGGAGTGATTTGTTGAAACCTCCTGTTGGCGTTCTTTGTCCAATGAAGAGAGATGAGGTGGCTTTGGTAGTCAAGAATGACACGTTGATTGTTGAATTAGCCGAGCGTGAATACATGAAACTAGGGCACAATGTAGATTAGCATGGCTACATCCGTAACAGGTACATGAATTGGGTTGACTCATCATACAACTCAGAAAGAACACCTGGCAACCAAATGTATCACTCGAATCATTTGTCCATCCGCACCACCTTTCTGATACTGTGAAGGCCATCCACGATATTGCCAGCTTCACCAAAGTTACCATTCTCCCGACAAATGCCGATGTAGTCCACCTGTCGTCGTTCCTTCATGAAGCTGGCAACTGGGAACTTCAACTCCTGCAGGGTGCTCGGGGCAGACAAATCAGGCCAGTTTGGCAGAAATTGAATGAGGTCAGTCTGTGCCACCTCATCATGTTCAACCGAAGAAGGCAGGGGGAGTTTTCAAAGATGAAACTTGAAGATTTCCACAAGCACAGCACCGAGAAACTGGAAGGGGAATGCCTGTTGAGTGATTTAGAACGCCAGCTGTGCAAGATGTTCCGTGTTGTCGAAATAGTCAGCAAGAGAGGCAGAACTGTTCTCGTGCTTCTAAGCAATGAGGCAGTAGCATGGTTGAATGCCCTTGTCGCCAAGAGACATAAAGCTGGAGTAGCCCAAGACAACAACTTCTAGTTCGCACGGTGTTGTTATGGCGGGAGAGGCCACATACGAGGGAGTGGCTGTTTAAGGGCATATGAAGATAGGGCTGGCCTTGACAATGCATCCAGCATCCGGTCCACCAAACTCCATAAACATGTAGCAACTGCATCACAAATTCTTGCATTAAAGGAACATCAGCTTGAAATTCTAGCCAACTTCATGGGCCACGATCTGTGGGTGCATCGC
>NW_019091580.1:62698-72807 GCF_001949145.1 Acanthaster planci | reverse complement strand
ACATTTAGAAAGGGAAGGTACTTATGACTATGGGTCACTGCAATTTGTATTAATACTCCAAACTTTCTAGCCCTACACATCACTCCTGCAATGGGCAAGCTGGAGTGCACAGCAGCACCTCCAATAATCCCCAGCAAAACAAAAGCAATAAGCGACCAACGTTAAAAAAAGAAGGAAACCTGGCCCTGCTACCATAAACAATACCATTTCCCCTGTGTAATTCCAACAACAATAACAATTTCAGCTTTATTCATTGATGGTAGCAACATAATCTCCAGGATGTTTTTCAATGGGCTGCCAGTAACTTGAGAAATGTGACGATCTACAACTTCAAATTACAACTGCAAATATATGAGGATAAAGTTCAGTTTTAGAAGTGGAAGGAAAAACTCCACATGACCATTATAGAGAAAAACCCACAAAGTTAAGTAAAGACTGCAAAATCCACATGATAACCTCGGCTGGATTCACAGAAGTGTAAGGTGACAAAAGTGTCACTATGCCAACCTGACGCCCCATTCTACCAGTCCACTTTTCATTGCTGAGCCAAAGCAACACTGACACCAAAATAACCCTTCAAGACCATAAACATTTCGTTATGTACAGCATAATTCTGATATAAGTTGGTTGAAAGAGCTACATTTTCCCAGTGGACATACTGGTCTGGGCAGTTAGTGGGGAGGCTGTGGCTGGGGCAGCTGCGCTGCAGCCATCGTGAGGATGCCTCCAGCGGCAGCATCAGTACCTCCTGAATCCTGCATCCTCTTCTGTCGCTTCTGCTGCAGCTCCTTCTGGATCTTGTAGATCTTGTCAGCCAAGAGGTGATAGTATTCCTTTTGTGACAAGACCAGGCAGTAAAAAACAATGAGTGAATTAAAAAGTGAGCAAGGATGAATGATTTGCCAGGTGATTTTCCAGCGATGGACACTGGTCTTCCTAAGGGGCCCCTCAAAATTTTCAGTGTTTTTGAATTTGACTTTTTTTTTTAAATAGTGGGTGGATGGGTCAAGGAAATAAATTGAAAATCAAAATTTACTTATTATATTCAAATCCAGAAAAAAATATTTTTCTGACTTGCCTGAAATACACGTAGCATGCACACCATGCCAGCATTCCAAAAATGTAAACTTTATTAACTTTGTTTCCATATACAGACAGATTGACCCTTCCTGTACATTATTATGAACGTGTGAAACATCATGGAATGAGGTGGTTTTTTACTCTAAGACTTGGAAGGCGGGCGCTTGCAGCGGTGATAAAAGACAAAAGTAGCAGGGTACCAGGCGTATTATATAAACCTACTATATAACCAGTTACTAATAATGGTGATATCATCACCTTGTATCTAAGACTAACCAGACAGCAGCAAATTGCGTCCAAATCTGTTGGCTAGAGATAGGTCTACAACTCCATTTCAATAGAAATACATATGCATGTGCGTGGAGACGTGGTAATTGACTGTAGGTGTAGCCATACCTCGGGAGATCCATTTTTGAGTGGATTGGACATGGCATGTTGTTGCGTGCGTAATCGATTGCAATCATTTATTGCAATTCCAGCCATCATCTTGTCATACTGTGTTGCATTGTAGATTTTTACATGTATATAAATTTATATCAAATGTATAATGTACACGTACTGGATGAAAATTCCATTGGCAGTACCACAGACTAATATCAGAAAACGATGTAAGCTGTTGCCATACTGGTCCAGTATTGTCTCTAGTGATATGATATGTCTGATCTGTCACACTTCAGAAAACTTTGTCCAGGGACTAGCTTGTTCTTGTCTCTCTGTCACTGCTGAAAGTAGGGAAATTAATAACAAACCATGTTTGAATTTCAGCCCGTATGACTAACATTTGTGGGGGCCACCGTTTCAAATTATAAGGTGCACTTTACAACAGCAATTGAAGCATCATTGAAAACAGTATCAAATCAACAAAAGATCAGGGCCAAATAATATACAAGCTCACATTATTGGAATTTCTCATAAACATTTCATAAAAATCTCATCACCTTCTTTATTGTCATTTTCCGTTTCTTTTTATTGTTGCTTGGTTAGCTAAGTACATTCATTCTTCAAAACACCTTAAAATACATTCACATTTCCAAAAAGTCATTTTTCTCAAGCCTTTAAGCATTTTTGGCATTCTTAAGACCTATTTTCAGCCATCTGCATTCAGATGGAATCCCACAATACAAGAAGTGTTGGCCTAGGGCTATAATTAAACAATCCCACCTATTTTTTCAGCCAGTCAATCTCTTCCAGTTAAGGTTTCAGCTGCCATCCCCAAATGCTATCTACTTTGAGTAGAAGCACAGCCTAATTGGTTGAGAAGAGCCGTGTTGGTTGGGAGTATTCATTTTGTTGGTAGCGATGGGGCACATCCTAGTCGTTCATGAACCAGTGATGCATAGTTAGTACCAAAGGAGCCTGTCATGCCAAGGAAATTGTGTTTTCTCTCGGTCCAACTAAAGGTCAATACAGGTGTAACAGGGAAAAATGGAACACTAGAAGAAGACAACTCTGGGGGGAAACCGCAAAACAACAAAAACTCTAACTAAACCAAGGATCTTTGAAGGAAAAGTCGCAGGAAACTGAATCAATAAGGACTCAGACACCAATATTTGACTTCAAAAAAAGGGACAAAAAAATAATTTATTAATGAAAAAGTACAGGAAAAACGCAAAAAAACTAAAAGGACTCAAGGACTAAAAAACACCCAAAGACTAAGACTTTAAAAGACTCAAAACCCAAACCCAACACAGTGCGTAAAATGGACAGTATGAGTTTACACTCAGACTTCAATCACTGACTTCTAGCAGAATAGGGCTCAAGCAGAAAAACCACACTCCAGTTAGGAGGAACAATACATAGGTACATGTGAAGGTGACTGGTCTCTGCTACACTGAGTGTGACCAGACCATTTGGTAACTCTATATGGGGGAAGCTAGGGCTTAAACAAATAAACAGGGGGCACACTACTAGAAAAAATCAAGAACTCTAAACTAAAGTTAAACATTTTTAAAGGGGAACTACTTCTATGTAAAAATGTGTACTTAATAACATAAACATTTCTTGCTCTGCCACACAGAAGATCACAGTCTGTGCAGAAAACATTCCCAAATTATAAACAGTATTAACCGTAGCCTTCAAGGGTGCATGTGAAATCATATTGAAATCAGAGGATTTTGAGGACCATCTGAGCTATGTTATGGCTCCCTATATATATGTCACCTAGTAATTGGGCAGAATAAATTTATCCAACAAGGATGATTTAGGCTTTTTGGCAAGGCAACCACGGAAATTGTCCACTTTATTAGTCTGCAGACAAATATTAGTTCAGTCATTGTGCGCTGTGTTCGTTGTAACTTTTCACCCGAGACACGCTGCACGTCCTCCATATCCTTGACTTAATCAGCAATCAAAATTAAATTTTCACAAGCAGAAAATTGGGATTTACTTATTTTATCTCAAAGTTTTGTATTTGTTTTCCATCTCAATAACTATACAAATAACTAGCCAGGAAGAAACCAAAATGAGAGCAAGCAGAAACTAGGATGAATGACTCGACATTTTCCATAGTGTATGATGGTTCACTTACTGGTAAAAGTTTACTCCACTGTGCTTGTTTTTTCTGCTTGTTTCAATAAAAACCTGGAATTCAAAAGTACAGAGTACAATTTATTTTGTTTCCTGTTGTGTTTTGCCTCCATTTAATCTTAATGTACAGAAAAAGCAGCAAAAAGCACCTTTTTAAATCCCCATCAAAACAACATGGCCGCTACCATTCTCGAGATCTTTAATAGAGGGCAACTTTCACATTGTGACAAAATAAAACGCTTAAGAGAAGCTAAAAAAAAAAAAGAAAAATATTGCCCCTGGGAGAAACGTCAGGGGTTAATGAGTAGGGCATGGCTATGGCATTTTACACATTTTGAATAGGAAAACATGGTGCCTGTGCGCATTCCCATGTATGTATGTTTGTAAAAAGATTCTCTAGCATGGCTGCTTGTTTTGCTAGGGGCTTGCGACATGGAAACATTACAATTTTGTGCCGTCTAAGAATATAAAAATCAGGACAGTTCTGATTAAAGTAGAAGGGTTAGCAGGTATGAAGTATATATGTGCATGAGCATTGCAAGGCTTGAATTTTGACTTTTGGGGGGCACTGCCATTTTGGCCTCACGGAATACTGGTAGGACACGTTGAGGGGCACGGCGGCTAATAACATGGACAAAAGGCCAAATATCTACAAAGGAAAGGCACTGAGGCCAAGGTGTACATGTAATATTTTCTGCAAACAAGTTATGAAACTGTAAAAAAATGGTGTTTTATGTGCTTGATAATGAGTTATCATATTTAAATATTTTACAATCCATGACAAAACATTGTATATTACAGGATGGAACTGGCATATTTTCTGAAAAAGAATTTCTTAATGTAAGAATTCTAGTGAATTTAACATACATTTAACAAAGAGAACAGGCTTTGTTTCAATTTGACAAATCTTTTTGGACTGCACAGCATGAGCTTACCAACAACATCCCCTTGTGGCGTAAAGTTGACCAATCCATCACGTCACAGAATAATCAGTTAGACACATGTACATGTAGTTGAATTTGCTGCGTGCGTGCATACACAATCCGCAACTAAAGGGACAAACGACCTAGCTGTCGCTGTGGAGGCCCGTTTCGGACATGGCCTAAGCCCGTGTATGCATGTGCCAGCCGAGTTGTTGCACAATATGCCCGTATGTGCTTGGCACCTCCAGCGAATAATCATCCACGAACGTTGGGCTGCAGAATGGAATACACGTACATTATGTATTGTAAATTGAAGCCAACTGCAATACAGGCAAGCCTCGTGGGGTCAGCTTTTAAGTCCGACACCTCACAAGTCCAACAAATCTGTTAAAAAGTCCTTAAGTCTGACGCCTCAAAAGTCCGACAATGCTTTATTAGTTTATATCAGTCTACAGATGCAATGCCTCATTAGTCAAATGCTTTGTAAGTCCAAAAATTCAGACTTTTTAGGCATCAGACTTATGAGGCATTGGACTTACAATACGTACCCAGCCTCTTCACGCTGTATGGTGCTGCGGCGCATCGTACCGGGTCGGCCAGCTTGGCTGGCTAGGCTATATGTGCACCCATGTGGCATGAAGACAATCGTGTAATGTAAGACCGCAACACAAAATACATTAACATGAATGCGAAGTAAGCAACTTATGAGAAACAAGGGGCACCACTGCCAGGAAGAATGGGACACATGGCCAGTTTGGGCCGGGGACAAAGTGGAACTTTTTAGGGCACCACGCCACGTTGTAAGGGCACCGACCACCATGGCCACAGCAGGTGTGGTGAAATTGGAGTGCTGGCATTACATGTCTCTATACTTACACATATCAATCATCCAGTAATCTCTTACCTGAATGAGATGTATATATGTTCATTACAAAGGTTCCAGGTGCGTGTAACGGTTGGGCCAAGCATTGAAGTGTGCCAATGCACTGAAGAAGTACACATACAGGATGAGCTTACAAAATAAGTACGATGCTACGGGGGAGAACTGCAAACTAAAATTGATGAAGAATGCAAGGGAAAAATTGCAGGGAACTTACTGTAACTTACTTAGTAAGTACTGTACTCATCAGACACCGATTCTAGATTTTGAAACAAAACACGTCAAAACACCAACCCACCCTAGAGCAGTAACTTAAAAACCCATAACCTAACAGTAACACTTAAAAAGACCAAAGACTAAAAACTAAAACAACAGTGTGTAAAGTGAACCCAGAATACACTCAGGCTTCAATCACTGACTCTAGCAGACCAGGACTCAAGCAGAAGATTCACTCCAATTATAAGGGACAATACTTGTAAGTTGACTTGTCTCTACGTGTAGCTGCTGATCTGCTAATGCTACACTGAGTGTGGCCAGACCATGTGGGAGCTTGTTTTCAGTTTAGGAGTACGGTAAAGGATACGGAGGTACCTACAGTCCACTAGACTGGCCCAATTACAGTTGTGTCCTCTAAAGTGCCACTCAAAACCTTTCCTTGACTTTCATCCTCATGGAACATTGCCAAAATCTCTTTGCTGAAAACTTTAAATTTGTTCTGTTAAATAATGACATTATAACCTTCAAACTAAAAACACATGCTACCGATCACCTCTGTGAACAATTTCGGTGTCATGAAATTTGATAGCCTGAAATTAATGACAACATCCAGAAATTTGCACAATTTCAGCTGAGTTTTCCCTAAGTCCTCACGTGGGCCGTGCACCGGAACAAATCTCTCAAAAATCCCACATCCATGGCATGCCTTATGTAGGGTACAGGCCAGCGATGGTGCTATTCAACTGAAACATGTTCAGCTTTAATAGTTTGATGGTTCGAACAATCTCGTTCAGATTAGAGCCTGAAAAATACTGAGCGTTAGAACTGAAAATGTCTCCTCATTTAGCACACCAAAAATGAAGTTACCTTTGGATTGCTTGCTCCAGCTCTACCACACCCGCACGTGGGCAACATCACACCGATGCCAGCGGTCAACAATGTCAGTTACAGCGCCCCCTATAGTAACATTGGACTAAACGCACTACGCTCCAGCTCAACATTTTGTGGACCCAGTGGAAAGCTACATGTGCGCTATAGTCGGGACTGATCATAGAAACGATTATACATGTATAAACCATGGAGGTAGAATGACGAATTTGGGACAAGTAATTTCCAACTCAGGGCATGTTGCACACAAAAGTAGATTACTGCTTTAAGAATAATTACCTTATGAATTCAGGATTGTGTAAACTAGTTTGATCTGTTTTATTGTGCGGCTTTTACAGACAGACTACCATAAAGCCAAACCGTAATAATAAGGCCTATATAACGTTTATCTACGTACAAGACCGCCGCAGTAGACTGTTCTTTAGGTTTTTGGAAGTGATGGGTCAGTTTCTGACAGGATATTTCTCTTTTAGGTCAGGTAATTCTTCAGTTTCTATTAATTTATATAGTAGCTAATGTTTTCAAAAGCCAGGCTTTTCTGGGTTTGATTTTTTAAGAAATAACTGAACGAAAAAGTATTAAAAACAAGAGGAGCGTGGTTGTGGACAACTACTGAGCTGTTTCGGAACTGTCTGTTTGGTCTCTGTTGTGTGTAACTTTGATATCGATCAAACCTCTGAAAATCGCCTAAATGGTAGCTTGAAAATGTGCACAAAGTCAATGAGCTGAAATAACTATTGGAAAATCAGTCAATGTCATCATGACGTCATTTATTTACAATAATTCTTGCAAGAGGGTCTTTGTTGGCTGTCACTTTCATATCGATCAGATATCGGGAAGGTTTCAAAATAGTGGCTTGAAAATGTGTACAAAGTAGATGGACTTAAAACTCATATGCAAAAAGCTGCTCCTTTGTGATGTCATGTGATTTGCGTTTTAAACTGAAAGAAAATTCTAAAATATTATTTGATATTCAGATTCTTGGGTATACATGTAATCGAACGAAGACGAAAAAATACGATTTTTCTTTCGTTCTCATAGTAATTCTCAGATGAAGTTCAGGACTACTCTCGTAAAGATCGATAATATTGCGTAGCAGAAAAATTTGCATAACCCTAGGTTGTGCAACAACGCCATCTATGGTTCAATATTGGAGAGTTTGTTTTAAAATTGAAACCCCAGGTAGGTGTACGTGTAACCGTAATTCTGCAATAGCGCCCTCATAACATGATATAGGACAGTCCGAAAACTGCGTGCAATCTGTGTACAAAATCTATGGGAAATATTAATTATTAAAAAATCAAAAATAAATGAACTAATTCAGATATCACTGTGAATTTCTCGGATGATTGTCCAAAGGTCTGCCAGGTTTGAAGTCGATCAGATTTAGCAAACGGGCAAAGTCGACTGCCGGAAGAAATTGAGCTGAAAAAGGACTAAAAAAACTAGATAGAAGTGTTTGTAAACAAGTACAAACACAGAGCTGTTTCGGGACTGTTTCACCAATTAAATAAGAATTGCCAATTGTCATGAAAAAACCTGGCATTCAGAAACTATGAGAGAGTAAAAATGAACATTTTAATATTCTGGACGTGACATATACCCTGAAAAAATTTATAAATCAATTTCAACCAATGCAATTGGATGTCCACTAAAGAATATAATCTAGTATGACTCGGCACAAGATATTATTCTCACTGTTGAGAGTTTGCTTTGTACTTTGTGGAGATTCTCACAATAGCTTAAAAATTATAATACTTACTTAAAGATAACATATACGGCTTCTTCGACTGTTGACGTCATCACGAGTGGATATGATATCAGTTACAAGAATTGTATTTATTTAATGTCACTGCTCCTTTAAGTTCATGTCACGTGGTTTGCGCTTAAACTGAACAATTTTTATGAAATATTACTTCATATTCGGCCTCTTAGTTATATTTAAAATAAAATAACAGCGCGTAAAGTACCCAATTTCTCTATAGTTCTTATAGTAATCTTGCGCCGAAGTTAAAGACTACTTGTTAACTTGTGTTAAGTAAAAAACGTGTACAAGACCTATGGGGACAAATTAAATATTCAAAAATGAATGTAAAATAAGGTGATGATGTCATCATGACGTCATCCCTTCGCAATAAATCTTGCATCAGGGTCTTTGTTGGGTATCACTTTGGGAACGATCAAACACTTCAAAGTTACCAAAATTGTGGCTCGAAAACGTGTACAAAGTCAATGGGCTAGAAACACGTGTGCAGGAAAACATGCTCCTTTAATTTCACGACACGTGATTTTTGTCTAAACTGGACAAAACTTACGAAATATTATTTAATATTTGCACACTTGGATATATTTGCGATCGAACGGAAGGGAAAATTTAGTCTGATTTCTTTTTCGTTCTGGTAGTAATTCTCGGTCGAAGTTGAGGACTGCTCACGCATTACGCTGGACAATGTGTGTACAAACCCTATGTTATGAAACAACGCCATCCATACTTGAATGTAGGACAGTTTGTTGAAAATTGAAAGCCCACGCAGGTGTAACCGTAATTCTGCAATAGCGCCCTCATAGCCTGATATTGGACAGTCCGAAAACTGTCTGCAATCTGTGTACAAAGTCTATGGGGAAAAATTAATTCTTAAAAAATCAATAATAGGTCTGCTGCCGAGACAGCTATTAATCAGAAAAACAATACCTGTTTCGGCAAAGTTGCTGAAACAGCTAATCAGAAAAACAAGACTGTTTCGGCAGAGTTGACGAAACAGCTAATAATCAGACAAGCAAAGCTGTTCTGGCTGTTGCCGAAACAGCTAAAAACATAATAATCAGAAAAGCAAGAGCTGTTCCAGCAACAGCCGGAACAGTTAAAAAATCAGAAAAGCAATACCTGTTTTGGCGGAGTTGCTGAAACAGCTAATCAGGAAAGCAAGAGCTGTTCCGGCTATTACCAAACAGCTAAAAAAATAATCAGAAAAGCAATAGCTGTTCCGGCTGTTGCAGAAACAGCTTAAACAAACAAACAAACAAACAAACCAAAAAAACCCCAAAAAACAAATAACAAAAAGAATGCCTTTTTGCACCTTGTGAAAAAGCCCCCCCCCAAAAAAAAAAGAAAAGAGAAAAAAAAGAATGCCTTTTTGCAACATGCGAAAAAGCCCAAATGTACATGAAAAAAAAATAATCAGAAAAGCAAGAGCTGTTCTGGCTGTTGCCAAACAGCTAAAAAAAGGAGAAAAGCAATACATGTCTCGGCAGTTGCCGAAACAGCTAATTGTAACACCTTTGCTCGTTATTTATCCTATTCAAGTGTTCCGGAAGCGCACCATCAGGGGTCAAATTTCAGGCTCTGTTATAGGTAGACTTGTCTCTTTTTACCCAACGGCTTTAGAAAGTGGTTCTGTTTCACCACTTATTTACCCATGTAGTGTTATGCTCTTTAAGTTGCCCACCAGTCCAGTGATTCACCTGTTATTCCGCATAGGGCAAAAGTATGCTTAATAATTTCGGGAAAGGACTGATTAAAAATGTAGCTTATCAAACCCTTCAAAACCGCTTCTGGTCATTGTCTTGAATGTCGACCTGATCCGACACCCCCCCCC
>NW_019091580.1:39194-52226 GCF_001949145.1 Acanthaster planci | reverse complement strand
TTGGATTAACTGTTTTCTCTCCGGGCATTCGTAATGTTTGTGTTTGTGATTTCAGTGTATTATATGTCATGTGTTTTGTTTAATAATGTTCTGTTCTTTTTCATGAAAAATGCCGAATAAATGAAAGTGTTTCCCTCATTGTACACACGTTAGTTGGTCTCTTTTGGTCGAAGAGTTTTTTTTATCTCGGAGGTTAAGTAGGTTGACAAATGGTCCGAATAGGTGAGCTTGGTGTGACTCGACAAGGATACACATTTCCTTATCCACTGGAGAAATTTTTATTTTGATATTTGGAAACATTTAACAAAAAGGCTTCGTATTTGTTTTGGTTTTGCATGCTACACACGTCAAATACACGCCACGTTGTCTTTATATCCGATATTAAATTGTCAAGAGATAGGCTGATCCTGGAGTCTGTGGAAAGGTTATATGTTTGTTATCCAAAAAGACAATTTCGTGCCATTTTGCAGAACAGAACAGACATGGGGGTCAGAGTTTTTTTTGGACATGCTCCCTATTTCGTTCGTTTTCGCTTTGTACACGCGTAGTCGGTCTGCATCTGCCGCTACATGTCTCTATAGCCAAGTTTACAGTAAATATTCTGAAACGGTCAAAAAGGCTGATCTTGATATCTTCGGAGACAGTAAATATTTCTCTGTCCGTTGATATAATTTTCCTGTCAATATTTAAGCTGAAGCCTTGGAAATACCTGCGAAAGAAGACTAGATTAGTCCCACTCTTCTTTGTTCACACCTTACCGAGACACTTCAGCGCACAGTGTGATCCCCATATTTTACCCTAAACATGATAAAATGTTTCAAAATGGTTGAAATGTGATAAACGTGATGACAATCAAAGGGCACATGTTACTCTATCCATTGATGTAAGTTTCTATTCATATATGCTGAACAAGGCAAGAGTTCTTGTCAGAGCTAGTGTTTCCTGTGTTTTTGCGATTTGTCCTTTGTCCGCACTTTACTGGTCCTCTTCCCAGCAGCATATCCAGCTTTGGCGTTGGGGGGGGGGTCAAAACTGAATACAGTTTCGGGCTTATTCAGCATGATTTTGGGGAAGAACTTTCAGAAGCGTGACGGTCGTGACATCCTTGTTTTCATGTCGTGGTGTTGTTTTCTTAGGGTATCGGTGCTGATACACCCATAACTCTCTTTCCCACACACTTGTGAAGTGTTTTTAGGGAACAAAATTCTGTGTGGCTGGGGCATGCCCCCCCCTTTCGTCCACTGGCCGGACTATTGCCTCTTTCTGAGCAGAGAATGGCTCCATTATATTCGAGCACAACAGTTAAGAAATTTGTCCAAATGTGTCATTCATGGCAGCATTTGAAATAGTACATACATGTATTCCTCTATCCATTAGTCGAAGTTTCAGATCCAAATTTGTTATTGTTGGGGAAATACCCATCGAATAAGGCAAGAGTTCATGTCTCACTGCTTGTTATTTCTGTGCAATTCTCCCTTTGTGCACACTCGTCTGATCCTCTTCCTGCGCACATGGCTCAATATTTGAGCATAAAGGTCCTGATGCTTGCTACTTTTGTTCAATTTCCCGGTCCTCTAAAGAGTAAAGATGGCTCCCTATACCCGGGCATTACAGGTCTAAAATGCTTCAAATCTAACAGTCTCAGCGACATATGAAAGGGCACACTTTCCTTCATCAGATGACATAGGTTTAATATTTCTAGTTATTGGGGAAATACACGAAAAAAGAAGGCAAGAGATCAGTAACTGCTTGCCAGATTTGTGACTTTTCCCCTTTGTCCACACTTTAGCAGTCCTCTTCCTGCACAAAGATGGTTCTATGTATATATTCGAACATAACAGGTGTGAAGATTGTCCAAATCCAGCAATCTTACCACAATCAGAAAGGGCGCATGATCTTATAATTGATATGTTTTATATCTATCTTTGGTGTGTTAAGGGAAATATGGGAGAAAGACTTCAAGGCAAGTTCCTCTCGGACTGCTTGCTGTTTTTGTGAATTTTTACATTCGTCCTCACATTACTGTTCCCCATCCCGCGCAAATACAGCTCCATATGTTCGACCATAAAACGTCTACAGATTGTCTAAATCTNTTGAATCTTGTGCTTTTATTTTATTGTGTATGTGTGTGCACGATTATGTAAAACCTGGAGCTTCAGAAATGAAAGTCTTACGGGTGACAGTTATTGGATGAACTGTTTTCTCTCCGGGCATTAGTAATGTTTGTGTTTGTGATTTCAGTGTATTATGTGTCATGTGTTTTGTTTAATGTTGTTCTGTTCTTTTTCATGAAAAGTGCCGAATAAATGAAAGTGTTTCCCTCATTGTACACACGTTAGTTGGTCTCTTTTGGTCGGAGAGTTTTTTATCTCGGAGGTTAAGTAGGTTGACAAATGGTCTGAATGGGTGAGCTTGGTGTGACTCGACAAGGATACACATTTCACTATCCACTGGAGAAATTTTTATTTCGATATTTGGAAACATTAAACAAAAAGGCTTAGTATTTTTTTGGTTTTGCATGCTACACACGTAAAATACACGCCACGTTGTCTTTATATCCGATATTAAATTGTCAAGAGATAGGCTGATCCTGGAGTCTTTGGAAAGGCTATATGTTTGTTATCCAAAAAGAAAATTTCATGCCATTTTGCAACAGAACAGACATGGGGATCAGAGTTTTCCTTAGACATGCTTCCTATTTCGTTCGTTTTCGCTTTGTACACACGGTAGTCGGTCTGCCTCTGCCGCTACATGTCTCTATAGCCAAGTTTACAGTAAATATTCTGAAACGGTCAAAATGGGCTGATCTTGATATCTTCGGAGACAGTAAATATTTCTCTGTCCATTGATATAATATTCCTGTCCATATTTAAGCTGAAGCCTTAGAAATACCTGCGAAAGAAGACTAGATTAGTCCTACTCTTCTTTGTTCACACCTTACCGAGACACTTCAGCGCACAGTGTGATCCCCATATTTTACTCTAAACATGCTAAAATGTTTCAAAATGGTTGAAATGTGATAAACGTGATGACAATCAAAGGGCACATGTTCCTCTATCCATTGACGTAAGTTTCTATTCATATATGCTGAACAAGTCAAGAGTTCTTGTCAGAGCTAGTGTTTCCTGTGTTTTTGCGGTTTGTCCTTTGTCCACACTTTACTGGTCCTCTTCCCAGCAGCATATCCAGCTTTGGCGTTGGGGGGGGGTCAAAACTGAATACAGTTTCGGGCTTATTCAGCATGATTTTGGGGAAGAACTTTCAGAAGCGTGACGGTCGTGACATCCTTGTTTTCATGTCGTGGTGTTGTTTTCTTAGGGTATCGGTGCTGATACACCCATAACTCTCTTTCCCACTCACTTGTGAAGTGTTTTTAGTGAACAAAATTCCGTGTGGCTGGGGCATGCCCCCCCTTGCGTCCACTGGCCGGACTATTGCCTCTTCCTGAGCAGAGAATGGCCCCATTATATTCGAGCACAACAGTTCAGAAATTTGTCCAAATGTGTCATTCATGTATTCCTCTATCCATTAGTCGAAGTTTCAGATCCAAATTTGTTATTGTTGGGGAAATACCCATCGAAGAAGACAAGAGTTCATGTCTCACTGCTTGTTATTTTTGTGCAATTCTCCCTTTGTGCACACTCTTCTGATCCTCTTCCTGCGCACATGGCTCAATATTTGAGCATGAAGGTGCTGATGCTTGCTACTTTTGTTCAATTTCCCTTTGCCACATTTTACCGGTCCTCTTCCCTAGTAAAGATGGCTCCCTATACCCGGGCATTACAGGTCTAAAATGCTTCAAATCTAACAGTCTCAGCGACATATGGAAGGGCACACTTTCCTTCATCAGATGACATAGGTTTAATATTTTTAGTTATTGGGGAAATACACGAAAAAAGAAGGCAAGAGATCTGTAACTGCTTGCCAGATTTGTGACTTTTCCCCTTTCTCCACACTTTAGCAGTCCTCTTCCCGCACAAAGATGGTTCTATGTATTCGAACATAACAGGTGTGAAGATTGTCCAAATCCAGCAATCCTACCACAATCCGAAAGGGCGCATGTTCTAATAATTGATATGTTTTATATCTATCTTTGGTGTGTTAAGGGAAATATGGGAGAAAGAAGGCAAGTTCCTCTCGGACTGCTTGCTGTTTTTGTGAATTTTTGCATTTTTCCTCACATTACCGTTCCCCATCCCGGGCAAATACAGCTCCATATGTTCGACCTTAAAACGTCTACAGATTGTCTAAATCTGGCGATCCAGCAACTGTGTAAAAATTACGTTTCATTTCCATGTTAGTAAAATGTTGGCGAAAAAAGGCAAACCTTCTTGTCCCACTGCTTGTAATTTTTTCGATTCTCTCTTTGTCTGCATTTTAACGATTCCCTTTCCAGGCAAAGATGGCTCCAGATATTTGAGCATAAGAGTCTGATAATCCTCCAAATCTGGCAATTCTAGAACTTTTTGACAGAGAGTAAGTTCCACTTTATATTGAAGGAATTTTCATCATCCCGCCGTTCCAAATAGGGAAATATTAGCAAAGGTAGGCAAGAGTTGTTGTCCCACTGCTTTGTAATTTTGCAAAATTCTATCTCCCTTCGTCCTCGCTACACCGTTCATCTTCTCGCGCATTAATGGCTCCATGTGTTTCAGTAAAAGGTCTAAAAATTATCGTCCAAATATAGTGATGTTGACAGCAACAGAAAGGGCACATGTTCCACCATTCGTTGACGTATTTAAAGTTTCAGGAAAATGAAAAGAAGTTAGGATATAGTGGCGAAAGAAGGCAAGAGCTCTCGTTCCGTTGCTTGTTCTTTTTGTTCATTTTTTTTTCGTTCAATTTGTTTCATTGTGCAGTTATTTAGGAATTTGGTATTTATTCATTTTGCTGCTATTCCCTTAAATACTCAACTTCGTACATATTCCACTCATCGCATTTGCTGCAATAAAATCTTTTTCTCAATTGCACATACTTAAAGCTCCTAACATCTAACTATTTCAAGATCTGAAATCGTAAGTAGTCTTAGTTTCAAATCGTGCAGTTATTTAGGAATTCGGTGATTTAGTTATTTTGACATTTTGTCATTTTGCTATATGACTCTTTAATTCTGAATTCGTTCACCTATCTCAAAGACTCAAATTGTGCAGGTATTTAGAAATTTTGCTATTGAGATATGGAGTCTTTTTGTCGCCCTACCTTTATCTTTAAAAAGAAAAGCTTTAAAAAGAAAATTTAGTTACACTGATATAGAGTCTTTTTTAGTCCTACCCTCAACTTATTATAATTGTGCAGATTTTTCTTTGTGTCATTTGCCGCACTCTAATGTTTTCCTATATGAATTCCAAAATACGTGAAGCTCCCAATATCTAAATTCTTCAAGAAATCAATTCCTCAATAGTCCAAGACTTAAACTATGCAGGTATTTCGAAATATGGCTATTGAGTAAGATAGATATAGAGTCTTTTTGTAGCCCAACCTTTATCTTTAAAAGAAAATCGTACATATTTCATCGTCTCATTTTCTGCATTCCGATGTTTTCCCCTATGAATCCCAACATAATTGAACCTCCAGAAATGTAAATTTTTCAAGAAATCAATTTCTTTGTACATAAAGGGTCTCAAAATTATCTAAATGTTGCAATCTTCTTGTCATCTGACAGGCCACATGTTCCTCTATCTATTCATATAAGTTCTATATCCGTATTTGCAGTAGTTAGGAAAATATCTGCAAAAGGAAGTTCGAGTTCTTGTTTGACTGCTTTATATTTTAGCGTAATTCATTATAAAGCGGTATACCGCGTCCTGTGCTCACAAAGAAAATGCTTCATAATGTATATTTGAGCATGAAAGACATAACAATTATTTAATTCTTGCAATCTTGGTGTCATCTGAAAGGGCACATGTTCTTCTATCTATTCACATAAGTTTCATATATTTACAATAGTTAGGGAAATATCCACAAAAGGAAGTTCTAGTTTTTGTCTGATTGCTTCAATCTCTTCGCAAGTCTGACTTAGCAGTCTACCGTCTCCGGTACTCGCACAGAGAATGCATATTTGAGCATAAAATGTGTGAAATTTACCCAAATCCTGTAATCTAGGTGTCATCTAAAAGGACACATGTTCCTCTATCTATTAATATAAGTTTCATATCCATTTTCTATAAGAGTTAGGGAAATATCCACAAAAGGAAGTTCTAGTTTTTGTCTGATTGCTTCAATCTCTTCGCAAGTCTGACTTAACAGTCTACCGTCTCTGGTACTCGCACAGAGAATGCATATTTGAGCATACAATGTCTGAATTGTATCCAAATCCTGTAATCTAGGTGTCATCTAAAAGGGTACATGTTCCTCTATTCATGTAAGTTTCACATATATATTTACAATAGTTGGGGAAATATCCACAAAAGGACACTCAGGTTTTTGTCTGATTGCTTCAATTTCTTCGCAAGTCTGACTTAGCAGTCTGCCGGCTCCGGTACTTGCACAGAGAATGCATATTTGAGCATAAAATGTCTTACATTTATCCAAATCCTGTAATCTAGGTGTCATCTAAAAGGGCACATGTTCTTCTATCTATTCATATAAGTTTCATGTCCATATTTACAATAGTTAGGGAAATATGCACAAAAGGACGTTCTAGTTTTTGTCTGATTGCTTCAATTTCTTCGGAAGTCTCACTTAGCAGTGTACCGTCTCCGGTACTTGCATAGAGAATGCATATTGGAGCATAAAATGTCTGAATTTTATGTAAATCTTGTAATCTAGGTGTCATCTGAAAGGGCACATGTTCCTCTATATGTTCATGTAAGTTTCATATCCATATTTACAATAGTTAGGGAATTATCTACAAAGGGACGTCCGAGTTTTTGTCTGATTGCTTCAATTTTAGCGCAAGTCTGACTTAGCAGTTTACCGTCTCCAGTACTCGCACAGAGAATGCATATTTGAGCGTAAAATGTCTGAAATTTATGTAAATCTTGTAATCTAGGTCTCATCTGAAAGGGCTAATGTTCCTTTATCTATTCATATAAGCTTCATATCCATACTTGCACTGGTTAGGGAATTATCTGCAAAAGGAAGTGCCTATTCTTGTCTGACTGATTTATATATTAGCGTAATTCTGACTTTGTGGTATATCGGGTCCTCAACTCCAACAAAGAATACATATTTGAGCTTAAAAGGTCTCAAAATTATTTAAATATTGTAATCTAGGTGTCATCTAAAAGGACACATGTTCCTCTATATATTCATATAAGTTTCACAGATATATTTACAATGGTTAGGGAAGTATGTACAAAAGGACGTCGGAGGTTTTGTCTGATTGCTTCAATTTTAGCGCAAGTCTGACTTAGCAATGTACCGTCTCCGGTACTCGCAGAGAGAATGCATATTTGAGCATAAAATGTCTGAAATGTATCCAAATCTTGTAATCTAGATGTCATCGGAAAGGGCACATGTTCCCCTATCTATTCATCTAAGTTTCATATCCATATTTGGAGTAATTAGGGAAATATCTTCAAAAGGAAGAACATGTTCTTGTCAGACCGCTTCATATTTTGGCGTATTTTTCACGGAGAGGTATTCCGGCTCCTTTACTTGAGGAGAGAATACCTATTCGAGCATAAAAGGTCTCAAAATTATCTAAATCTTGCAATCTAGGTGTCATCTGAAAGGGCACATGTTCGTCTATC
Organism: Acanthaster planci; assembly: GCF_001949145.1. The sequence continues at coordinate 44,532 of NW_019091580.1, read as the reverse complement.
TATTCATATTGCTTTCATATCCATATCTGCAATAGTTGGGAAAATATATGCAAAAGGAAATAGCCGTTCTCGTCTGACTGCTTTATATTGTTGAGTAATTCTGGCTCAGCGGTATACCGGGTACTTTACGTTAACAGAGAATGCTTGTTCAAGCATAAAAGATCTCAAACTCATCTAAATCTTGCAATTTAGGTGTCATCTGAAAGGGCCTATGTGCGTCTATCTATTCATGTAAGTTTCATATTCCTATTTGGAGTAGTTAGGGAAATATCTTTAAAAGGAAGAACATGTTCTTGTCATACTGCTTCATAGTTTGCGTATTTCTGACGTAGCGGTATTCTGGCTCCTTTACTCGCAGAGAGAATACCTACCCGAGCATAAAAGGTCTCAAATTATCTAAATCTTGCAGTCTATGTGTAATCTGAAAGGACACATGTTCCCCTATCTATGCATCGAAGTTTCATATCCGTATTTGGAGTAATTAGGGAAATATCCTCAAAAGGAAGAACATGTTCTTGTCAGACTGCTTCATATTTTTGCGTATTTCTGACGTAGCGGTATTCCGGCTCCTTTACGCGCAGAGAGAATACCTATTCGAGCAAAAAAGGATCTCAAAATTATCTAACTCTTGCAGTCTATGTGTTATCTGAAAGGGCACATGTTTCCCTATCTATTCATGTAGCGTTACTCGGGCTTTTGAACTCCCATAGAAAATGCATATCCGAGCATAAAAGGTCTCAAAATTATCCACATCTTGTATTCTATGTGTGATCTGAAAGGGCACATGTTCGTCGATCTATTTATCTAAGTTTCATATCCATATTTGCAGTAGTTAGGGAAATATCTTTAAAAGGAAGAACATGTTCTTGTCAGACTGCTTCATATTTATGCGTAATTCTGACTTAGCAGTATACTGGGTCCTTTAGTTGCATATGGAATGCTTATTCGAGCAAAAAAGATCTCAAACTCATCTAAACCTTGCAATCTAGGTGTCATCTGAAAGGGAACATGTTTCCCTATCTATTCATCTAAGTTTCATATCCATATTTGGAGTAATTAGGGAAATACCGTCGAAAGGAAGAACATGTTCTTGTCAGACTGCTTCATATTTTTGCATAATTCTGACGTTGCGTTATTCTGGCTTTTGAACTCCCATAGAAAATGTATATATTCGAGCATAAAAGGTCTCAAAATTATCCAAATCTTGTAATCTATGTGTCTTCTGAAAGGGCACATGTTCGTCTATCTATTCATCTAAGTTTCAGATGTCAGACTGCTTCATATGTTTGCGTAATTCTGACGTAGCGTTATTCTGGCTTTTGAACTCCCATAGAAAATGCATATTCGAGTATAAAAGATCTCAAAGTCATCCAAATCTTGCAATCTAGGTGTCATCTGAAAGGGCACATGTTCCCCTATATATTCATATTGCTTTCATATCCATATCTACAATACTTGGGAAAATATCTGCAAAAGGAAGTAGCCGTTCTCGTCTGACTGCTACATATTTTTGGGTAATTCTGGCTCAGTGGTGTACCGGGTCCTTTACGTGCACAGAGAATGCTTGTTCGAGCATAAGAGATCTGAAACTCATCTAAATCTTGCAATCTAGGTGTCATCTGAAAGGGCACATGTTCCCCTATCTATTTATCTAAGTTCCATATCCATATTTGGAGTAATTAGGGAAATGTCTTCAAAAGGAAGAACATGTTCCTGTCAGACTGCATCATATTTTTGCGTATTTCTGACGTATTGGTATTCTGGCTCCTTTACTCGCAGAGAGAATGCTTGTTCGAGCAAAAAAGATCTCAAACTCATCTAAATCTTGCAATCTAGGTGTCATCTGAAAGGGCACATGTTTCCCTATCTATTCATGTAGCGTTACTCGGGCTTTTGAACTCCCATAGAAAATGCATATTCGAGCATAAAAGGTCTCAAAAGTATCCAAATCTTGGAATATAGGTGTCATCTGAGAGGGCACATGTTTGTCTATCTATTCATGTAAGTTTCATATCCATATTTGAAGTAGTTAGATAAATATCTTCAAAAGGAAGAACATGTTCTTGTCAGAGTGCTTTATATTTTTGCGTAATTCTGACTTAGCAGTATACTGGGTCCTTTAGTTGCAAAGGAAATGCTTATTCGAGCATAAAAGACGTCAGACTCATCCAAATTTTGCAATCTAGGTGTCATCTGAAAGGGCACATGTTTCGCTATGTATTCATCTATGTTTCATATCCATATTTGGAGTAATTTGGGAAATATCTTTAAAAGGAAGGACATGTTCTTGTCAGACTGCTTCATATTTTTGCGTATTTCTGACGTAGCGGTATTCCGGCTCCTTTACTCATAGAGAGAATGCTTGTTCGAACATAAAAGATCTCAAAATTATCTAAATCTTGCTGTCTAGGTGTCATCTGAAAGCTCACATTTTCCCCTATCTATTCATCTAAGTTTCATATCCATATTTGCTGTAATTAGGGAAAAATCTTCAAAAGGAAGAACATGTTCTTGTCAGACTGCTTCATATTTTGGCGTAATTCTGACTTAGCGTTACTCTGGCTTTTGAACTCCCATAGAAAATGCATATTCGAGCATAAAAGATCTCACAATTATCCAAATCTTGTAATCTAGGTGTCATCTTAGAGGGCACATGTTCGTCTATCTATTCATGTAAGTTTCATATCCATATTTGCAGTAGTTAGGGACATATCGTCGAAAGGGAGAACATGTTCTTGTCAGACTGCTTCATATTTTTGCGTATTTCTGATGTTTAGGTATTCCGGCTCCTTTACTCGGGGAGAGAATACCTATTCGAGCATAAAAGGTCTCAAAATTATCTAAATCTTTTAATATAGGTGTAATCTGAAAGAGCACATGCTCCCCTATCTATTCATCTAAGTTTCGTATCCATATTTGGAGTAATTAGGGAAATATCTTTAAAAGGAAGAACATATTCTTGTCAGACTGCTTCATATCTTTGTGTATTTCTGACGTAGCGGTATTCCGGCTCCTTTACTCGCAGAGATAATGCTTGTTCGAGCATAAAAGATCTCAAACTCATCTAAATCTTGCAATCTAGGTGTCATCTGAAAGAGCCCATGTTTCCCTATCTATTCATCTAAGTTTCATATCCATATTTGCAGTAATTAGGGAAATATCTTCCAAAGGAAGAACATGTTCTTGTCAGACTGTTTCATATTTTTGCGTATTTCTGACGTAGCGGTATTCCGGCTCCTTTACTCGCAGAGATAATGCTTGTTCGAGCATAAAAGGTCTCAAAATTATCTAAATCTTGCAGTCTAGGTGTCATCTGAAGGCTCACCTGTTCCCCTGTCTATTCATCTAAGTTTCATATCAATATTTGCAGTAATTCGTGAAATATCCTTATAAGGAAGAACATGTTCTTGTCAGACTGCTTTATATTTTTGTGTAATTCTGACTTAGCGTTACTCTGGCTTCTGAACTCCCATAGAAAATGCATATTCGACCATAAAAGGTCTCAAAATTATCCTAATCTTGTAATCTAGGTGTCATCTGAAAGGGCACATGTTCGTCTATCTATTCATGTAAGTTTCATATCCATATTTGCAGTAGTTAGGGAAATATCGTCGAAAGGAAGAACATTGTCTTGTCAGACTGCTTCATATTTTTTCGTATTTCTGACGTAGCGGTATTCCGGCTCCTTTACTCGAATAGAGAATACTTATTCGAGCATAAAGGATCTCAAAATTATCTAAATCTTGCAATTTAGGTGTCATATGAAAGGACACATGTTCCCCTATCTATTCATCTAAGTTTCATATCAATATTTGCAGTAATTAGGGAAATATCTTCAAAAGGAAGAACATGTTCTTGTCAGACTGCTTCATATTTTGGCGTAATTCTGACTTAGTGTTACTCTGGCTTTTGAACTCCCATAGAAAATGCATATGCGAGCATAAAAGGTCTCAAAATTATCCAAATCTTGGAATCTAGGTGTCATCTGAGAGGGCACATGTTCGTCTATCTATTCATGTAAGTTTCATATCCATATTTGAAGTAGTTAGATAAATATCTTCAAAAGGAAGAACATGTTCTTGTCAGACTGCTTTATATTTTTGCGTAATTCTGACTTAGCAGTATACTGGGTTCTTTAGTTGCATAGGAAATGCTTATTCGAGCATAAAAGACGTCAAACTCATCCAAATTTTGAAATCTAGGTGTCATCTGAAAGGGCACATGTTTCCCTATGTATTCATCTAAGTTTCATATCCATATTTGGAGTAATTCGGGAAATATCTTTAAAAGGAAGGACATGTTCTTGTCAGACTGCTTCATATTTTTGCGTATTTCTGACGTAGCGGTATTCCGGCTCCTTTACTCATAGAGAGAATGCTTGTTCGAACATAAAAGATCTCAAAATTATCTAAATCTTGCTGTCTAGGTGTCATCTGAAAGCTCACATTTTCCCCTATCTATTCATCTAAGTTTCATATCCATATTTGCAGTAATTAGGGAAATATCTTCAAAAGGAAGAACATGTTCTTGTCAGACTGCTTCATATTTTGGCGTAATTCTGACTTAGCGTTACTCTGGCTTTTGAACTCCCATAGAAAATGCATATTCGAGCATAAAAGATCTCACAATTATCCAAATCTTGTAATCTAGGTGTCATCTTAGAGGGCACATGTTCGTCTATCTATTCATGTAAGTTTCATATCCATATTTGCAGTAGTTAGGGACATATCGTCGAAAGGGAGAACATGTTCTTGTCAGACTGCTTCATATTTTTGCGTATTTCTGACGTTTAGGTATTCCGGCTCCTTTACTCGGAGAGAGAATACCTATTCGAGCATAAAAGGTCTCAAAATTATCTAAATCTTTTAATATAGGTGTAATCTGAAAGAGCACATGCTCCCCTATCTATTCATCTCAGTTTCGTATCCATGTTTGGAGTAATTAGGGAAATATCTTTAAAAGGAAGAACATGTTCTTGTCAGACTGCTTCATATCTTTGTGTATTTCTGACGTAGCGGTATTCCGGCTCCTTTACTCGAAGAGATAATGCTTGTTCGAGCATAAAAGATCTCAAACTCATCTAAATCTTGCAATCTAGGTGTCATCTGAAAGAGCCCATGTTTCCCTATCTATTCATCTAAGTTTCATATCCATATTTGCAGTAATTAGGGAAATATCTTCCAAAGGAAGAACAAATTCTTGTCAGACTGTTTCATATTTTTGCGTATTTCTGACGTAGCGGTATTCCGGCTCCTTTACTCGCAGAGATAATGCTTGTTCGAGCATAAAAGATCTCAAACTCATCTAAATCTTGCAATCTAGGTGTCATCTGAAAGAG
>NW_019091579.1:497626-510613 GCF_001949145.1 Acanthaster planci | reverse complement strand
TGACCGACACAAAGCAAGGGGGGTTCTCTCCGTCTCATACCTTACTGCATATGTCGCTCAAAGTATTACATTGATGGTTCGATGGGGTGAGTGATCCATGCACGTAAATGGGATTTCATAGAAGGCATTTTTGCTGACTCCCCACTTTTCGAATGGACCGCTGTGGGGCCTAAGATGCAGATGGAATCAGACTGAGTGGCCCCAGTCTGGGGCTAATTCGGGCTGTGCTCGTACCTTATTGAGGGGTTCACTGGATCCAACCAGACAGATATTTATACGACCAACAATGCACAAATCATAGGCTTCACCCGGACAGCGGTGTCATCATTACGGGACAGAGCCAAGTTTAATGTTACAGTCTCGGGCCCCCGATTATCTGGTGTTTGGGAAGGCCGCTAATGGACAATAAATAAGTCAACACTTTATGTAGTCTGCAGAAACCAGGCTTGCAGGATAGATACATGCGTGTACGGTGGCCGTGGTTGTATCTTTAGTACGCATGGCTGTTATCCTGTTAGACTCCTTTCAGCAGTAATTGTGATGGCACCACTGGTTGCCGTGTTTCGAAATAAGGACATGCATTTATATTTATCCCAACATTGCGTCCAATGACATCAGTCCAAAGTTTTTGACCGTTTACATCATCAGGCATTCAGCATCAGTGACAAAGCACATGGTGTCCACAGCAGACATTAGTGCCTCATAACTCGAGACACGATCCGCGTTTTTGTTTTTGCAATCACTTCAGTTCAAGAGCCTGGCGCTGGTATTATTTTACTAGTAATGTAGTACGCCTAGAACATCAGTCACGAAGGGCATGTGAGTTCTTGGCTTTGGTGCTGCACAAGACGTGCTTTTTAGTTCTTGAGCCTAATTCAGTCTGCGGGAAAGAATCAGTTTGAGTAATTTATCTTACATTAAATATGACCTTCTCGAAATTGTTAATATTATGGGCTAAACACCTAAGTTTGTGGCCCTGCTTTATTTCTTCTGTCGATCCAACCATGGAGGTAAAAATACCACCATGATCCAGTGGAGGACATGAACGGATTGCATTCCAACACACTTGAAGAAGGTGCTCTATCCATGAAGGTAGAAGTAGAACTCGGAGCCTGGCGTAAACCACGGGAGATAACCTGGAATGTATCGGTAATATTTTTTTCTTTTACTTCATTGAGCTTGTTGAGCTATTGAAGGCCAAGATGATAAACCCTCACCGTTTTCACGAAGAGAGAAACATTTTGCTGGAGAGTGTGACCTCTGGCCCGGCCGCAGTGACCTGGGGTGTAGTTACGGGTACAGTCCACTAAATTCAAGCCCCATTGAAAACAGTGTAAAATCAGCACTATTCACGGCCCAATAACATGCACGCCAGCATCCCTAAGATTTCTGAAACACAAATGAAATTCTTGTCTGGTCACTTATCTTTCAATTTATTTTCAATTTTCTGTGGGTTAACAAATTACATTTTTAATTATTCCCACAAAACAAAATCACCCCCAAAAAGTGATTTTTCCCAAGTCTGATTGCAGCCATTTTCAAGTGGTAACCCTCACCTTTCTCACCTTAGCCATTCTGCTCTCATATGAAAGCTCAAAGACCCAGGGAGTTGATCCTGGCAAGGATTTACACAATCTCACCAGTTTGACCACCTTGCGTGTGATGTTCCTGTTTTTGTTGGTTTTTTGTTACTGAGAAACCTTCTGTTCTTGTTAAGTGCCATTACATGGATAGACCATGCAGAGGGTGATTACCTCAAGTTAGCCGATTTCAATAAAATTTGATGGACATGTGCACCTGACCAACTTCTTAGAGAATGTAGAATATAACAGTGGGCCAATTCTATTCAGTAGTTTTTGGATAAATGCAAAAAAGTGAATTTCGGGGTTTTCCTTTCGGCGCCAGTTTTCGAGGATTTTTCAGTAGTTTTGTACAAGTTGCCATGAATCGAAAATGGTAACAGTTACAATATTATTTTTTCGCACGAAGCTTTCCTAACATACTGGCTAGTAAAATTCAGAAAAATGTTAAAAAAATAACTTCTAATTTTGGAGCTATGGTCCTGAGAACTACCCTTACCCAAAGACATGGTGTTACTAATAGGTAGGTTTAGGCTCCAATAACTCAACTGCCACAGGGATATGAATAACAAACCTTGGTGGAAATATTACCAATACAATGGGTTTTCCAAAATCAGACAGAAAAACTTTGGGCGCTGCATTCAGTTTTGAAGGGTAACCATGGATATTATCATGAATTTGAGGCAGTTTATAGTGCTGTCACCAGAATGTAGATCTATGCGTTCAAAACAGGAAAGTGAATAAGACTTTTTAATCAAAATAGGAGAGTTCCACATAGTATGGGGAGGGAAGGGCGGGGGAAGTGGAAGGTGGTGAGAATGGTGTTTGTTATTCTGAATGTGAATATATGTTAATAGCAAAGTGAAGACAATTTTAACTACCTTAAAGGATATCATAGCTTATTACCAGATGACTAGTTTCGTTTTTAAGGATTTTCCATTCCATACAATGGAATTCTATGCTGTGTTGTCCATGCTGTGTTGTCAGCCAGTCATCACGTGGAAGCCGGGCTTTGATTTTTCTGGAAACCAGTCCAGGATTTTCTTTCCTCCCAGTCTCAGCGCCTCTGATGAATTCTTCAAAGAGGAAGTCTTTTACTGCAGCTGAAAACCGCTTTGATTTCTTCATTGCCTTAACTACCCATCCATTTTTAATCGGACTGGGAGTCACAGACATCTTGGATTCACTCTAAGTGGGCTGACGGTGATGATGTTGCCATTTGTGATACCTTTTCAGCCCACTTCCTTGCAATGGCATCCAACTTAGTGTCACAAGCCGAGTCTGAAGTATGTCTTCCAACTGCCAAATGTTCAAACAAGGCCTCCTGAGTTGAAAAGGTCTTGTGACACAAGTCGTCAGTACAAGTGATACAAGTACCTGACCTCATATTACATCCAACTACTTTCTGTCTTAGAGCCCCAGCAGCCACCGCCGGATCAGAGTAGTCCCCGTTGAACTTGACCTTAGTGGGACCCTGGGGCTTGTTGTTCTTGAGAATGGCTGTGTAGGGGTAGAACTCTGGTTTTCCAATCTTGTACCCTCTAGTCACACTCACTCCATCCTCCTGAAATTCAAAGTTAGTGAACTGGGTGATGCCAGGCCAAGTAACACCCTCTTCCATAGCCTCTTCACATATTTCGAGAACCGCTAGGGTAGCATCATCTCACCCCACCATAGGTCCCCAAGGCAGTGAGCATTTCCAATGCACTAGTTACACTGTTGCCCTCATTTACATAGCCGGTGATGTGCGCCTTCATTTGGGGCTATCTTCCTGTCACACAGATCTTTACCGGCGTGGGCCTCAAAAAAGTCATACTGGCATATTTTTACATTCAGCCTCTTTCCAAGACCAGGAATGGCAAGTAAAAGTGGAGCACTGTGGTAGCACCCTGCACTGTCTGATCTGAAGTAGTATTCAGTGATGTGTGGAAATCAAATCTTCATCTCCATCAGGGTAGCTTCACTCACAGACAGCACAGCAAACCAATTTTGTGTACATTGTTGCACAATGTGGACGAAGCAGTGGATCTGCAGTAAGGAGAATATCAGAGACCCCAAAAACGAGTGAAAAATATATCAATGAAATTCCGACACACAAACAGACACAACGTATCCTCTGTGCCTGGTTGTTGGTGAAACTGTGTATATCATATCCATGCATAAATATCAATTTAAATATATAATTATAGACATCTCTGACTCACATTCAGAACATGCCAATACGAAAGAGATAATTGCAAGGGGAGGAGAATATTTGTTACAATAGAACAACACTTTTTGAAAAGTATCTCAAATATGCCAACATTCTATCATGGCTGCCAATATTGGTTCCACTCACCTTGAATTCATCGTCTTCAGACTTGGTGACTGCAGCAGATACATGCCAGGAGATACCCTTTTTCCCGTGCCAATCCTGCTGGGCCTCTCTGAACTTGGTGGGCAGAAATTTCATGGCCCAGTCCATGGTGATCAATGCCTGAGATGTCTTTAGATTATCAAGTACGTCTGATTTTGACTGGTCCTGGCGTATCTGGCACAGAAGGTGACCCTTTAGAATGAGGATTTGCTCGTTTGCTGTTTGTATGTCATACAGCAGGTGGTCTTGCGGCTTTGGATATCTGGTGTGAAAGAAGACCTTATATTTTATGGCATAGCCAGGAATATTTCTGCATCAAGTTATGGTTCATTAAACATGCAGATACACATCCAGCTATTTTATTTTTCGCTTCCCCGTTTCCTGTAATAATCATAGATATGATTCTAAAGAGAACAAAGAAATCAAAATCAAATTCAGATCGACGCCTACATGCCAGTACAGTAATGCATTCACAAATTTTCAGCAAATCCTATGGAATGTATACATATTAATAATGGGCAATCTCAGAAGTAGCAGCTTCCTCAATTTCTTCTAGGACCAATTTCAGTTCTTCACACTGCTCACAGCAGAAGTCATGGGTGTGTTTGCATCTATCATCATCAAGTGCGAATGGGATATAGTGATCTCCACACTCGGAGTTATTGCCGACATGCATCTTGTATGCAGACTTTAAGTAAAACCTGGCATTATTAAGGCTCTGCCGCTTGTCTTGAATCCAGGAGGTTGGATAGCCTGTAAGCATAATTTCAACACATATACAGCAAAAACGAAGAGTAAAACTGAAATTATTCAATTTTTTTAATAAAAAAGGTAACATCAAAGCACAATGCAGTGAAGTGGTTCGTCGGGTAATAATGGTAGCCCTTATCCTTTAGAATAAGGTTTGGCATCAGCGAATAACAAGCTTACCACACTCTCAAAGTGTCTCCACTGCCTCATGCAAGGACTTAAAAGCTTCAGTTCCCTCAGCAACCACGTGATCAAGACCGGCAAGAGATACATGTACCTTCTTTGAGGCTGCACAAACCTACCGTAATTGATAAACGCATAAATGGATAATAAGATATTATGTGTACATGTGCTGATATTTTATCATTATAAATACCGTCAGCAGCCAGACACCTGTACACGTATCTTATTCTGGTCATCACAAACTTGCAGATGGAATCAACAGTGTGTACGGGATAACTATTTAGCCACAAACCTGTCCATTACACTTGCACAGATGATGAGTGAATTTTCTGTAGTATGTATAGCCTTAGTGACCAGCTATACACCTTAAAGAGAGTTTGGTCTCAATATTATCAAGCAACAATAAAATAAGCATAACATGCACATTGACATGATGCCTCACCTGTATAATGCTGCACAATGAACGTGTTTTCAGTGGTGAGAACCCAGTCTCTTCACAATAGCTTTGGTAGATGTCAATGATTCTTGAGGCAATGACGGAACGGACCACATTTGGGATCTCAAATTTCTCTCCATGACTCATCAGTTGATGACCTTTGTGCCAAACAATTCATCCCAGATGAATTTAGGTCGGCTGATGAAATCCAAAAAGTGATCAACTTTTACATCATCTAGTCTGGATGTTTGAATTGGTCCAATGATAACAGGCTGACCAGTTCCAACCTCTTTTGCATGTTTCCTGGCCTGGTCAATCCGGTTGGTCCAATGATAACAGGCTGACCAGTTCCAACCTCTTTTGCATGTTTCCTGGCCTGGTCAATCCGGTAAACAGTCAAATTGGGTATCAAGGCCTGAAATAAATCAACTTCAGATTAACATAAACGAAAATTGCAATATCAAAATCATTTGAGTTTTCAAATGAAAAAAATTGTGGTCCCCGTTAACAAAAATAACATTAGATTTGGCAGGATCAGGATGATGCCTAATCCCAGCTAATCTTTAGAGTGTATGGATGGCGTGAGTGTCTGGCCAAAGCAAAGCAAAAATGCTCTGTTCAAATGTACCAGCAGTCCAAAACGTTTAGCCGTCGTTCACGAGTTGAGGGGCAGATTTTTTGTGCAGTTTATGAGTGTCTTCTTCCAATACACTTCAGTCGTCATATATCTTACCAGGAGTTGTTCTTTGGTCCTGCCATCGGCTATTAGTGAGAGTAGCTGCCTCCGTGTGAACCTGGACTTGGTGTCATCATGTTTATCTGCCTTCATGACCTCCTCGAGCATCTCCTCCTCTTGTCCTGGTGCAAGGCAAGATAATGACAAGTTGATTGCTTCCCCCCCCCCGGGCTTTCCGTTTGTACAGCCGTTTCGTGCTTGAACTACATTTATCCAGAGGCTTCAGTCTTTTTATTGGCTCATAACCACCATGAGATAAGAACGTGTTTAAGATATCAACTTTGCTCACTAGGCCAGGGGTCGGGGCCCAAGATCTGTCAGCTGGCCAACTGGAGCCTTCATTGGAAGATGAAGAACTTTCACCAATGCTAGGCTCCTGCATAAGGACCTGGAGGTTCTAGAATGACAACACAAAACAATAGCAATAAAAAAACTGCAATATTTTCATTACTGGTATGCAATATGGAATGGGTCTCTAGGACGTCCATTAATGATCAAAAGATCCAATGTCATTGTAACAATGTTAAGATTATGTGAACAGGTTTCCAGAAAAGTGTAGTGGTCAATGAGTCAAACACCAGATGTTCATCAAGGCCAGTTGACCAATTGATAAAACTTGGTTAGCTACTTGGAATGTGGGGGCGGAGGGCCAGTGCACCCACAACTTTTCATGGAATAATATTGCTTTGAAATGAAGGGGTGGAACTTTACGAAGAAATTGATATAAGTCAAAGGTTTACATCGTTTGGTTTTGTTCTGATTTGTCAATGGATTTAGTCATCAATTTAGAGCAGGGTGATGTAACCTTACTGCATAATTCACTTGTGACTTATATTCAGTGACGATGTTAATATAGTTGATTTGGAACTTTGCGAGCAGAGAGCTAATGTCTGATGAGACCAGCTTCGATGCTTTGAGCCTGTGAGGTTTTTTCGTGTTGAGAAAATACTTCATTTGTGAAGTATTTTGCTGCGCGGGTGAAATACTTGTTAGCAAACAGGAGGACTTTCCTCACCAGCTCCCTGTTTGACTGTGAGGAGCTTTGCATGAGGCGAAGTTTTGAGAATAAGAGATACTCGCATTCTAAACCAACTTCTGTTTGTCAACTAAGACTTCTTTTTAAGTCTGAATTGTCCGTGCACTTTGGCCAGGACAATTGCTTCGAGTTCGGTTACTGAGACTCAAAATTCAGCGCTACTAAAAACATCATCTTACGTCAGTTGAGGAGTCGAGGCTGTTACAGTCATGTCATGTTGGTTGTCAAAAGGGACCATACGATGCTTTTCTCACCTTTGATGCTATCACTGGTGATCCATAATCAGAGGATGAATCCTCCACCTCATCATCAGAAATCCTGCACCACTGTGTAGTTTGACTGATCCCTGGCCCTCTGAACTTGTGCTGGGTGTGCACTCACTAATGGGCTGAAATAAAAGGAAGACTTAAAAACACAGATGTTATGACTGTGTGACCTCTCCAACCAGTCTTCATTTGAAAAACCTAGTTATCACCTGACTTACTGTTGTGCATTGTAAACTGGTTTCTTAGCAAGAAGTAATGGTAAGCAAACATGATGACAAGCCATCGTTTTTGACATGAACATCAGGAAAATAAAAGTCCTTACCCCATTTTGATCACATAATCTTTGCTGCTTGACAGCTTCTTCGTGACCTGCATTACAATCTTTACAAATGCCTGCCATGACAATTAAAGGAATGCTTTCGTTGCAATTTATTTTAATAGCCTTTGACTATTTTATGCAGACTGGCGGTCTCGTGAGGGACTTGTAATGGTCTTGTGATTGTCTTGTGGGGTACATGTGTGTACATGTTGTGATCATGGTCTAGTTGAAGGGGCAAATACATGTGCAGGAACCGACAAGATTATAACAAGATAATCAAAATAATTATTGAGGTCAATGCTAACACACTGTATAGGGCACACAGCCTTATTACATCATGTGTTGCTTCATCAGATTTGGTGTTCAGTAGCACATGGGGGGGGCTATACATCCACGTAAGGTTCATGTGTGTAACAAGAGTAGGCCTATGATAACACAACCTATTGACTGTGGTCAGTCTGAGACCGAGGAAAACAGGCCCTCAAAAAGTGGCAGCAACATGTCAGACAACTGGCATGGGACTATAACATTACCACCACCTAGATCATATACATGTATGCTTATGCTAGACGTTGCCCAACGAATGCAATAATTTGCACCTCCCTGATCATATTGGCAATAAAACATTCCATAACTGGAACACTTCCTTTAAGACTGATGCCTGAATAGAACGGTCACGGCGAGGCTGTTGTTTTGAAGCTGCAGGATGGAGTGCGTGCTGACATTTTCTAGATGGCTTCCAGTCAAGGCCTAACTTAAACATGTTAAAATTATGGGTAGGGCAGATGGTTATCTACTGATCAACATCATGAAACAGCCCAGCACGCCAGGCAATAAGATCCAACTCGGTGTTTGGTGTGGTAGACCGAGTAGGCCTAGTGCCACTACTGCTGTGTTGGGGCTTTTTTTTCAGCCAAGAAAGATGACCAAGAATGTCCTTGTGTAACGGGACATTCCGTGTGATTACATATCCTTTCAGGTTCACCTTAGATTTTACCATTGCATTATGTGAAGAATAAAGTAGCTTCAGTCTTTTTATGAGTAGGGTGCACTGAACCAATTCAAGCTCCACTGAAAATAGTGTGAAATCAACCAATTAGTTTGGAGCCCCATGGCAGGCAACTGAAGTCCCTGTGTCGTTTGGTCCTTCAGATTTCATTAGATTTTCAATTTTTAGTAGGTTGGCAAATGAATTTTTTAATTTTCCGCCCAAAACAAATCACCCCCCCCCAAATGAATGTTGCCAAGTCTTCCCAGCGGCCATTTTTCAAATGACATCTCTCACCTTTCTCGGCTCTTCTAGTTTTGAATCCCATTTTTGTCTGCTTTGCCCCCGGATGGGTGCCCCTGAATCTACACAGATGATCCTGGGCCATACTGACACAATCCCACCATTTCTTGGCCCAAAGAGACCCCACTTTTCGAAACTGTCTAGGAGGTATTTTTTGTGCGCTTTGCCTGGCGGAGAATATTCCTCGAATTGGGACAGTGCACCAATAATGTCTTACAAAGTAGACTACAGAGCGCCACCAAGAGTTTTCCCACAGACAATCAAATTTTCAGCCCCTATGTGTTGCTGCATGCATGTTGATATTGTGTTGAATGCGTTACTGGAGAGAAGGCTTGGGGGCTTGTGGTTGAATAGGGTTGGACTAAATAGAAGGATAAGGTTTCCTGCTGAAAAAAACCGAAAATAAAATAAATAAATCATCTCAAACTGGTGCAAACACCAGTGCAAACTAGGGATTTGAGGCCAAAGATTACTACGTGCACGAAACTTCAAGGGCAACATAGCGCCCGATTTTTTTTTGCTTTAAATGAACTAACGCTAAAGGTCTGTTGGAAAACAAAATATCATCTTAATCCCTGTGGCAGTTGAAAAATCACAACGTCAAGATGGTGTACTTTTCACAATTTAAGGAGGAGGGTGTCTACTAATTGAAGGGTCATATGACCTTCAATGCTGCGGGTTATAAACAAAAGATGAAAATGGAAAGATAGCTTAAATTAAGACC
The DNA here is from genome assembly GCF_001949145.1 of Acanthaster planci. Next base: position 500,936 of record NW_019091579.1, on the reverse strand, counting down.
TCTAATTTGATCTTGCAGTAATTATTATGCGGTCCTTTTACAGTGTAAGATTTAAAAAAAAAATTAATCGACATACTTGGTCATTTTGATAAAAAATTGCCATTTTTAATAGAGAATGCATTGAAATGGCTAATCCCACTTCCTAAATGTAGCGATGTTTCACCAAATGGATTTACCTGCCCTAATTGTACCCCAAGAGGAAACTTTTGTGCAAATATGAGACAGATCCGTCATCCAGCGGGTTCACCTTCTGCAGATTTTTGCATGGTGTGCTCATGCAATGACACTTAATTTCTTATTCATTCTAACATATAAATATGGGATATTTGTTTTTTATTCAAGTTAAATTTTGTTAGTCTTTTATTTGTTTTAATTGTACAAACGCAATATGTATTGATAAATATCGACCAAAACAGATATGATCGATATCTGAAGATGTCCATCCCCGACAAGGTTTTATCATTTGAATTCTTAAAAAGTATTCGTCGATCAGAATATCCAAAGAAACAGTTTACTTTTACTTTTAATCGTGCAAACGCAGTATGTATCGATAAAATATCGATAAAAACAGAAATAACCGATAGGCCTGTGTTAAATTGCCCACCCAGACAAAATGTATGACTTCTTTTCTCCAAATATGAAAAAACATTATATATCCCCAAGAAACAGGGTTCATCATTCTGGCTGCGGGCTACGATCAGAAATGTTGAAACAATGTCAGAAACAAAGAGGTAAACCTGCCAGAAATGTCACATTGTCACCATTTATACTTAAACCCAAAGTATTCCATGTATACATACCACTGAAAAGCCCTGTTTCTGCTGAATTCAAACCAATGTCTCAATTTTTGAACATTCCAACTTTCAGCTCATTTTGTGTTACAGGTCACATATAAATGTCAGCCCCAAAACAGCACTGCTTTGATTGTGATAGATAAGGACTGACCTGGAAAGAACTCTGAAACAGACTACAAGCAGTGTGTGGTTTGTGGGGAAGTAGTGGGAATCACTGGTCCTGAGGTCTAACGTTAGGTCAGCTTGGCTACGTCCCGACGCCAAGCAGAGGTAACCTAAGTATTTTAGTTGACCTACACCTCAGGACCAGTACTTCCCAGCATTTTCCATAAATAAGCCTTGCTTCATAAAATTATTCATGAGAAACTCGACAAAATAACAAGTTTAAGGCCTATGTGCAATTGTTTGGTTTCTGAGCTGCAGAGTTCTGCGTGTCTGGCAAAAAATGCAACAGACTGGTTCCGTTCAGATTACGTCACAGACTGCATGTACATGTCTACGAAGCGGGTTCCAAAGGGAAAGTTTTCTTGCTCCCAGAAAAAACTACCGCACGGCGCGATGGCAAGATAAAAATCAAAGAAGTCTTTTTCAAAGTTGTTCGTTGCAAGGAAGGGCGGCCTTCGTGTAGAGTTCACATTAAAAAAATTCTTTTCAACTAACGACGAAGTGTTTTTTGCAAACTAAACAACAACGTGCAAGGGAATAAGGAACCAATCATACACGGTCATCTCACTTTTCACTGAGCAGAAATCCAGGAAACGGAGTCTGCGTGGAACAGCAGTGAACGGTGCTTCGTAATTACAACATGTGCTGATTGACATCAAGTTTCGTGGCGTTTATTCGGTGGAAATGGTTATGGCATCATTTGCGTGTATTATACTGCTGTCCTGCTGATTTAGCACGGCAACACAAGGCTGATAAACAGAAACGTACGCCCCAGATGAAGAGGACGAATGGAATGGCTAACACACCCGCTACATCCAGCATGTGATACTGAATCCATGACAGCTCTCTACTCTTTGTCCGTAGGTGCTCGGCGCCGTGGTTGAGAACGTGGTTGATCCAGAAAGTGGCTTTTTCCAATGGCTTTTGCGGCTGGGCCCTATACCTCTCTGATGCTGCAACTGCGTGACGTTTGTAGCTGTTATAAAGATCAAAATTTCAGAGCACGGTTTGCAGTTTGGTTTGAAACGGGCCAATTTGTATTTTTTAAAATGAAATTTGACCCTTTCTGCATATTGCAAAAGTAATTAAAAGTATATAATATCTGCGCCCTTCTTAGTAGTCCTGCAGAGAAATCAACCATATAGAGTGCCCAAGGGATTACGTCTAGCACACCTATGTGTAAGTGTAGCGCGAGAACAAGCGCATTAATTAAGCGCCTTTTCATGTATACTTGCGCCAACACTTGTGCCAAGCCTTGCGTGTCCGTCAAAAATTGCTCCTGGAGCGATTTTGACGGCTAAACGCAACGTACACATGTGTTATGTTAATGGAGTCAATTTTTGTATCTGTGAAAGTGAAACACATGAACGCATCATGTACGTAACGCAGCCAAAAACGTACATAATAATTATGTAAAGGCTCCCTTAACCTGGTTCCAAATGACGTCACACTTCGTACTCTACCTGGTTCTTAAGTGACTTCGTTACAAAAGCGGACGCGTCATGATTTGCAGGCTCCCATTTGGGCAATCGCTGAAGTTGCTCGTTAACTTCCACTTCCATGGTTCCATGTAAACGGCGATCAATGCCCTATGTGCTCTGCATGTGCAATGGACGTGGTTTAAACTGAAGTGACGTCACACTTACGAACCGTATAGCCAATTGCCGAAGTGCGTGTGCGCGCTCAAGTTGAAACAGCTTCGTGAGTGTATGGTGCCCCTCGGAATGGCGTCTCATTTGCCTATAGCATCTGAAGTTGACTACATGTATTAATTACCTCGGATTAGATACCACTTTCATGATGAGTTGGTACAGCGTATCACTGTTGACCTCACGTATTCCGCCTTTCACGTACTCTGCCATACCGAGGCTCCACAGACGCAGGAGGTTGTCGATCTGATCGGCAAACAATGGTATCCCCACCACTGGTACGCCGTGGTAGATGGCCTCGTACGCGCCGTTGATTCCTCCATGATACATGAACAACTTGGTTTTGTTATGCCCTTGTTTGGAAAAAAAGGGAAGGCTTTTTAATGAATGGTCGTCTTACGAACAATTTTGGTATACAGGGAGTGGAGATGACTTTATTGACACGTCGATGCCGATGGCACTTTTTATGGTACACTAGAGTCTTGCGGTCGTAATGATCATGTTTCGACGGCAGTGGTGCATCCCTATTTAAACATGGATTAGAACGCCATCACTCAAAATATTCTGATTCGCCTAGCAAAAATGGAAGACTTCATTCACGAAGTGCATTTTTCTGCACGAACGGCTGAAATTATTTTGGTGCATGTCCTAAATCGAGCCGTTCCACCCGCCGTTGCTGTTTAACTGTTCCTTTTTTCGAGA
>NW_019091579.1:358117-495423 GCF_001949145.1 Acanthaster planci | reverse complement strand
CCTCTCAACACTGACAATAAAACCACTTTCTCATAGGAATTTGTGGCAATCCCAGAAAACACGCTTCAAGGTGGCTGGAATATTTGATACTGTGGCCGTGTCCGAAACAGGCTTCCAGAGCTACGGCTAGGTCTATTGTCTGCGCGTCTCCACATACTTTCAATGGAGTGAAGACCTAGACCTAGCTCTAGACCACAGATTCGGATGCAGCCTATGATGAGAGTAATGTTACTGTTAATACTGTGAAATTCTAAAATTACACTGATGCCATGTAGGCCTACTGTGATTTGGGGCTTGTGCATTTTTCTACAGCGCCATAGTAACACTTTTACTCTCGAGTGCCTGCTCACGTCGAGCATTTATTCCCTTCTTGGGCTGCGTTTGCATGTGTCTAATGTCTGGTAGTGTATTGACCTATCTTCCGCCTGCATGAACCACGTCATACACTCATCACCGCTTGATCAGGAGTGTGTTCTTGCTTATTTGCGCGCAAGTTATACTCCTGCCGTTTCTAAACTAAGGAGAATATCATGAAGAATTTCTGAACTCTTACCTAAAAGACTCAGATACATGTAATGGCTTCCACCAATGAACGAGTCCATTATTAAAATTTCCTTGCCGTCTGCAGTTGACAGGTGTGCGAAGATCATTACGACCGCCAAGTAGATTATTACTAGATGTTTCATGATTTTCTCGGAATAGCACCCGATAACGCTCGCTGTCACAGGGAATGTACAAGATATTATAGGATTAGCTGATCTCTTTAATAGGAGTGGCGGGGATTCGACGGGGACAGCACATTTTGCAAATAGAACCAAAATGATAGGAAAGATTTCTGTCGAAATAAAGGTCCCACCCAGGTACCAAGATAATAACATCCATGTCTGTTGTATCACAAACTCATCTTGCTGGTATATATGCTTACTGTTTCTTTTAATGATTGATTTCTATTCAAGAGAGGCTTTGCGTGGCTGCGATCTTGCAGGGCAGTTTCTTTGTTCCACAGGGAAACTTCCTTATGCAACAAACGCACTGGCGTGGAGGCAGCAGTAATGCAAACCCTTTATTCGATATTCTGTGATGTTCAATGTTTGGCAGCCATGCAGTCACCAGAATCGACTTTCGGTCTCAATTTCAAGCAAATTTTTTGCCATTATGCGACAGTTGCCCTTGTCTTGCTAAGACCACGCCTGAATTGAATTGGATATTTTTTATTTTTGAAATATTACGATTTAATTAATGTAAAACACAATTCAAAATAAATTTACCCTTTGCTGCTGACCAACTCGATCTTGTGTACTTCGTATCTTTGCAATACCCGCAGCATGCCGTAGTGCTAAAGCTAATCACACATCTCACTGCTTATGAAGCCTAACAACACCAAATTAACACTCTCGGTGGCAAGCAATACCGTGGTATTATGCACGGTGCACGCGATGGTCATGCCGTAACAACATGTTGACATAATAATCCAACTTCGCTCGTCGTCCAGCGCCCGAACAGGGCGATGGGAAGGTTTGATGGCATTGCACAGATTTTAGTGAAGGAAATACGTCACACGCAGTCACAGCTAATGACGCGCAGAGAACTGAGGGTAAATTTCTGCCAAGTGCGCCATCTCGCTCAAGTACTAGTAAATCTCCCGCTGAGAAACTTCATCTATTAGGCCTTCATCAATTTTCTTTCTGCCTTTAAACACAAGACTTCCTTTCTTAAGACCTTCATGCTGATTGAATAGAGACAGGCAAAGTTTACATTATTTGTGATTTGACAGGCCTAAGGGTGACCAACAACATCTCAAGGAGTGAAAACAGACAGAGAAAATTGAAAACGGGCTAGCACAAATGATGATGGAAAGAGGTATTTTAAAGGTCTGCATGGTAGAAATTTGATGAAGTCTGTGGTAGCACCATGTAAAATTCTTCTGAAAATGGACAGACCACGCAAATATTGGGGGCACCGGTCTTTTCAATATTTTACCCCACTCACAGCAAACAGGAATTATTTCTCCAAAGTTGGTTTGTAATGATTCAGCCATCTTGTTAATCGCTAAAGAACACCGTGGGCATCTACATGTGTAACTACTAAGCAGCTTCCCAAAACAATCGAGATAAAGAACTATAGAGGTGAACAAATGATTTGTACGAACTAACATTCTCAATCATTATATAAATTAGCATTCACCCAAACATACTGAGATAAATGCTAAGATACTGTACGTATATTTACAAAATATTGGCAGGGGAAAAAATGAGCTACAACTCAAAAGGGAAAGATGTTCCAAAAAATGTTCAAAAAAAGCACATTCTGAAATAGCCACCTAATTATCGTGGCTGACTTCCGAATCTAAAGTTCATGTCCTAAGTGACTGTGTTTCACATGGCACCAACCAGTACCGTCTTATTGCAGCTTCCCGTGCTGATTACCATTTGATGGGAAAGTGGCTGGCATTCTGCTCGAATCCCGAGACAAAATTATGCATGCACCATCAGGCATGCCATGCACCATCAGGCATACCATGCACATGAGAGCAAGGTGCCGGTACCTGTAGTTTTTGTGGGCACCTGGTGTGCAAGAAACACTTATAAAATCTCAGGACGTCTGCGAGTAGTAAAACTCTTCTGGTACGTGCATTCGTAGCCATGTGCCACATGAACTGGTACCGATGTACATGCACACAACCACTCAGACAGCCTCGTGTAACATCATGCGTTGCAAGTGGTGCGCTAACTTGCTACACAAAGCGTGGTGGTGAACATGCATGTATATCTACCGGTAATTAGTCTTATGCAATAACAACTACCAGGACAAATGTACAAGTGTGTGGGACTGTGTATTTTTTGGCATTCCCTATAATACCTAGCATAAATTTTATTGTTTGTAAATAATATTGACAGAGTAGAAGCACCACATGCACATACAGCCTGTAACTGCTGTCTAAATGTACATGTACATGTATATGGACATAATCATGTACATATACATGTACGTGTAATGGAGTCTTGTCAGTACATGAACATTTACCCTAGATGCAAAATCTTCCAAATGCCAATGCAGCAGCATTCAATGGAGATATCAAAAAAGAAGAGGTACGAGTAAATCCAAGTCACAAATGAATTTGGCAAGTCAGAAGTCCTTAAGTCATGTTTTTGGATCGCCTCTATCGGATGTGATGACTGACAGCTGACGGACAGTAACAGTTTCTTAAGGTTTTAGATTTATAAGCTTTGCTGATACATTAATTTTGAGCAAGTTTGGTTTTATATTTTCAGATTCGTTCCATCAAGTTTTATTTTCGTTCTACATGTATTACTTTCGTCGTATATTTATTGGTTTGCGTTTTATGTTTACCTGTTTTTGATAATACATTTCCACAAGTTTGGCTCTATATTTTAAGATTCGTTTAATATAGTTTTATTTTTGTTCTATATTTACAGTTTTCGTCTTAAATTTATTAGATTTGGTTTTATTTTTATTTGTCCTGGGTCATTTATTTCTACAAGTTTGGTTATATATTTTCAGATCCGTTTTTACAGTTTTATATTCGTTCTATATTTATAACATTCGTTCCATATTCATAAAATTTGTTTTTAATGAAATCAGCGCCACCAATGTTGCAACGTTGCAGCATGCATCATCACGCACAGACTTGTCGTATCATGCGGATATCCGCGTACGAGCACGAAAAATTAACCTAGATGCCAAAACTGTCTACTATTCTTGTTACATGTACATCATAGAGCTATGTATAAAACTAGAGCGCTGACTTATGTACAAGGTGATGTCTGCTGGGGCAGGCACGTCCAATTTTGTGCACAAACCAATGGAAACCCCGAAACTTTGTACGGCTCTTTGCATATCTGCGGCTGTATTCTGAAAGATACGCCAACAAAGCCGACACGAAAACAACCTTAACAATTAGTGAATGAGCGCTTCATTTTGTTCTGTGCCAAAAAACGCAAACGCGTACGTCTATGCGCTGCACAAGAAATTTGCCGTGATTTTTTTAATCGGATTTTACCCGTACCCAGTGTGCATGAGAACCGCTGCTCCAGAGCTTTCAACTCACTCAATACTGACTGAAGTAAGGAACGATTTTTTTTAATTTAGTTGAATTTATTCATCGATTGAGCCATTGAGAAGACATGCATACGAAATGGGACGACCTTGCTCGAATGTTAGGGAAACATTCGTTTAAAATAATCAGCTACAGATGTACATAAGCATGTGCCATTCATAGAGCTGTGGCTGTGGCTATATGGTGGCCCTTTAGTGCCATTGTTCTACACGTATGTGTAACCGCCAACTGTCACAGGGATTGTCCACACAAAAAGCTCAGTTTGATGATCATGATTGAAGTGATCTTTATCTGTGATTTGTCAACGCGTGTCACAAATAAGGTGTTTCTAATTTAAAAGCAGGTACCATGTAGCATGATGTGACTTGATGTACCGTTGCATGGCTCAACTACAGACAGATTGGAAAACAACTAATTCTGAGAACTGCGCACCTTCTGGCTTAGAAGGACAGCGCCCTCAGACAACCAAACATTCTCAATTAAAATTAATACAAGTGCAAAGTTCTGTCCATAACCGCACGCGTCTTATTCAACAGACAGAGTTGCTGACTCCAGTCATGTCACTTGGACTCGAGTCGGACTGGAGCTGCTATTTTTGTGACTTGACTTGGTCTTGCAAAAAATGACTTATGGCTTGACTAATTGGACTTGCAAAAAAATGACTTGTGACTTGACTAATTGGACTTGCAAAAAATGACATGTTACCAACCCAAGTCAGACGCTACTCGACCGGCCCCATATATTTTTAGTTAAGCTATCCAGTTTACGCCTTATGTGCATAAAAAAACGGACTTCGGCTTCCGCGGCTTCGTGCTGCTACGTTGCTTTGCGTTGATGCATGACTAGGATAAACAGCGCCCCCAATATGTCATCATCACTTCATCACAGGTTGCATTACACCAAATACGAGCAGATAGAAAACAGTGCAAAATCGGACCGAAGTAGCGCCGCCTGTTGACTCTCGTGAAGAGGTTGGCCTCCGTTTTTTTTACTGGAAATCAAGATTATGGTCATAAGATCACTTTCCGTTTCAATTTCATGAGGGTTAGCGACGAAAATCTTTTTTTATTCGCCTTTCAAGGAAGATACCCCTAAAACAGCAGTAAAACTAAGCGCTCATTTCTGAATGTAACTGCCCCCCTCTATCCAAAACAGGTCCACAATTTGGGGCTTTTTATGAAAGAAATACCCCAAATTTTCTATCTGGTTAGGCCTACAAGCGGGTTCTTGCACGCGTTCTGTGTGTGTGCAAAGACCACACTCGCCGCAATCCGGTTCGTAAGTGTGACGTCACTTCAGTTGAAACCACGCCCACTGCAAACATGCACTGCACATAGGGTTACATGCATTGATCGCCGTGGAACCATGGTACCAGAAGTTAACGCGCAACATCTGCAATCGTCCAATGGGAGCCTGCGAATCATGGCGCATCCGCCTTTGTGACGGATAAATTTATGCGCACTTAACGTGCTCTGCGTCGAATCGCATATACTTACGCGCCTATGTGGTGATATGAGTACATTGATCTCCATTGTATGGAGATCAGTGAGTACAAAAAAGCACTCCCTCTTTTGTTCCACTCGGAGCGGTAGTAATAAGAACCATGCGTCAACTTACGAGTTTCGGTCAACTGAACACCTATTCTCCAATTAATTTGATAATGCCTCGGTTATTCCCCCTTTTCACTCGTGTTGTAATTATATTTTTGCAGTTTAACACATATCTTGTCGTATACTGGACCTCTGTGTTAACTTTGCAGGGTGGAAATAAGGGTTGAAGGGTATACTCCACCAAATGGTTGTATTTCTGCGCGCGAGCTCATTAACATTTTGTAATCCCATGAGGTTTTTACAATAAGACATGCCATAATCAGGAGGCATCATAGAAATATTTCTATAAATCCCGAATTTTGGACTGACAGTTTCCAGTTTGAGGTATTTCTTTGAAAAAAAAAAGCCCCATATTGCGGGCCTATTTTGGATAGAGGGGGGCAGTTACATTCAGAAATTTGCGCTTAGTTTTACTGTTGTTTTAGGGGTATCTTCCTTGAAAGGCGAATAAAAAGATTTTCGTTGCTAACCCTCATGAAAATGAAACGAAAAGTGATCTTCTGACCATATTTTTGATTTCCAGTAAAAAAAACGGAGGCCAACCTCTTCACGAGAGTCAACAGGCGGCGCTATTTTGGTCCGGTTTTGCACTGTTTTCTATGGGAGCGTATTTAGTGTAGTGCAACCTGAGATGAAATGATGATGATGACATATCGAGGGCGCTGTTTATCCTAGTCACGCATCCACGCAACGCAAGGTACCAGCATGAAGCCGCGCAAGCCGAAGTCATTTCATTTCACACACACATTTATTTCCTCCCGTGGCAGAAATAATAATAATAAGACAAGTCTAGAAGACATATTTATGCCAAAAGAGGTGGCAACACCATAAAAGCAAAGTTTGTGTTAGGCATGCCCTTAAACAAAACAAGTTAAAGTTTAAATGAAAATGAACGTCAGATTGCGGAGGATTGTAAGTATAGGTATATTTTAGGAGGAGAACGCACGTCATCTGCAATTTTGGAGGAGTGAGCTACCTCCAATCTTTTCGTTAATGTAAACCGCACTGTTTTCTTTTGCTTTGTTCAAATTTGGCTACACAAGGACATAAGAGACAATTCTCAGACAGGGAAATGCTTCCTAAACAGCATTTCCATGTTGATTCTGGTCGGCCTCTTTATCATTTGATATTTCTTAACAGGATTGCTTAGGCCCATTTTGGAATACCATTAAAATTTCGGATCCTTTAAAGTGGTACCGCACTGACCTTGACTATAGCTGACCAGTGCATAACATGTCAACTTGATTTTCGCGACGAGTGTCATCAGTTTGCTCATAATGATGGCGCCACGGGCTGTATACCTCTCTACTGGTGAGGCAATTGGGCCTAGGGATCAGTAAAATACTCACTTAAAGTAATCAAATCAAAGTGTCAAATTAGCTAACCTTTCATCGGTTCGTGTCACCACAGTGGGGGCGAAGTGAGACGGGATGTTCCATCCAAAAACGTTTTGACGCTTTCATCCACACAATTGGCAAAAGCCTTTTTCCCCCTCCTGTCGGGCACTATGAAAAATCTAAGCAAAATATTCGTAGTCAGATGGCACGTGGATGAAGACCATCCGTAGGCCTACAAAAGCATTGGTGCTCGAAATGGACTTTATTTGCCTTTTGACTTGTTGTCATTTAGCAAAGCCTTGAAGGGGTGGTATTTTTGGCGCGCTGATTTGCTCTGCATTTCATGGGATGGCACTGAACTGCGCCGATGCTCTGATGTTCGGCGCTGATTCATTTCATGCAGACGATGTATCAGATGACCTCTTCATTGAAGAAAAAAAAAGATGAAATCAGATATTCGCCAAAAAGGGAATCTTTTGGAGAAATAGTTGGTCCATTCATTCTTGCATGCTTTTGAAATCAATAGAACTCCGTGCGAAAATGAAACGTTGTTTATACCTCTGCGAAATCGTAGATGGAGAGGAATTGTTAGGGCCAAAAACTGTTTTAAAATATATCAGGAGTTATTGAGAAATGAAAGTCAGCAAATTCTAGTTTTTAATTTATTTTTATTTTAGCCTGACCACAAATGTGATGCCGAAATTAGGGCACGGAGCGTACCTCAAAGGCATCCTGTAACCGTATGCTCACTCACGACAGTTCTGGAATAGTCAATTGTCAATAATATTCAACTCTTTAAGAAGAAGATACCCAACGAAAAGAAAGGTAAATAATACTTATTTCTTTAAATGATTCTGCTGTTTTCAAAGCAGCGACGTTTCGATTCAAACGTCGCCGAAGGGCCAAAGAAAGCTTCTTGAGAATGCAGATCACGCCTGAGAAACAAGGTCGTCTCAGATAGAGGAGCAACGCTCGAAAGCAAACAGACATTTTGTCGATTACTTGAGCTACTTTGGAAAAATCCACGGCTAGTTTATTGGCATGAAGCGATCCAAAATCGACTCACTGAAAAGTTCTATCACGTTCTTTTGCACAATGACCAGGGGCATTGCGACATACACACACCCTTTTGACTTCTTATCTGACGAGTTGGAAATGTGCCCTGAACAAATTTAGCCTCAACTTGGGAGGCGGATTAATTGTAAGTTGCTAGAAGTGGCAGTCAAGGTACTCAATGTGATGGGATCTGCAGACCCGAAATCCCGGAGTAAACAGAAAATTGCATAGCGACCGCGATGAAGCTGACGCCAACTGCATTTCCCTTTAAATTCAGCTCAATCGGGAAAAAGCCTTTAAGTGTGAAAAACCCTAACCAATAAAGAAAAAATGTTGCATTCGTCAACCCGCTCTTTGAGAAAAAAAACAAGCAAACAATGAACTAGGTGAGAAAACTAACGGAGGTTTCGTCTCTTGACGAGACGAAATGCACCGAAGATCCCCCGTGTACTGACAGGGCTTAAGGATGCAAGAAATCATTCCAATTCCTATCAAGACCGAGGAGCGGCTTTCACGGCTGTTTTATCCCTTCATTGAGAACGCAGCCGATTTCCCCCTCCAAAACGGCTTAAAAGATTCCGAGTATTCGGCAACCACTCAGCTTTCATCTGCTACAAATCACCCTCCTACATTATTGCTGATTCGGTAATAGTTTGCCTCCAACCCTTATCAATCTGCCAAGTAGCATTTATCCCATTAATTTTCATCTCTAATACTCCCAGTGGACTTATTGAACTAAATTGAATCACTAGCGCTGCGCTGCAGATTTTATCCGACAAGATCCCCCTTTCTTCCAAGGGACGTGTTCAGCGTGAATTTCGAATGCGCTTCATGACATCGGTTGGCCATAAAAGGTAAGAAAACCGTATAAGTTATACCAAAGAAAATGTATTTTGTAATATTTGGTTGTACAGTCAGGACTGACTTAAGCCGTTCTCTTCGTGTTATCCAGCTGTGCTACTCGTGAAATGAAAGTAACAGAATATTCCGATGAGTAATTTGTCTCGTGGTCTGTACTAGATCTCGGTAATAAATTTCGGGTATACACGACGGAACGAACAAAATCTTTTCTAGAGACAGTAGCTCTGAAAATGAGAATGGTAGAACGTCCAATATTTAGTAAATATAGCTCGGGGGAGTCCGTTGGACGTAGGTGGATGGGCTTGACTGATGGAAATCATGACGGATAACCAGTTACTTCTTTGTGTCCTTGTTTTCAATTCGTTCGCTATTCATTTCTTGATTAACTGTACATATCACATACTTTGAATAATGATAACGCATTGATCCATATTAAAAATATTTCCTGCATATTTTTTTGGGGGGGATCAGAGGTGTAGTGCAATGAGGCACATGACATGACAGATAAAGTTATTACATTATGCAAGATTTCCAACATATCAACCAATAACCCAAATCGGGAGAGACATAAAATGCGGTTTTCATTGACAATGGATGATGCATATTGTAAACAAATTTAGTTTTCTCGTCTTCGCTTGTGTTGGGCGATAAGTTGCCGAAATTGGTACAGGCCTAACTTTAGCTTGCATTGGACGCCTACCTGTGCTGTCTTCTTATGAGTGAAATGTCTTCCAACTGATCAACATGGATAAAATATATTGCATGCGATAATGCACCTACACATATGTCCTTAGTTCTTACAATCAAATTAGCTTCTTATAAGTTGGATTCTACGGACTAAAAGTATAACTATGGGGAGGGATAGGAGAGGGTGCACATGTCCCCCTCCCTGGAATTCCATGCCCACTAGGTTCCTCCCTTGAAATTTGGAAAAATATACACATGCCATGCACAAGCCTGAATTAATTTATATTCTGTGCACCTTTAAAAATCTGAGCACATATGGGTGTCTTGCCAGAAATTCCATTCTAGTTTTCACCACTACAACGAAACCAAACGCATAAAATTCCAGACAATTTCTGGAGCCCAACAGAGTAGGGGCGTGGTTAAACGGTGTGGTTGGTTGTGACACTTCACCCCACTTGGAATCTTTCCAGTAACAGCGTTAGCAAGGCCACTTTCACCTGTTCAAATTAGTTTTGCGACGCCCACGAAGGAGGAATTTCTCTCAGTGGTGTGTGCAACTGGCCAATGTAGCTGACTGTTAAATCGTAACAGAGTCTGAGAACCACACAAGAGATCTGTTGTAGTCCTTGTGGACTGAGGGAAGGGTGCCTTGGAAAGAAACAATTCCCCCACAAGGCTTTAAAGCAGTTACAAGGTTCTGCCTCTTCCCGCGTGCATGGCGTGTGACGTGTTTGTTCAGACAGCAGCTCTGATGCTATATTGCCGGTTGTCGTTCCCCACGTCGTTGAAATTGTTTACCCATCGTCCTAGGAGTGGTATTCTTCCTTGCAGATGAAACATCATTTCCTGACGGAGACCTTCGAGCGAGATAGCACAGGGAAACAGGGGAATTTATTAAAGGTAGGAGGTAAGAGCATAATCTCTTTGGAAGGTTTTTCGCACATTTCACCGATTTGATTGAACACGTAAGTTGGCCCGAACAGGCAATATAAAGAGAAACGAACCACTCTAAATCAAGACAAGTGAGTTAAGAGATTTAACAACTTCTAGACTCGTCTGTAACATAGGGCTTGAACATGCTCTCCATACCGTGTGATTAGTGGTGCAAAAATAATTACTGGTAGTAATTGTCGAAAAGGTTGGGGCCCGCATAATTCTGCTTTATCAACACTCTGTCCTGGTGTGCCAACTGTACAGCGTCCAATTGGAGAAAAAAAAAGCGCTTTCGACATTATTGCAAAATAGTGTCGAAGGTGACGAACGGAAAGCTCGATTTCATCTTTCTGTAACGCATCATGGTGCTGAAAGATATAAATAAACATTTGGACTGGTGAACTTGCTCTATTAACAACCCCTGCAGATAAAATTAGTCTTCGTAATTCTTAAGGCTGTAAGCCTTTATGTTGAAGTGTGCATCTGTGATTCTGTCTGCGTGCTCTCAGTTACACAGCCCTAAAATTGAGCGAATTCTCATGGGTCCGATAAATCATGAATAATATGAGTAATCAGTCTGGTGCTTCAAACGCTCTAATTTGGGTAATATCATCAACTTTTCTGGGAAGAACCTGCACGCACACTCCAATATATGTTTATTTATTGTTTTTCTGTCGGGAAGAGCATACGAAGCTGCTCTACCTAAAGAAACTGGAATGTCATGTTTTGAGCCAATTTGGGGGGGAAATTTACATTTTAACGTCCGTGGTTTGTAAACCGTTATTCTTTTGTCCGCGAGGTTAATATAGGATTTATCGGTAAGGCATCGTGTAACGTCAAGGATAACGAATTGAAAGGGGCAAATGTTTTCCACTGGCCGCTATGGTAAAAGTCATTCTAACCGCGTCAGTTTCTCTCTCAAGGAAGTATACGAAGCGTTCTTTTTTCCAAAACGCAACGACGTAAACGAGTCCGTCTCCTATAGGCCTACAGCTGTTGGTTCAGCTGTGTTTTCCGCCGTTTTTTCTAACATGTCCAGCTGCTGCATCTGCGCAAGCGCATAGCACCCGCCTCAACCCCCGTCCATATTCGTCGACAGGGGCGTTCTTCCTACACTTGCAAATTCTCCATATGTACAACACTTCCCGTCGCCAATTGCGTCCAGCTAGTCTCGAGTCAATCAGCTTGTCGTCTTATCTGATACGCGACCTTGGATGGTCTATAGTCCCGTG
The DNA here is from genome assembly GCF_001949145.1 of Acanthaster planci. The sequence continues at coordinate 483,629 of NW_019091579.1, read as the reverse complement.
CCAAACATTGTCTGTCTGAGCAAAGCTGCATCGATCGCGCATATTAATTTGAGTGCCCACCTGTGTAGAAACAAAACAAGGGCATTACATTAAATAGATTTCCCACAGACGGCTCTTACATTACAGGACAGGCTTAAGGCTACGAATCCCTATTTCTTCGTCAGAAAACACATTGTGTGTTATTCTCCCGCAGTAATAAAAATGACCTTACGCTTCCCTTAAAAGCTATGTGTAGCTTTCAATTTATTTACGCCCTCGCCAAAATAGAAATTCGTATTATAACCCCATAGACATTTAGTGTGCAAGACCGGCAGTTGAAATGCCAAAAATTAAATATCATTTGTTGTCTTATGATGCACGTGTTATAATAATGCTGACAGCTTAACCATCTGCAGTCAGTGCACCCAGGAAAATTCACAGAATGAAGACAAAATTGGGGTCTTCATCTAATGCATTTTATTAAAAAAATAATTGGACAGCATAACCATCTGGGAAAGATGAGTGGTTCTGGTTAATGATAATTCATGGAAAAGTGGTTCATAATTCATTGCGATTACAATAATTTTTGCAATGACTGAAGACTGCATTTTGGTCATTGCCACACGTGGTAGCATTTTGTAAATGTACATGCAATGTTTACTAATTCATGTGCCAATCATCCAGGGTTGGGGAGTGAACACACCGCAGGATTTCTGGAGGCAGCCGTTTGCAAAGGTTTGCCTTGCATATTAATGTTTATCTAACACTCAAACGGAACATTTCTATATCATGCTGCTCCTTATTTGCAAAGAAAATGGCGTACCTGGGGTATATTTTGCCGGGGAGGGGGGCAAATGGGACCCTCATTTTCTGGAAGGGGAATGGCCCAAATAAAATATCAACAAGGCGAACTTTCATCGGATTATTTTCCCTCCTTAATTTCTGAGCGATGTGTGCACACGGGGGGCACAGGCCTCGAGCGGTATGGTGCTGAGTTCCACGTCAGCGACACTTCAATAGCGAACCGAAAATTGAAACAGTAAGTACACTCTGATATTGCCAGTTCAGTTTCTCCATAATGGGGGGGCCTGTATGTAATATAGTTGAGAGAAAAATTTCAAAATCGATGTAAATTAAAAATTCCTTCATTTTCAATACGTTGCACCTATAGGGACATGAATCAATATATTATAATATTAACATGATATACGTTTTGGTACTGGTGTTAACAGTATTAGAGAGCGATTTCTAATGGTTTTTGCAGCTGATATGGTGTCGATTTAAAATGGTTTTCTTCATTTATCGTCGATTCCAGGAACTATATTTACTCGCTCAAAATCACCCTGCAATAAAAGCTATCAAAGTTGGTCCCTTATGCGCTTATATCTCTCAGTGCCACGCCCGTTCGCTTACTTTGTTTTCGAGCCCGTGGTTTTTCTAAATTTTTTTTTCATGGGAGTTGAAGAAAAGTATTGGTCCCGCACTCTGTGAACAAGCCCACGTGAAGTAAAGCAGAATGCAGCACATTCCCTGGCTAAATTTCATTACGAGGGAAAATGCCACTCCGCGGAAGACGGCCGCCTTTCGGATGATGGATCAATCTCTCCGTTGCCATGGGACTACAAAAAGGCGCTGCAAGTATCCCGCAGTTAGAGGAGTGCACAGAAGTCAGGGGAGGTAAGGGCATGGGGTGAGGTTTGAATAGTTGCGCGGTAAGAAAACCCGAAGACTGATTTCTCGTGCTCTTGATAAAAAAGGCACTTTTCTGTAGGTATTCTAGTTTTCGGCCTACCGTGGAGAAGATCCCTATAAATCGACTTCCGCCACCGCATGCGCCGCGCCATGGCACGTGCCACCAATTTGGGGACAGGTTCCCCACTGTCCTCATTCTAAGTGGCACAGGATTGAAACTGACATGGTTATTTCGGTGCGAACAGTAAGCGTCCATTACCATCATTGTCGAGGAATTTTAATCAAGACGATGTAGCAAGGTAGCCTGCATACACTCTACTAGGTTGATCGGTCAAACATTATCTCGTGTAGGTAATGTACATCTCGCAAGAGTTGCCTGATAGGTCAGGCTATCAAAGATTTTCTGTACAATATGTGTCATGTATACACCCTTCTGTTTTGAAGTCAGGTCCCTTATTTCTGTAAATCAAATTTTACAGTCAATCATTTGAACGTGAACTTTTGCCACAAGAAGAGATTGATTCATACTATCATTTTTCAAAAGCCCCTTGAACTGCTTTTTAGAACAATTTCCGTTGACTTTTTGGAGACAGAATAATATTTTCCTTCTTTTTGTGAATTGCGTTGTATCGAATTATCGGAAGAGTAGCTTAAGACGGAGAATGTTCTATCGGGTTCTTAAATTGGTTAAATTCAACTTCGATGTTCGACGTGTTTGAAATGTTGAAGTTTAATGCAGAGGGGCCAGAATTCGAAAACTAGACTTAGGAACATTCTGTGCAATGATCTACACTTCAGAATGGGGGTAAATGTCATAAGACAGCATTTATTTATTTTTAGTTTAGGATAAAAATGCGTCGACATAGTTTCTTGACCGAAATTCTGTGATAAACATACGATGCAGAGAATCACACTTTTCAAGGAACATTGACCAAGCCAAAGTCCTAAATAATTCTGCCGTGTTTTAAAATTGGATTCAAAGTTCAAGCTTTAGTGCAACGACTTACACTACAGAACGGAATGTTATAAGAGGGCCCATAGTTTTGGATAATATTGTGTAAAACTGCGTTTTCTTACTACTTATCATTCCATGTCATTTGTCCTAGTGCGTGAGACTACAGTTGCTATGACGTCACTTTAGACACGGATCACTCTACCAGCTTTTTCAGATATCATAAACGTAAAATGTGACTCACTGTAACACTGAGAAAGTTTCTTCATCAGTTCTCTCTCCGTGAGTTTGCTCCTTCTGAGATTTTGTTCACTGACAAAAAGTTTGTTGACCGACATTCTGTGATTAACGAACGATACAGAAAAACCAATTTTCATGGAGACTTGAAGCAAAACCAAAACAATTCCGCCGTTTTAACTCAACAGGTTAGCGAGCTTTTGCTTAATGTGGCAATGCAGTTTGATCATGCGAATGGCATCAGTGTACAACGTCAAAGGCCCTGTAGCTCTGTCCGATGACTGAAAACAAGAAAATGGGACAAATAGTGATTTGCCTTCCTTCCAAGAGCATGTAAGAATCACCTAAATGTACCCTCGCCCCATAACAGAGCCACCCCCTCAAAACAATGGCTATAATGCCTGCTCTTGTATGGAACCATTAACTTGGTTAACGAATCGGACAGTTTATGACAAATCTCTTTCCCGCCGATGCCTGTGACTAGTTGAACAAATGTCTGTCCTGTCGCGCATGTCCTGTAAAAAGTGCGCATGTGGTAGTCTATTTCTTTCCTTTTGCCTCCTTTTAATGTTCTCTGGGGGATAAAATCTAACGAAAGCCGCATTAGATTCTTGCCAGAATCTTCCTGAGGCAGTTGATAAGGCCGTCCTCCATGTTTAGTATTGCAGCATGGTCAACTGAAATCACCGAAATCGACCCACAAGTCGTCACAGTTTACTTGGTAAATTTTCGTCCATTAATTCGCTGCAGGTTCAGCGACTCCGTTGTCGTTGCAGGTGCGCAAGGGCCAAGGTAGAATAATTTGCACGCGCGCGTTACATCAGATGTTGCGGGCGTTGGCCGAGACCGGTATTCATTCACTCAAGAGCTATAGGGAGTGATGTCATGATGTACCCTAAGAGGAGTTCATGTATTATAAACAACGTGCACGGGTGCAGGTAGATAGCGAGAAAAAGAAACGCATTGATGGCCGGTCATACTTCATATCAATACGAAAGTGTAAAGCGAATTTCACGTCACGAAAAAAAATGCAGCGAAATTTCGCTATAGTTCAGTTCTGCTCAACTTTTACGAATTCGGAACTCGAATATTTTGTCTGCAGTCACATATTTGCATTCTTGTTCATATTCGCCCGAGGTATGAACCGGCCTGAAGTATTATTTTCGTATTGCCTGTCAAGCTTATTACGAAGTGACAGCGCAGCAGGAAATAACTGCTTCTCTGTGATATGAAACTCAATAATGAACACTGTTGTATAAATTATACGTGACAGATCGACACATTAGAAACGCTGTTGCAATACATGACACACGCCCTCAGGCGCGTAGTCCTCAACAACGACGCTTTTGTACAGTTGTTGAGCAGGGTTACGAACCTACACATGCCATGTGACATTGTACTCGACGCTAGTTTCAAACTAATATTATGGACATATTTTCAAGACAATAAAAACTGAAAGTTATCTAAGTAAACCAACTAAATGAACAATGATAATAGTACAACTACCCATTTCTGGGTAGCATAGGCCAAAATAATCAACTCGGTTACCGCCCTAGTTTTGAGTTTTTGCGGATTAAAGAAATCATGTAATTTCATTATTTGCAAAAAGTTTTCAGTTTTTCAGAATTCTCATTTCATGCTTCTTGGGTGAAATACTTCACCAACTAAAGCGAAAAGAGCCGTTATGCCTCTCGAGTATCATTACAAACGTGTTCCTGTCGATCTCAAACGACCGCCTGCAAAATTACGAGAAACCAACGGCAGGATTTCACTTCTGCGTGAATGAATCTGCAGAGACATTTGTGTGGTTTCTTGCAAGAATGACGTCATGCATGTTGGCTGTAAATTTGATAAAAATGGAGATATTTGTTCAAACGTGAAGTCGGTGGTTACCGTATTTGCCTTGATTTTTCCTCATTTAAGTTTTTTGTTTCTAAGTTGACAAGGTCAACATTGATGGTGGAAATGATTATTGGACTTCAACACAATTCAACTTTAAATCCTTCTGTCACTTTGTAGAGACATGGTCATGCCACAGTGTGTAACCTTTACCTTGAGATGCTTCTACATTATCTGTGTTACTGAAATTTATGGATGGGGCACATCGAAAAACCCCTTGAGAATTTTCATGAAATACATTAAGCGAAGTGTGAACACATATAGAATGTATGCAGGCAACACTAATAATAGTAGGAATTTTTTTTAAATCCCCCATTTCTTGGAGACAAATTTGACAGTTCCTTGAGGTGCTTTTTGTGCTGTACGCTCATGAGTCATTGTTCGTTTTAGTTGCTGCTACCTTGATAAGGTCAGCCGTATACGGTCTACTGCACACGGCACGCACTGCACGCAATCATTGATGATTGCGCGGCGGTTCGCTGCTTTTCACTGTTGCGTTGCTTTCAGATTTTTGTGAGCGTCGTCTTCAAAATATACGGGCACGTTCTTCATGGCCATATTTATGAACACAAGAAGGTTCAGAATATTTTTAAGGGTAGTGATGGGATTCTATTATAATAGTTTGGATGAATTTTAGGAAAGATTGAAAGTAAGAATTTGTCGTTACATGTACTGCCAGTATATGTTGCTCGTGGGAGGATAATTTATCTTCCTTTTCTATGATAGAACTCGGGAAATCCGAAAAAAGATAGAGTTTTCTGGCAGATGATTCAGAGGTGAGTATTTTGCAGTTCATAGAGCTTGATATAGAATTGTTATAACTTCTCTTTCATTTGGCACGTAGAATTTTTTTCCCTTGTCATTTTTCTCCCCAAAGGTTACTGTTTCTTCACATTTCTACAATACACACGAAATGCACTCGTCGCATCATACCGGATCCGACCGTGGCATCATACTTTGGCGCAGAGGAGTTGCTGCCGGTTGCAGCGCAGCACGGGATACGGGGCAAAAAATAACATAGCGCCGCTGTGACACCCGAGCGACCGACCGACCGACCGCGTGGCAAGGTCCGTCAGCGGAGAGGATGCACGCGGTCCGGGGGGTACGGCACGCATTTCCCCCTACGGAGCTCTTCCTGTTTTGACATTCTTGGCCTGGGAGATAAGCAGGTATACGATTTGCCTGGAGCTACAGTCTAAATGGCGCTCAGAACACGCACTCGTTTGCTGTCAGACTCGTATCGTGTGTTGTGGCCGTCGTGTCGGTTTCCATATAGGGCCGTAGTCCCTCAATCATCTGGCGTAAAGTGTCGTGTCCAGATATTATACAGATGCAAAGTGCTCCCAGTCAAGGCCATTGCACGTACTTCAATAGAATAGATAATCGTCAGGTTGAAACAACATGACGAACCTACAAGCATACTTCCAATTTAACTATTACATTTTGTAAAGTTCCACAACCCGGCGCTGCAGGTCTCTAAGCAGTCCACGTAACTATAGGGAAAAATCTGCATAAAGGTAAGAGACAGAGAGACTTAATAATAGTTCAGTGTTGAGAGGGACACTCTGCTTCTATTTGAAACAACAAATACATTTTTAAATAAGCAAAGAAGGCTTTTGTGTCTTCTCTAAATTCTAAGCGAGATTAGGGGTTTGGCATTACCTTTTGCGGGCCATGGGCACGGTAACCTGTGCCCCATTGCGTCACTGAATTCATGCAATTTTTCATTGAGATAATTCCGTATCTTATCGCTAACCCCAATGTTTCCATGCATCGAGTCCTTTGGGATTGGTGATCTCCAGGAAAAGGATTTGCTATGTAAAACGGAGTCTATAAGACAGTGCTGTTTGCGTGGCTGTCGAAACGTCAAACGGCTTTCCGTGGAGATCAAGGGAGTTTGAATTAAAGGAACTGGCGAGCAGTTCCATTAAAATTCGTGACACTAGAGGATGAATAACATCCTTTTCGTAGACTTTGCAGGTCAACACGACCATTTTGATGACAATAACGGTTTAGTGCAGTAATGATACCGCTCGTTAATTAACCTGTTCCTTTCTTAACCCATCTACCAGTGTAGATTTCCGTAATGTGACTATTAACATGCTATCTCAAAGTAATACCTTATTGAATGAGAGCAACTAATGTGTGCGGGGGGAATTCTTTGACTATAGTGCGGCTTGAGCATGTTTCTGAAAGGAGCGGTCTGTAAAAGCTGTTACAATGTTAGATACGTGCACGTTTTATTTCAAGGGTGTAATAACTCTTGATTACTCATTAACTTGTACCACCTTTCTTCCTTCAACAACCTTAATGGACTTCCAGTAATCTGACTGTTTACTTCGGTTACATTACACTTACATTTATGCATTGATTTTGTGGGTGATTTGGATGATTATATGTGGAGGCAATGGCAGCCATTAAGGATGGCTGCAATTTCACGCTTGACTGCATGTGATGCACCGCGCTTTGAAAACGGCGATGCAAGTCAGAGACAAAGGCGAATGAGAAATATCCCTCTATCATACTTCAAAGAATACCTTATTTTGCCCATCTGGGCTAATGAAGTTCTACAAGTAGGCTTATAGGCGTCTCCAAGGCTTCTATGTGGTGACTAAACGAAGTGCACAGTTAAGCAATACAGGCTTTCCAGGATTCGGACAGCGACTTTCCTGCTTATTATGTGCAGTAATTATTTTCAAGTCGATGTGTCTCAATTCACATCCAGCATCCTTCTGACGTGAAGTACATTACTTATGCCTCAAATTATAATAACAACTTATATAGCGTCGGCCACGTTCTTCTGCGATAGTTTCATGACGTTAATTATTATTTGCAACCGAATTTATTAGTAAACATGTGACTAACAACTTTCCGACGAACCAGCAAGCGAAAGCAACTTGCAGATGGAGACATAGACGGAGGATGAAAGTGCAAAAATATGAGTTGTTGACTAAACATTATAAAATGTGATTCATATGTTTTATTATAACAAACATAAATGAATTCATGAAAACTAATGTTTGGTGCCGCAGAATAAAATACGGCACAGCATAAAAATATTCGTTTTATCCAGGTCAGTAAATTTATACCTTTAATTTGATTTAGTAAGGGCCGACCACTGGCGAGAGATGCAACATGAGAATGATCCATGATGAACCCGGGAACATGTTGTTAGTCGTATCGGCGTGACTAATAGAGATGATGCCTTGCACTCCTAACTTGGATGGCCGAAGATATGTATGCTTTGAATTAGCCATGATTAACGGTATTCTCTTTAAAGAGACTTGGTCAGTCAATTTGTAGTCCAGAATTCTCGACGCAGAACGCTTTGATTCGTCTTTGCGCATGCATGCCTGCTTCGAACAGTTAATCACTATTAGCGGATGGGGGGGGGTTGGGTTCCACGGTTTCCCGAAGGAGATTTTTATGGGGTAAAATAACGACGAAAAGGCGCTTATTGGGGACTGAGTCACTTCCTTTCAAAAGTGGGGAGTCTCACACTCAGAGAGGCTATTAAGGTATCTATTAATAAATTTCCAATTTTTGGAGTCACCAAAAACAATTTCCCCCTCTCGAAAATTTGATTCTCGTTGTTGATCGCAAGACCCCTCAAATGAGTTGGGCAAATCTTTATGAGAAATTGCACAAGATAATTTGGAAAATAACCAAACTTACTAATTACAGTACAAAAGGAGAGCCAATCAAGATTAGCACCAATTTATAACATGTATAATGAAATGGAGTATAAATCCATCGAAAACACGCAACAAAAATTCTCTTTGTTTTTTCGACTGCAGAGTGTGCACTAAATTGAAATTTCACTTCATATGAATATAAATCGTCTTCCGTGAAGTTCTGAGAGATTCAAAACTCTCGAATCAGAGAGACACAAGGAATTATAATCGAGTCATTCCGCTTTGGTCGGATCGTGATGTGTTGAATCGGGCGGCGTCAAAATGACTGACTGATTTGGAGTTCGGTTTTACCCAGCTCAATACGGTGGGGCCCAGCTGGGCTCGATTCATATTTGTTGGGTTGTCAGTGGGATTTAGAGGGGGACGCACCGCCCCCCCTCCATCCCAACCGCCAGTATGACAATGAATTTTACATTGGCTCAATTGCATTTATGTGTTTCGCCTGCATGTTCGCATTTGACCCTCCACGTTTGTGCCCCCCCCTTCTGAAAATCCTGGATCCGCCCTTTGTTATAGTTGGGCTGCATTCTGTTTATCAATGATCAAAACTCCCCTCAAGAAATATGAGCCTCAGTTTAAAACTCGGCTGCATCGCTATCAGTGTACGTATTTTACAACAAAGCAAGAGAAGGAAGGCTCATCTTTTAATGAAGAAAAGAAACCTTGAAATGATCGAAGAACGATAACGATGACAGACGGACAAAAAGGCCTGGGTTCCCATTTAACCCTTCCCCTGCACAAGTTTATACAACATACGGTGTTGTTAATAAGTCATCACTCAACCGACCGGAATCAAATGGAACCCCGATCCTCTCCTGAGGTACCGTATCTCTGTTTGCTTCGCTGTTTATAAAGCTAATAAATAGAGTGCATACCTAGCTCCGAGATGGTCTTAGAAATGACGATTGATAGCGCTATCAATTAACCTCGGCTGAGATACTTCCCTGAAAGGATAAATCTCACTATGACAGCTATTCAACGAAGGATTTATTGTTATCATTATTTCAAAGTCATGCATGATTGTGTGAGTCGTATGACTTTCAGAGTGAACTGAGAAAGATGATTTTCATGTGTGGAATCCACTATAGGGGCAGTGGTTGGGCGAAATAGGACTCCAGATTAGCCGCAGATTGCGCTCGGCGAGCGAAGCAAAAATTAAAAGGATACGAAATTATGGAGGGAGAAGAGTTTATCAACAAAAATGTGACTTAAATTGCTAACTGTCGAAAAGTTGAGCGACGTCTGAGAATTTGCCCACGGCAGATACGCCACGACGTGGACTAAATCAAAACCTGATTTGAAAAAAAAATACCTCGAAATGCATGTGTCGCACAATTGCAAAAATAGCTGTAAAATGAAAGTCATAAGAAATCTGCAGACCTAATTGGATTTGATGATAAGTGAAGAGGGGAAATTTTAAGCAGATAAGCAACACAAAAACACGAAGAAAAAACGAAAAACAAAAAAGAGGTAAAATTAAAATAGTCTGACTCACTCCATGCGTCTACGGGGCTTTTACAACAAAATGCCAAGATTTTGAAGCATAGAAGTAATATATTACAGTATTCTGTTGAATGGGTCCCGCGATGATGAAGAGGGCTCAAGTCGATAACGCGATAAAGTGAGCGCTTTTTTCCCTTGAATAAAACAAACAATCTTTAAGGCTTCAGAGTTGGGCTTATGATAATAATCTTAGAAATTTTATCCTTCCCAACAAGAAACAGCCTGAAAAAAATGAAATCGAGAAAAAGAAATCTCTGGGACTTGAATCGTGGACACTCACATTCCTAAACCTTTTCCTTACCCAGCAAACTACGTAAGCCAACACAACGCTACCCATGACAACACAAAATAATGCTGAAGTTGTTTAGTAAGTAAGGATCCTAGAATCAGCAGGCTCAAAACTGTGGCATTTTGCTGTAAAAGCTTCCTTTATTAACAGTGGTGGGTAGTCCGATCGGGTTTCTCACTGTACTCTGTGTGAGTGCGAACTGCATCGGCCACTGCTAAAAGATGTAGGCGCCCTCTAGACGACCACGTTTCGCTATACCTTAAAGTGCAACGGCAGAGTGCCGATCATTTCCGTGTACACAGTTTCTGTTTACGATTTTATACTTGTCAGAAGGAAAGAAATGTAAAATTCTCATACGTATGGAAATGTGCAAATGGGATTGTAGTTTCCTAACTGTAATCTCTTTCATTATAACTCCTTTCTCCATCTGCCTGAAGTAAACTGCATTCAATTTTATTCGTATTGGAGTGACATGTTGGAATCTGTCAAATTCCAAAAATAAACATCGTCTAAACAAGCTGCATCAATTGTTTATGATATATCACCAGATACTGACAGCTTCGGGTCATCTCGAGATGGCACAACATCAAGTGCATTTACGATGGGCTGAAGCTCCCTCAGTTTCTCAAAATGCCCGCAAAACTGTTTTCTGATTTACTATTTACTTCACGCGAATGAGTGTTTCCAAGACAATTTAGAAACTGTGCCAGCAACGCAGTAATTAGAAAAACAAAATTTCCTGATGTTCGTCTACTAAAATAAAACAGTAACAATCAATCTTGTTTCCCACAAAGCCAGCGGTGCACTCTGTCAGCACTTCTTCCTTCACGACTATAGGCTCAGCAGTTTGATGCGATTTCCTCTAGTTTTTGATGTCTGGTGAATTGCTAAAAATCACGTGACACTTTTGCATTGGCATCAAAACGAGTAGAATTTTGAAAAGTAAAACTCGACTGAAGATTCTGCAATGCACTCAGTACTGCGTAATTGTTCTTTCTGAGGGGACGGTTCAAAATACATTTTTTTAAAATTATACACTGTAAAACGTAAGCGTTTAACTTCTAAACGCAAATTAATTAGCAAATCTGTAACACTTTTTAAACGTTTATTAAATAAACACATACGACATGTTTACATGCTGAACACACTGTCTTATTTAATAAATGCAACGTATGTTATGATGTGTTTAGCGTATTTCAGGTTTTTAAACACTTTTTCAATTATAAACCCGTTTTCCCTTTTTTGAATGATATTGAACGCTTTTTAGTAGATGGAAGTCTGAAAAATTCTTTACAATCCGCTTCAAGTTTTTGCTCACCACAAAGATGTGTGAGTGTGTGTGTGTGGGGGGGGGTTCAACACCCTATCCCCCACCAACCCCCACCATTTCTCTGCACTTAAAAAACCTAGCAGACGTGCGGGGGACGCGAAAGAGATCGAAGTGCGCATACAGGTGCGTGTACATTCAGCGTATGTGCCTAGTCGTACGTCTTAAACGCTTAATGGTACAACTGGATAGATTGCTAAACACGGTGTTTATTTTTGGTGTGAGAACCAAGTGACAATCCCCTCTGCATCCAATCATTATGCGTTATGTCAGCTTAAACGAACCACTTTTATGAGATTTGAATTTCATCGGCTCTAAAGAGTACTGGCGGAAAAGCATGGAATTCACGTTTTTAAGCCGCAATAAATGGGCGTGTTATGTCCCGATGATAAACACGTTGACGTCTAAACACACCGCGTGTTCAAATGTTCAATGTGGTTAGTTTATAAACACGTCAAACGTTCTTGGGTTTTATAGTGTATACGTGGCTTGTATAGAGGAAATTAAAATAAGTTCGTCATTTTAAGTAGGGGCCTATTGTAGTTGAAGCGTGAACCTGATGACTCATTACGTCTGCTTTACCAAAACAGCCAATTTGCAGTCGCCCGTGTGTATACGCAACCAAACACGGCAAAAGACAACCTGCCCTGGATCCCATTAGTGTTCATTTTGTTATTAGTAAGGTGAGGCCTGCTTCGAATTCAATTTTAAGAACAGAATTTTGAGGTTCAATTTATGGAGGCTTACACGGAATGAAACATGTTTGTAAGCAAATCGTTTGATGCTGCGTATTATACTAAAGACAAAACACAGCCAATACTTTTTGTACAGTGTGGGTTATATAGTGAAATATATTTTATATTGTGGAACGGTTTATAGATTAAGAATATGAGGAGACGTTCTCTCTTTCCAGGCTAAATGGTACGATGTGGGAATCCAACTTTTTGCGCATTAGCCTATAGCCAAATAACGCGCACAGCTCACTCTTTACACGTGCTAGTTACACATCAAATTTTGGTTACGTTTACACATCATTAAATGATCATCTGTAACATGTAGTAGAACAACTTCTAAACGGTACGGCCAGATAGCAGGTGTTCTGCAAACATGTTGGTATTCCGTTACAAAAATGAAGCTCGTTTTGGATAATTTAGATATCTGACGAGAGGATTCCATTATGTTCAGGGGTACCAGGTTGGATGTTTCGAATATATCCTCTGCGAGTTGTGTGACTGGGAACATCATAATAATTGCTTCGCCCGTTACAATTGTCAGCAGTCCAGTAAAGATAATGCAGTAGGTAAGGTGATCCTTTACCACGGTACCCCTCTCCTTAGGCTGAATGGTTCGTTCCGATGTGACAATCGTATAGCAACTTCCTCGACGTACTCGTTTATGCGTCGTGCACGTGTGGCCTCGCCTGGTGGTGGTGACTGATGATTATATGGTTTCCGGTGAACGTGCGCGCGTGCAGGGATCTGAGCTCATCACCGTGCTTGCTATCTACCTGCGATAGCAGAGACCATCACCACACATACGGGGAGGGCAGCACGACGTGAATCTGTGTGAATGATTATGTTAGGCGCTATATAACACAACTGTGCGCTTCCAACTACGGACTGATTTGAGTTGGCTATCGCTCTATTCATCAACGTGTATTGTGAGTGCGGCTACTGCCACTGCCGCGTAGGACACGGTGTTCTCCAGGACGGAACTCTCCGATTCATTGCTTGGAGGTTTGTTTGAGGAAGGGACACCTGAGCCATGTAGGAGAAATACCAACCGCGGTCGAGACTAAGTTCGCATTGCAAGGCGAAGGGAACAACACAAAGTATGACATGACAGTCAATACTGCTGGTGATACATTACGGCCAAACGGCTCCCTTGTTTAATCATAAGGCACCAGGGATCGATCAGTCAGCTGGAATGAACCGTCCTACATTTTGTCCAAAGTGCGATTTTTTGGTGATAATTTTGTTGTTAACATCCAACTGGCAATCGCAGGAAAAAGGATAAAAAGTTTGGTTTTATTCGAGCAAGAGGAAGAGCGATCCACAAGGTATTTCCCCGTTTCGCACTTTCCTCTTCAATATAAACAAAGGCGCCTTTTGTTAAAGTTACACCCTAAACGGTTTGGTTTGAAAAAAAAGCTGATGGGTAGTCTTGTTGCTGTGCATTCACAACCCACCACCAGTCTGGTCACAGGCAGCTTGGTACCTGTACTGGACTTTAGACATTTGATACAAAATAGTAAATCTTGTCGTCGTTAAGACCCGAAATGTCGTCGCAGTTTCGTTTGATACTTTGTAAACATAGTAAGGATCAACTGATTGCACGTAAAATGCTATTGTTTGTTATTTCCCGAAAACATACAGACCATTGATTTATGTTGGCACTGCTGAAGTACCAAATTAGAGTCATTCAGGTGTGAGTTAGGGCCCTAATTCATTCGGGCACTGACTTCATGAGGTGCATAGGTCTAGCACCTCTCGTTTCTTCTAGATACCCCCCCCCAATGCATTTGCTCGCCATTTGAAGCAGTATTTGAAATCTCTTGTATGGATTTAATTTCATTTCAGAGATTCGCCCTCGATGAAATTTCTCTGCGGTGTGCAGCTGATGCTGGAGCACCGGTAGATCGTGGTACACCGCACTCGAAGTGATACCTAAGTATATGAACCGTCAATGCTCACCATGGCTTTTCAGAAGCTGGAGCCGATTGCATTCATCAAGGCAGTTATCGTATGTTCTGCGTTCCTTTACCTCTCTCCCTGTCTGCAAGCTTACAACTACACAGAGCCGCCGACCACGCCCAAGGGGCAGACGACACCGACCCAAGCTACCAAGGGCGAGGGACTCGGCAATCAGTACCCTACCGAGGACAGTCCTGGCTACGGGAAGCTTGGAACCGAGAAAGCAACTGTGGACGTAAAAGAGCCAGTGCATGCAGGGCCTCGGAAGCTGGTGGAGCCCTCCAGCCAACCTTACGATATCGTCTCCAAGTTCCTAGCCTACCTGGCCTACATTGAGGAGAACCGAAACGATTGCGAGGCGGGCACCTGGGCAGTGGTGCTGGACAAAGGGGCCACAAGCTACGGCCCTAGTAGGTACATGCGACAGGCTATGAAGACCGTCGAAACGGCTAATTTCTTTACCAGGATCTGGAGAAGCAAGGCGCTTTCAGGAGTGCAACACAACGAGGAATTCTTCTTCAACGTGGTGGCCTCCAACGTGGAGAATGACGACGACATCTTTGCCTTTGGGAATTGTTACGATGCCTACGAGTTCTTGGATTATAGTATCTTCTGTCCGTACGCCTACCGGTTACCTGACGGGGGCATCCGGGTCAAGGATCTCTCGTTGGCCTATCCCTACCTTACTAACGAATCGGAGTGGTTTTACGAGGCTCGCATGAACGTCGAGAGGTTGCTCGATCAGAAGAGGGTCGTCATGAACAGTAAGTAAATTTTTAGATCTGGATTGGTTCATGGACAGTAAGTAAATATCAGACCTGGAAAGGGAGTCCAGAATACACACAGAATTTGGGGGAGCTTTTGGTAAGACATGAGACTGATGGCTCACCCAAAAATACACCCCCCCAAAAAAAAATGCAATGCGTGTATTCAATCTTGAATTACACCACCTATGATTATATTATTATAACAACACCTAGGCATGGCTTTTTAATGTGTGTTCCAGCCTAACAAAACGACGCTGTAGCCATAGAGCCATGCATATGATAATGCAGAGAGTTGTGTTTGCTTAATCTAGTTCAAACTTAACACAAAAAAGCCGTCAAAACTCATATTAAGGAATTCAATCACATTTATGCATCTTCTGTTTGATGTGGCGCAGACAGCAAAAGACACCTGACATAAGTCATACAAGATCGCCATGCGACATGCTTGGGCAAACTGGAAAGTCGTTATCCAATATTTCCCGAGTCAGTCTGGAAGGTTCTTTGGGATCTTTAATAAATGTCACGATCCCTGTCCAAACTGTTTTGTTTGCAATCAGTGCGTCAACTGAAGACTCCCCAGATTCTTCCGCGGTTCTTAGTTTCCCCTTACGCCAGCGTGCGACAGCTTTAAAAACTGGGTTACCAGCTGAGTAGTTGCTTTTAAAAGTTGAAAATAAGCGGGTGAAGCAGTGCCAGAGTGAAATATGAGATCGTCAGTACTGCGAAGGAATTTCAATGATGGATTGGTTTGGAAGACAAATCTGGGCAAACGAGGTACGTCGTTAATCAAACCGGTTCCATGGGGGTCTGTCATTTGAGAGCACTTTCGAGCGTTTAACGCCGTCCAACACTGGGTTGTGTTTCACAGCGCGGACCAATAAGAACCTTTGGAGTACCGCAGGTGAAGTTCCTGTGAGCTTGAGGATGTGCCCATGTTATTTTTGGGGGAACAGACAAGCCCGGCAATTACCAATGCAAATGGTAACAGTGGTCTGGTGGACAGCTGCCTTGTCTCTAAAATGGACGTCCGGCCCTCAACGCACGGGGCGACCGTTGTCATCGCGTGACCGTGACGAGGTGCTACAGATTGAGGGAGCCGGCCAAACTCTCCTCCCATCTACATATCTTGTGTCCTCTTTTTCTTCCGTCTGTTTTCTGGAGCGGAAAGTGGTACTGTCAGAGTTACGTACCTGTTTAATACTGTGAGTTTTTTGAAATAAGCATGTGTAATTAGGTATGCTTTCAGCGAAGAGTTGTCCTCAAGTATATAAACTTTCTACAGAGATTTGTCTGAAAATTCATAAATCTTGTCATGAATCTTTAACTGAAATTAGTGACTTACATTTTTAATACGTTGTGGCCTTTGTCACGTATGATTTAAAATAATCACACTTTTAAAAACTGTATAAATAACATCGATGCAGGGTACGATCAGTGTCAAAGAGCACCTCTAAAAAATGTTTTCTCGGATTTCATCTGTTCAAATAGATAAGGCTGCATGCATTGTTTGGCATGCACAGGGATTCATCCACTCTACAAACACAGGAAGAGGGTTCCCCTCGTTATCTCTGATTTCTCCGAATGGCACAATCTACATTCAGAATTCGCATCTTGGCATGAACACAAAAAACCCCTATTTAGCTTGTTATAGTTGAGCTCTGAAGACAGATGACACCGCGTTCAATTTGGATGCGTCCATATTTATTTTAACAGATAAAATCAGAGAAAACATGTTTTCCTTAGAGGTGTTCTTTAAAGAACACTGTACAGGTAATGCGTTGGTTATCCATGAATTGATACCAGTGAAATCTGAAAGATATGATCGCAGATTAGCTGTTACCACCCTGTTGTCAGTTGATCGATCGGCGTTTGCATTTGTCGATGCATTTGTAAACGTTCAGTCCAGTTCGCCCAAGCTAGAATCTGTAAAGTTCTGATATCACCCATTTCCAGTTCGTTCAAGCGGAGCGAAATTTGAAAATTTTCATTTAGGATTGTTTGCTCTTACTGAGACAACGATACCTAGCTTACAGAAACGAAGATGTAACGAACCTCAGCTTCTACGCATTCAAATATTTTACGAGTGATATAGATCTAATACCTATTCTGAACCAAACTATTTTATTTCTTTATTAATTTCCTTTTTTGGAAAAAAATGTAGCAGTGGCCTATAATTACAACAAATCCTTATGTGTTCGTTGTTTTTCTCCTCAGAATTCCCTTATCTGACAAAGAATGAGAAATGTTCCATTTTGAAAAGGAGCTCTTGTGACGCAGTGTGTAAAATATACTGCTGAAGACGTAACTGCGTCACTGATGTTGACTCCCGAAATAAATCCACGCTATCTGATTATCAGGCCTATACAAGGCATAGAATACGCTTATAATTATTGTAATTATACGCATTCCTTTCCGGAACACAGCCTTCACCCGTCGCAATGCGCCAAACAGTGCGTCCCCCTGTAAAAGGCAAGACAGTGTTTCGTCTGTGAATAACACACTCCCTTAGACTAAGCACACAAAAAGTTAAGCTGCAAGAGACAAAAATGAGCCAAGGACTAGGGAAGACAAAAGATTCCCTTGATGTGTATCTCCGCTACAGTACTGTAAAACATGGCAGTGTTTTTTTAGTCTCTCGGTCTCGTTCGCTACCTGGTACCATTTTGATCTCGGTCCTGATCTTGTACCTCAAGTTCTTGGTCTGGCCTCGGACTTTGGTCTCATAATACATTCAACACTGTGGCCATGCTGTGTCTGACACTTATCATTACGCGTGTCGGTAACATTCCCTTATTCAAAGGTTTGGGAAAGTCGAGCAGAAAACAACCACAATGGGTAGGGTCACGCGGGCCGATTTAACCGGGGACCCGATGGGCCTCTCTGGAGACCCCAGCACGGGCCGGACAAATGCTGTCCGGGTTGTTGCTCTGTGTCAGAACATAAAAAACCTGAAAATTGAGGTTTTTCAAAACCATGACACGCCATAGGGAATTTTCAGAAGGTTCTAGCGGAAATTAGTCACAGAGAAGTGACTTTGCCCGTCTGTCCAAAGCCTTAATTCCAACTGAAACGCTTAAAAGCAGAAGAGAAAAAAGGCCTGAAGGTTTTGTGTCAGATAGCAGGGAAATTAAAGTGGGATTATTTGAAAAGGAGCTTTCGTTTTTTGGCTTAGTCCTGTGCGCTAGCATTAGTTTCCTAAGATCGTTTTAGTATTTTCCTAGATTTTGTTAAAAGATATTAAAAACATGTAATTGTCACAGTTCTAAAGATTTTTACTTCGATGTCATTTCATAAACCAATTACCATTCACAGTATTTATTACTAGACATTTTTAGTCTACGTTTCCTGTCACTGACCTACAATGTATTCATAGATACATGTATCAGTTAAATCTTTGCCGTGACGATATCACTTAATAGGAGGAATAATGAGGAGTATATGGCAAGACTATTCAAACATATCATTTTCAACCATTTCATTTTCATCCAAAGAAGTAGAGACCCTATACCAAACGCAGGATCATCGAATATATTGTCTCTTTTTATAGGCCTAATGTTTTCCCTGTTTTCACTGGCAGGGGCCAATCCAGGAATTTTTCGGGGGGGGGGTGTTCAGGCCCCTCCGATTTTTTGTAATGTCCAAGAGGTAGACACACAGGTTTTTTATCATCACTACAATTGCTTCATCTATTAATTCTTTTTTTTTCTTTTTGATGTTAGAGCAGGGGTCGAACCTCAAATTTCAATACCCTATGGATCTGTGCATGCAGTGCAGAACTAAGTTTTATGACTTCCAATTTTCCTTTGCTGGCGAAAGTTTGTGCGTCCCAGCGAAACAGGTTGACATGTTGGAAACCTTGTGGCAAGATGATGACGGTATTCGAATGCCAATCTACACTGCGTTGCACAGCCTTGGTAAATCGTCAGAAGGGGCACGAGCGACAGCAGTGTAATTAGGGCTAGCAGCGCACAAAAGCCTATGTCAGTTTTATTGGTTCCCAACCTAATGGTCAATTTGTCAAATTACTCGTTGTGTTACGCACCAGATGGTCGGTAAAGCACGACAAATATAATTAACCATGTGGATTTCGAGCCTTCGGGGTGGCATTTTTGGCCAATGATTTAGTCCTGTCTCATTTGATCTGAACAGGGCCAGGCATAACCGGTTACCGTTTCCCTGTTGCAAAAATTTATGAATGCATGCCTTATCCTGAGGACGTCATTTAAAGGTATATCTTTCACTCATGGTTGACGTTTTTGTCTCTAATCAAATTTTATCCTTGTGTTGATGACAATCCAAGCGGTTTAGAGAGATCTTTTTACACACTGCAGGTTTTATTTTGATGTAAATGTGTATGAATGTGGGTCTTTCAAGATGGATGAACCGCTTAATGGTTAGCTCAGTAGTTGGCCAAACAAATTACAACATGGTCGTAAAAAATTGTTGAGGACGTCACAAAGGGAAGCTGTTATTTTCAAGTCTCACAATTGTGTTCCTTTTATAGGCATGCCTTGGTCGTATTCGTGCCAAAGAATCCATACATCTATTTGTTTCCCTGCTCGCAGTGAGTAGGAAGGCAAAAAATACTAGGCCTACTGGAGATCAATTCCTTGTATTTAGGTCAGTTGAATTCAACGTGTCCTGCTATCTCCTAGTCGCTTGGTAGTGTATTAGTTTGATAGAAAGACGTTTGTACGGGATCTATAATGTGATGTGGCAATTCGAAGGACTTTTTTTCTGGGGGGTCAAATATGTTAGAAAAATGTTATTGAGAGCGCTTTAGTTACTCCTTGTGGGTTTTGAGTGAGCCGTTGGTTCGTTTGTTCGCCTGTGCGGTTTCCCAGCTTCTTTGACAACTTTTGTCCTTTCGGTTACTGATTCTGTCTCTGATTCTGAGAGTTGGTTAGGTTTGAAGTGACCGTGCGAAAGAAAACAGTATAAGTGAAAGGGGTTGCCTTGGGTTGTCTTCGGAATTGAAGTGGTTCTCAGTAGACACCAATTGGCACGATGGCCTACCCTATGAAGGGATGAAGCGAATTGTAATAAGCACACACCGTGCCATCTTCGTGGAATTTCGGTGTGTGACGTGCAAAACGCCAGTCAAATCACGCAAAGGTCTCTGATTATGGGCTTTGTCCATTGGTCACCAATTGGGTATAGATGCTACCTAAATCGCTCGCTGCAGTCCGATTTTCGTTGTTGGTGGCAACCGGATTCCGCTACGTTTATAACAGGAAACAGCGCTCTGCTGTAGGTAAACTCGACTAAGTAAATTGGTAAATTGGTAAATCTCTTGGTTCTAATATCTGCACTGTTCTCAAGCAATCTGATCTTGTAAATTCACTTTTTAATACCCAGTGTTTTTACAATTTGGCATTTCTTGTATGTCTGCTTAATCATTTATTTTGGAATCTTTTTCTTAGTTACATCATGAGGTATCATAGTTTAGTGTTCATTTGGTATATAAATTTCATCTTCTGTCAAAATGTTATTGGAGCCTGTTTGAATATGAAGACAAAATGCTTTCAATATATATTTTTAAATCGATAAAACAACCTAAAGTTTTTACTCTGCCGTTTTTTGTTAGATGCATAGAGTGCTATGTGACCAACCAAAATTGTATAAATGACTCCTTTCTTTCCCATTGGTAGTTATTCGAGTCTGATGTTATTTGAATAATTCAAATATGCCATTCATATAGTATTACTCAATTTGAGTTTATTCTGATCAGAGAATCTATCCACAAAAAAGTGTGCGCCAAAGCGCGACGAATCGAATCACAGCCGTGACGTCTGTTCTATTTTCGATATGGGCACATAATTGCATTTTGTTCTCACAGGGAAAAAAGAGGGTGCGTTTTTATTGAGTTGGTCGGCGAGCTTTTCCCGAGATGAAGAAGAAAGGCGGGGGAAGTCCTGCGAGGTAGAGAGTCGTTGGGCTGCTCTACCATCGATCTAACCTTGTCTCTCTCCATCCCAGCAAATCACTGCAGCCCCAAGACACCGTCTAAAGAATAAAATTGCACAGTGAGTTGGTTGCACACTCTCGTATGTCGGGTTCACATCTGTCACGTTTGAAAACGTAATACGATGGTATTTGTGACTTAAATTCTCTCTCCAGGAGACACGAAAATTCCATAATTATGTTGGATTTTTGTCAGTGATTCTACTTCAAGCTTCAAGATGTACCTTACCTGTATAGAGAAGTGTGAAAATGTGGAAATGAAGGCAGGGCGCCGCTTCTCCTTAGGGGGAGGTAAACCAAGATGCCTCCATGGTGCTTGAGGTAAAAACAACTAACTTTGGGTGTGTCTTTCAGTCTTCTTAATATCGAATGTGGTCTTTGTGAATCCTTGCAAACACAAGATCGACGAAAATGAATGACAAGCATCAGCTTATCATTCAATGATTGTCCTTTTATTTTAAAGCGAGATGTCTTTAGGCAAGGGGTCTGGCGGGCATGCCCTTCAAAGTATCCATCCGGCCATTAAGGCCCCTTTCCCTTAAAAAAAAATTCCTTAAGAAAATTTCCTTAAGCTGACATTTTCTAAGCAGGTCTTTGTGTTGTTAAGTCTTTTTTTGTGTGTTTAAATGTTTCAAGAATTATTTAAAGAATTTTTGGCCGGAGAAATTCTGTCTTTGGCGTTTTCGAACTGCAATATCGCTTTGAACACTTATGTCCGTCCATTGGTCCTTTGGAAGTTGTTGTTTTGCGCCTAAGTAGAGAAAGGTGTGCGATTTATTGCCAGAACTTTCCTTCAGCAGCAATGGTGCAAGCAAATGTTTTAGTTTAATTTGCCAACGCTTCGAACACCCAAGGCCTATGATTAGCAAATACATCACTACACTGTTAACAAAAAAAATATACTCCCCCCCTCAGAAAAAAAGGAAAATGGGAATGTCCTTCTTGCAGAGCCGTACTTATTGATGTAATTTCGAGCCTGACATTGCTCACTTCGGCAGGCGCTTTAACCAGGTCACGTGACACAGATCGAGTGCAGATAATGGAACCGCCGTGGGGTCTGCACGTTTTAGCCGAAGCCGCTGCTTACATTGCACCACAATGCCAGGCCCATGCAAGCTTCCATTATCGGACACGAGGAAATTACACATTATTACCGGGTCCGACCATGCCCCTCCAAATCTGATAAGACCAAAAATGTTCGCCCGTTGCACACGGCATCTATTTATTTCCTTCTGTCATGAACTGAGTTTAACGTCACAAGGAACCAAGTTTACGTCCAAAACATAGTTGTTTATGGTTATTAGGTCTAGTACCATAATGCACTGTAATTACAAATGTAGGCCTACTCATCCTTAATACAGCACATCAGTGCAGATTACATTCAAGTTAGCGGTTGGTAAAACGTCATGCCCCAAGATACAACTATTTATATGTGAGATTAATAACAAAAACACGAGACGTTTGAATGGACTTATATTATGTACATTTATTAAGCAGTAACTTTTGTATGGAGCAAAAATTTGAGTTTAGCCATTTAACACTTTTCTAAACACTTTCAGGCTATCAGTTTGCAAATTTAACGTGTTCAGAGTTGTGATGGATAGTGTGTAGCCATTGGACATTGGAGTTTAGGAATTGGACACCAAATGTTTAGTATCCAAACATGTTTAAAGTCGTGATCTCAAGATTGTGTTTTATTGATGAACACAGTTTCTAGAGTGTGTACATTGGAAATGTTGTAAACAACAATTATGATGTGAAGACTTCAGGAAATCAACTTAAGGCCAATTCGTGCTTCAAGACTATGTAAATAGTAAAGCAAATTTGACGTCACCATGAAACCTTTCCAGTTAACTTCACTTGAGCCGAAGACTCGCAATGTGTTCGACGGCCCAAAATATTTGAATCTAACGTCCGTGTTTGCCTCTCGTGCCAGGTATGAGCCGATCTTTAGGCTTCGTCTCTGTCAAAGCGACGATCATACGAAATTCTTACAGGTTACACTGCTCCGTGACCAAAGACATTTTTGTGTCCTTGTAAGGCGTATCGTCATCTTTTGGATTGCTTTGGACGAAAACAAGTAAACCAAGTATGCGTCCGACTCACATTTTGGCTTTTACACAGCATTAAAGGCTACTCCGATGAATACGTTTCTCTCGAAAAGATGTTTAGGAAAAGGTTAAACCCGTCTTTCACTTGGACACAAATGACTCTCTGTGTAACATCATAGCCGGCAAATCGTGAGCAGTAAGTTTAATAGCTCAAACTAGACAAGATCGCTGCGCCCTATCCTTAGGACTAGCACATTATAGATTGGAATTCAATCAAATGAAATCGCGTTTTCTCTTTCGGCTCTCCAACTCAATTCAATCTCTTTTTCCGATCTAGTTTATCAGGCCCACTGCTAAATTTCAATATCGCGAGCCTTATGCTGTTGGCTGCAGAGCTCCTTTGACATTTCACAGGCTCTTTCTTATCTCTGCTGGCTGCATGAGTTTTGTTTAACGAACGCCTGAGCAGTTCCGACGACAGAATGCGCGAGATTGTAATTGCCTGCACATCTCCTGTTGTCAGCGTTTTATCTTATTGTGGGTGGTGCTGCGGGAGTCTTCGTCAGTCGATTTTCTCTCTCTCTCTTTCACGCTGAACAGAGGAATTCAGTGACCGCACGCACTGCTACGCTACGCGGAAGAGTTCACATTAATGATGGGGAAGTTATGTTGTGAAATACAGTACCAGACCTTTAGTGCATTAAAATGTCACGAAAGCTACCTTTTACGCCATTTGCTATACGAGCTAGATGGTTTTTAATTTACTTCAGTCTATATAGACATTGCAAAAGTGTGTACTGACAAAACCGACATCTATTTCCCTGATTTTTGTGGCCCTTGAGACTTCACGAAATTCAGCTCCGAATATTAAATGGATTCCGAAACTCTTCTTGATACCAATAAATTTTCAAAACATTTGAGGGTTCTTTCCTCGGACGTGGATGATGTGTCTCGCCTAAACCCCAATCCCAAACCTGCTTCCATCTACATAAAAAAACACAAGTCGGATTCAGATGCCATCGCTCTCGCAATATACAACCCTCAGCGTCGGTGGGCCGTCTACCGCCCAACCAGTCATTTGATATTCGCTTGTTAAAAATCTCAACTAGCAATTTAATCAATGCGGTTCCTCCCTGATTGCCCAGTCGCTCCCTCGGGAATGTCTCCACAGACGCCGGGGTTGACTTCACTTTTTTTTCTCCCCCCTTAGCCATTCATTGGCTTGCCCATCGCTTTAAAAAGAGGGATGTACGGATGGACAGATCTCATTCTCAGATTATTATATTCCCCCTCTCTGTCACCATATCTCTTTAAATTTCACCAGTCCGCTTGTGTGTAAGCCGGCTGACGCGCTGCACCTTCTCAAAGGCCTCTATTACAAGACACTTGTCCTCGATGACTATCTTGAGTATATGGCAAGGCTTTCAACGGAAAGAAAATTGCACTGAATCTGGGAACGTTTGGGAAATTGTTTGATGTATTGTGGATGACTTCTGAAGGACTTGGAATATCAGGGTTTTTTAGCATCCCTAGGAGGATAGTCGAGTAATGAATAACTAAGAATCCAAATTCTAGCTCAAACTCTGTGACTCATTTAAAACTGGAAAATATTTACAAATTTAAAATCTCATTTTGCCGTTTCTAACTGAAATTACTACAGATCACAAACACAAGCTACTTCTTGACGTCATGTTGACACCTGCCAATCAAATCAATCTTACTTTAAGAGTTCGGTAGTCGCTAAAAAACACAAGCAAAGCTTTAGATTTGATAGATTGAAAGAACGACCAATGGAGATGATAGAGGAGTGCTTCAACGCACGATGCCCTTGGGGCAATGAGAAGACAATTGGTCCATAAGATCTGTAGTTAGTATTCTACTTGGTGAAAGTGCGTAGTATTTAATTAAATTTAATCTGATATTTTGAAAAAAAAAGAGGTAATGAAATCCGTTTCTACAGGGCTTTGTTAAACTCGTTCCCTGCAAATCCGATTTACGGCATAGTATTTTCAACTGCATGATGAGAATGCGAATGGCCAGCCCTTTGCAGAAAACTGTGGCGCGGGAAATATTGTTGACACAAAGGAAAGCACGACCGAACGGTTTCGTTCAAATTACCTCTATCACACCGGATTAGCCGGTAGACACTCAACTTGATTGAGGCAAGTGAAGCTGGCGGAAAGAACCCCTAGCTGCCAATGCCTTCAGACGAACGTTTTGCATTATTTGATAGGACACATTTTTGGTGCAAACTAATCAAGAAGCCATCGGCGTCGTAAAGAAATTTATCAGTATTTTCCACGTCAGTGGGCCTTGCCATAATAACATTGGCGGATTCTCACTTAGAAGTTCAGTTTGAACGCTCAAATGCGCAGCAAAATGACCGTCTTCCTTTCAGTTTTTCGACGTGGCACATTTTATGGCGCCAGAATGGAGGTATCCCTCCAATAATTTCCATTGATGATGAGGTTGACAACGACTTGTTTGGTCAGGGGAATTACACCCGTGCTCTTGACGGCAGTGCAAATTAAGCAGCGGTTCACTTGACGCGCTTATTGCAACAATTCACGTCTACAAATACCGAATTACAGCCGGTTCTCGCGATTGTGAGTAGTGCGCCACCAAGCGTTTACCTCAAAAATGCCACTTTTTGATTTACTTGTCAACATCTTGCAGAATACTTCAGTTGAGTGCAGTAGCAAGAAACGCTTTCAGAAGCTTCGCAAACGCACTGTCAACAAACCCTCAAAGTCATCACCCAGTCCACCTGATAGGCCTACTGCACGCATTCAAAGATCCACCCTGAGTTGAAGTGCACCCCCGATCGGCGAAAGGAAGACAAAATGGTTTCAACCGGCTTCTTGCACGCGTTCTGGGTGTACAAAAGACCCTCCGGTTCGTGAGGGAATTCGTCACAAAGGCGGACGCACCACGATTTGGAGGCTCCCATTGGACGAGCGCTAAAGTTGCGCGTTAACTTCCAGTTCCATGGTTCCACGCGTTAACGGCGATCAGTGCATGTAGCTCTATGTGCAGTGCATGTGCAGTGGGCATGGTTTAAACTGAAGTAACGTCACACTTACGAACTGGATAGAGTACCGAAGTGTGACGTCACTGTGAACCAGAAAGTGCAGTGCAAACAAATGGAATACGCGCGCGTGTTGGTTCATGCACGCGTTCACGCGCTCATGCCTTTTACGCACTAATTGTGCGCGTGACGTATTCACTTTGGTACTCTATACATTCCGGGAAAAAATCATTGCGCGTACTCAGCCTGCTCCGCGTAAAACGCGCGCATACTTGCGCGCCTATGTGGTGAGTTGGTGCCATTGATCTCCATTATGAAGACTTTATAACGGAGATCAATGGTTGGTACCACAGACATACAAACGCATAGACTGCTAGTGTTGCGCATATAGCCATGATTTTGAAAAGTATAGACAAGCAATGGGCAGAAAGGTGGACAACAGCGCGTTCAATGCCCATTACGCGCGACACACTTACATTGCCTGCATCTGTTTTCATGCGCTCTCAAAATCAGCCCCGAGCGGAGCAAAAGAGGGCGTATTTTTTAGGTACTCGCCCACAGACATTTAAACGCATAGACCGCCAGGTCCTATTTAAAACTACAGAGGTTTTTCGTAATCTGCATGGCGCCCGACTAAAATCAAACTATGGGCAAATTCACCCCTCAGTATAGGGAATTTGTTAAAGAATTCCAGCCATAAAATTCTATGAAACTATTGTTTTGATTGTAAAAAAATATCCACTATTTACTTGATCTGGCCCAAAGGGATTCGAAACAATGTAGTTGCAACATTTGAAAAGAAAAGATAGCAGTACCGAAGAGCAAAGATGAACGTATTTGGAAGCACATGTACAAAAAAACGGCTTCATGGAAATTAGGGCTGAATTCTTCAACTGTGCCTAAATTCCCTATACCAAGAGGTAAATTTGCCAATAGTTTTGATTTTAGTCGGGCGCTGCGCAGATCATTGAATACTCCTGTAATTTTGAATAGGATTTGGTGGTCTATGCGTTTATATGTCTGGGGTTGGTAGCAAAAGGACCGCCAGTTTCATTTACCAACACGCTCTCTTTTGTTCCGCTTGGAGCGGATAGAAACCGCTGATTGTAATGCATTTTAGTGCGTGGATGTCGATATTTTCTCAAAGTACGTCTCCATTGCATCTCAGTGACGTGGTATGAAGTGAAATTGCTCCCAGTCACAAAATGCGTACAACTTAAGTCTCCTATATGTGAAATGAATATACCATATACGAACGACAAGATAAGTATTTTAGTTCAACAGTGATATTTCCCAACTTTCCAATTTTTATAAAACATTTCAACCACCAGTGGGAAAGGGGGTTAAAAAATGATGACCCTTGCCAAACCGATTTTTTTTAACACTGTGTCCTTGTGCTATAATTAGCGGTCTGTGTTTTTAATCAAGTTGCGTGTTTCGCCTACCGTTGTTTAGCGACCAGTGTACGTGTCAACACAGCGATATCTCGTGTTAAAACACCCCAGGGAACTCGTGGGAAAGGGCCGATGTACTTTTGCAGACTATCCTGTCGAGATATTCTACACCTTGATGGCAGGCTTGGTATCTGGTCGTTGGAGCTGTGCAGGCCGGTAGTGGTCACTTTAGTAGTAACCTCTTGTGTAGTTCTCTGATGTAAGCTTCCAATCGTCTCCAGTGGTTTCCACCCTTCAACAGTCCATTCAATCGATATGTTAAAACTTCCTACCCATTAACCATAACGCATATAACGCAACTGCAAGGAACGAGACGGTACGATTGTTGAACGGCCAACTAGGTTATCCATCCATTTCCGAGCACGTCCAGGCGGGATTCCATCTCCACTGATGCACTCTTTGAGGGTGTCTCCTCCCCCGGTCGATTTTTCCCTCTTTGGATCTTGCCTGGGTCCGGGAGGGCTCTCTATTTTTGCCGCGGTGCTGTAACAGAGTTATTTCATTGAGAAAATGTACTTTGCACGCAAGCAAATTACTGTCTTGCTGCATTCCGAATCGACCTTATTCACCGGAAAACCATTTTTTATCTTGCTCCGTGACTCTATCATATCCAATACAATCTATTCAATGGGGTGGTGCCAGTCTATTTTGGGTTCCAAACTCGCTTTCAGTTTATAATGTGGCTTAAAACATTTAATATAGCTTGTCACATAATCAAATTAGTCTAAAACTGGCAAGAAGAGGCCTATGTCTGAAGGTTTCTTTCGTCGCTGTTTTTTTCACTCTGAGATTCCCAAACCACAAAGTTGCACTCAACTGCACTTGCGTGCTACTTTACGAAAACTCTGTTTACAGCAATTTCGGTTTCACGAAGTAACACTCAAGTGTGCGCGCGCACATTGTACACTGATGCATACTCGAACAATTTTAGTTTTTACGATGTAGCACTCGTGTGTGTTTTGTCAATATAGCATGGATAAAAACATTTTGAAAGGTCTAAAATGATTTGTCTCACCTGTAAATATTTGACTTAAATAAAAGATGTTCTTAAAACTCGTTTTAAATGTTTAAATGAAGGAAAAGTTCGGTTCCTGAAAACGACAATTCTCGGAGCACGTGCCGCACGGCACCGAGTGCTACTTCGTGAAAATGAAAATACCATATTTGTGTAAAATACGTGCTGAAGCAGCGCAGACAATCACTATGGATGATTACTACTTGTGGTGTTGATGATGAGTTTTACCTCACTTTCAATTCAAGATGGCCAACAGATGAATACAGTCTTTTACTTTGTTTTCTGTTCCCATGGAACTTGCAGTTGCGTTACTCACATGAGTCATGTCCTTATAATGTACTCGTTGGATTTTGTTACCTTCACCTTTGCAAGGTGAGGAAGTTCATCTGTCCTTTAAAGACCTTTCATCATGAAAACCTCATGCAGTTCCCCGAGGAGTCTTAATCCCCTCCGTGACTAATCAGGAAAGTGGAGAGAATTTTTGTCAGTTGACTTTTTGTACCTTCCCCGATTGGCATTGCTAAGTTACCATCTGTGCGGTGCATCCGCGCGTCAACCAGCAAGTCTTGCCGCGTCATGCTGCCTTGAGCAGCCCCTATCGATCGGTAGGCCTACTCATGCAGACACGCTGTGATGTTGTCTTGATTGCTTTCGCCGCGCTAAATCGGGAACAGAAAGGGGTGGGAGAGGGAATCTCATAAAAAAATTCAATAAGGAATAGGTTACTGTTAAATCATGTTCACGTGTCAGATTGAAGATACATTATTGGCCACATCATTCTGTTTCATAATCTGTGGTTTTTGAGACCCACGATTTGTAGTTTGGTGAATAGTTAACTCTTTCCGTGACTGAGGAATCATCCCAGCCCCCTTCGCATTTTCAGTTGGAGCCTGAAATATCCCATATGCTCTTTATCAGCAATTCCTGTAATTATTTAGTGTTTGGGATAGGAGAAAAGGCAAAAGGGTACTGATTGCGTGTAAGGCCCAACAGGTGTGAAGCGCGTTAGAGAAATTGTGTCCCAACCAATCAAGTTGGAACTTATCCGGCGAATGGAATTAGATGCCATTAGTGCGGGGCTATCCTGGTGCGCACAAAGGTGGTACGTGCGCGTTGCATTCCTCTCAGACTGATGTGAAGTTGTAACTTCCCAATGCACGCACGCGCTCAAGATAAAGCCCGTGTGTGATCGTGATGGCCCCACAGGAATGGCATTTCTTCGGATCTGTTCGTGTCAATAATGAATTATTCATGAGGTATCTGCGTACATGCTTAGTCCCACTGAA
Organism: Acanthaster planci; assembly: GCF_001949145.1. The sequence continues at coordinate 453,798 of NW_019091579.1, read as the reverse complement.
TGGCAGTACCCATAATCGCTGTTGATGCTTAAGCTCCTGTATTGCATCGCCTCCTTGTGAGGAAATTCTTCCTATTTGTGGAACAATTTTCTCTGATGTTGATTCGTCTGAAAAGTATCGCTCTGCGGTATGGCCTTAACAAGGGGAATCAGTGATTTCCGATCCCCGCGTCTGTACCTGTCTGCAGCATTATGAATATAATGAATTATATTAAATTAATTAATTATGATATTAAAGTCTTTCATGCGTTAACGCCTTGGATGATGTTGTCATGTAAGTTACTTTGACACACTATTGAACGTATCTCAGTCATCGCAAGATTATCGCAGTGCGTGTATTGACAGTTTCAGAGATGGGCACAGACGTAGTTCACCAGGTGTTAAGAGAATCGGCTGACATCTGCGGTTATTTTCGACTGAGCTTGTCGATATTTAGAGCCATGTTATAAATCTGTATCCAGAGACGCAAGGTTCCATGTGTTAAGTGAAATCAAGTCTTATTTTATGGACATGCTGGAGCGCACGTACCTTTCAGGCAATGTGACCGATCACCCGTGCGTATTACTTCATGATTCAGTACGATTCTGACGTCATCATATAGTTTCTTTACCAGTAAGGCATTGAGCACTTAGGGTTACGAAGGGAAAAGTAACACATCGGTAAAGAAATACTTTCAAAATACCGCTTTCTAAAATCCTTGAGGCACACGTCAAATTAAAGTTTTATGGGCTACCTTTTAGACTCCAATGAGCTTTTGGTTGATATATGTAATTTGAAATGTTCGCACAAAGTCGGAATAAGTAGTCCTGAATTCCATTGCTATTTTGAGATATACTGTATCCATTCCACTGCTTTAAAAAGGCCTCCTCTAAGATCCAATTTCATCGACTTTTCTTAGAAATACAAGCTGCGATCGTGCCGTGACGTCAACAGCTTCCAACCTTTTCGTAAACAACGCAGTTTGTGGGTCCCCCGACCCGCCACATATAGCAGAGAAATCAAAGGCATAAGAATACTTAATTTTTGTAAACGTAGACCCACTCCCACTTTACTGGCCTTATCGCCAGTCACCTTGACTTTGAGCGATAAAGAGCGCATCATTAAGCTTTATGACGAGTGGAGGCCACTTATATCTGTTTGTTTGTGCGCCCACTCGACTCGTTGTCATTTTGTATCCTATTCGCTCTGTGGTGCAATTTCAGGCAGTCTGACCCCTCTGTTTCTTCTTTCTTTCTTTCTTTCTTTCTTTCTTTATTTTTGGTGAAAAAGGGGGTGTGCGCACCCCCATCCACCCCTGAGTTGCCTCAACGTTGGATAGGCTTCAGTTGGATGGGGTGGGTTTGTATTAGGCATTTCGATGACGTCATGATCGTTGCCCGATTTCCCACATACACACATGGCCCCACGCAACGTACGTGGGAAAAAATGTAGTGAAGAATTACACTGTATGGCTTGAATAGTAGAGGGCACAGATGAAAGCGTGGACTTTTGGGGTGCGTTCGAGCGTTACCACGAGTATACTCCTGAGCGCTCGAACGGCTGGAGTGCGACGCAAAGGTTAGCGAAAGTATTATTCTCGCCAAAGGGGGAGTATACTCCTGTACCCAAGTGTAATGCCCACGCATCGTACTTGTGTTAACGTGAGTGAGCGCGCGAACGCACCCTTTACATTCCCAGTCTTTTGGTCACATCTGATAAGTGTGTATTCTTGGTCGACGGGGAAGCCTTACGTGGGGTGCGTTCGATTAGCTTACACATCTAAGTCAAACTTACTCAGAGCGTTCGTTTATCCATCTAGTGATCCTCGTGCCTGCCCTGGTGTCAGCCACCACTACCCCGGCTGGCGAGCAGGTCTCTGGAGGCTGCCCGAGTGTAATGACGTCACGGATGGACTGTCCGAGCATCGACATGATGGAACTGGCGGGAACTTGAGATTTTTTTTCCCAGAATACCTTGGCAAAAACCCTGCAGCGTTCAATTAGCCTCATTTGAGGCTTCCCTTACGCGTAACACTGGTATATTCAGGGAAGCTAATCGAACGCACCCATACAGTCTTCTAATGCCTTGTCTGATGCCTGGCGGAACAACAGAGGGCGTGGTTTCACGTAGAAATAGCCGTCCTTTGGTGGGAACTCACCCCGTGCACGCACAGGTTTATGTGCGTTTGGGCACGCGAGAGCAATTCATGTCGACGTGTACGGCCTTTGAAAAATGTACGGACCTAATTGAAAAACTCGCAACAAGCCTGTCTCTCCTTCGCCGGGGCGAACAGGGATCGAGAGTCCAAGGTTGCAGTTACATGTCATACCTATGTGAGAGTACTGCTTCCTTTAACTTGGCCCTCTCGCCGCCCTCCACCAACCGGAGACACATTCGCCACGCCAGCTTGACGGCAGCTTGTGTACCGGGTGCAGCTTAACGATTCTCGAATTCAAACTGCCAGTATTCTTTCCTTAAAGGGTTCATGCGGTAAATTTTTCTCAAACACACTTGTCGTGCATCTTTACATTTCCCTTCAATGTTTGACGGCTGTTTGACGTCCTTTCGTGGTTGAACATATTGAGAAATGCACTAACATCAAACACAAAAAATGTCCAAGCTTCTCCGGATAAGGAAGGGTGCCCTTGTTTGTTCTTTTGGAAACATTTTTGAGAAAAGGTGTGTCTCGTTGGCTTACTGCCGCATTCTTATTACCAACAAAGAACCAACAAGAAACGAAATATTACGGCAGCAAAACATATCTGTCTGAAATGACATCATAGTTTTGCTCACGGAAATGAAGATTAACATCAGCTTGTTAAGATAACTGAACAAAAATTCAAAATAAGGTTATTTGAACACAAAGGTGCATTATTTTTCAGAGGTTATGGTAGCAAATTGCGTTGACCCTTGAAGTAGGCAAAGCCCATGGTTTGTTTGTTAATTAAGCGATTACAGGTCCCTAACACCGCTGGTTCGTCGATCGCCCCTCAAATTTTCCTGTCATCGGGATTTCTTGTCGTACATTGATATTATCAGTAGTTATCTGGATGCTCCATCGCAGGCCGTCCAACATTTCATTTTTTTCTGGGTTATGCATTGGCTATGTCATGTGAGTAGGGGAGAATGTGAACACAGTCAGTAGATCGTAGACCTCGCAGCGGTGATAAGTCGGACACGTTCGTAAAGTTTTCATTGGTAAAGGGTCGAAGTGGCAAGGAAGTCTGTTCACTAGCGTCCGCACTCAACATATTATTGCACGGACCTTGTAATGTCTGGGATCATTATTAATATGAAGTTGTAAAGCCACATCACTGATTTGCATATGTTTGCAAGTAGGCGTCTGGCTAAAGGTGTTGGATATTTAAACAGATGCCTACCATTAATAGTTGATTTATGCTCTGAAAATTTTGTCTCAGTTTTCTTACTACCTACGGAGTTTGGGAGACCACATTAACAATCCCAACATGCTTTAATTATAACTTGTTAGGGGCACTGTTCATGCTTTCACCCAAATTGTTGGTCGCTTTTTGCTAACTTACATCTTTTGGAAAGATTAGCCGATTTCATTTGCTTCAAAGCCAAATAGTTATTTGGTACAACTACAGCACCTCCAGGTTTTGTAACATCAGTTTATTTACTGTCATTCTTTACTCACTATTTCATTCATTTTAATAGTTAAAATTACAAGGAATGAAGCATACCGTAAGATCTTTCCCATAGTGTTTATACTGAAGAGCTTTGTAATCAGCATGAAATAAAATGAGCAAACAGGAAACTGATCGGATTGCAGATGCAATGTTCAAGATATGCAAGCCTGAAGGCTGAGCACAGTGGAGAAAGCGTATAGCGTGCGTTTCTAAGGGTCTTCCTGTATAGACGAATCTCGCAACGTATTGCCAACGGAAGATTCCCAATCTATGGCCTCCTTACGTGATGAAAAGTATTGTCACGGAACTCTTGCTGTGTAAAAAAAAATTAAACAAAACACCAGCATGCTTTTCACCATTGAAAAGAGATATCAGGAAAATCCAGTGAGGGTGGCGTAACCGTGGCTACCAGACTCGTCCAAGTAGACGCGTGGAGCAGTCGACTTTCTTGTGACTTAAAAATGAGTCTTCCACTGCACTTTAATTTTGAGCGCAGTTCTTACGGCAATCTCCACCCAGATCTTCTGTAGATATTTGACCCCGAGCTGAGAATGAGATGAGTTTGTACTGATACTTATTCTCTTTCTCAGTGAAAGCGGAGGACCATTCTAAGAGCTAGTGCCGTGCATCAAAGGCTTTGCAGACAAACGGGAAGAATACACACTTAAAAAGCGATATGCTCTTCAATCTAAACAGGACTCCTTTTTGTCCAAGGGAATTCACTGAGTATACATTACAGATTGAAGTAATTTGAAAAACCAATCCTCAGTCCGTTATAATATACTCCGGGAAGATAAATTGCTTTGGCGATCACATTTCCAATCCGTTGATGCAACCGATGTTCCTCCGTTTGGGTATATTTGCAGACTAGTTTCAAGGCCGCGACTTTGAACGGGTCTTCGACTAGCTTCGTTTCAGTAAACTTTTTTTACCCATACGGTTGGCTGCTGGTCAAAGGCTGTGAGTTAACACTGCCTCACTGAATCATCATGCGAGTTACACCTGAATGTTTTGAGCTGCTAAGATTCATTGTTCGCTCCAATTTGCGAATCTCACGAAGATGAAGATATTTAAAATGTAATCTGCCTCCCTGCAGCTATGATGAAAATTTAGGAACTTGAATCCTGATTTAGATGGTGTGTACGGGTTGCTGTTAGGTTTTAAATTGTTAGCATAATTTAAGTATAGTGCAAAGCGGAGATCAATATGTAACTAAAAATGGGAAAAATTTAGGAACTTTTCCGATTGTGATGCATTTGGATAATCTTTAAAGAGTGGCAGTTTATAAAGCCCCAATATAATTAATGACGACAGTACCCAAAATTTAACAAAATAGGTTAGGAATGTTCCAGATTCCTCCTGATTAGGTCACGTTACCATGGCAGCTACTGGTCGTCAAGGCTGAGTTCAGCCGGCTTGTTTTCGTTTTGTTCAATGGCAGCTCGATCTGTTTTCGTGGGTCGGTCGCTCGTACAACAGGTGATCGCCGATTAGTGGCAAGTAACATGGTAGCGTCCATGTACGTACTTCGACGGTTAATGTTTGGATAAGGGGCCGAATTATTTTCTGTTTATACAAGAACATTCATTTCTATGTTATGGAAAATTATCAATGTTAATTTTGCGAAACTTCAAATTGTCTATAGCTTTGTAAGCCATTGCACTATTTTTGCAGCTGTTCAAAAATCAAGATCTTACGAGTTTTTCCACGTGTTCCTGTAAAACCCTGACGAGGACATGGAGTGCGAATCTGTTCCGAGAACAGTGTTCTTGTGTAGTGTTCCTGACGTTCGAGCGCGAGAGCAAGAAACCCGTGTCAAGAACAGGCCACGCGAAGTCGACCAAAGATTCTCCAAAATAGTCGGAATCTTTTGGTCAGGGAGCCAGACTATTTAGAGCACTTACTGTACGTCCAACAAATGCAACTAAATACGTGTAATGCAAACCACACGACTTATTCATTTGCCATAGAGGCGCATGTTACTGCTAGCCTTGGCCACAATTTTTAAATGTAGCCTTATTCAGACTGTCTGTACCTCCCACCTTGAAACCAGACCCGGTTTTAAGCCAGGAGTTAACTGAAAGTTTATTCTAATGGGTGTATTGGCCCCATGCAAGGCAAATTCTCCGCCCGGCCGAGGCGCTTGAAAAGTACACCTACAGTTTTTTTCGAAAAGAGAAGTCTTTGTGGGCCAAGAAATTGCGGGATTGTGTAAGTATATGGCCAATGATAAACAAAGGATCAAGGGCTCCCATCTGGAGGCAAAGCAGACAAACATGTTCTTTAAAAATTGTCAGAAGGTCAAGGGATGTCATTTGAAAAATAGCTGCTGACAGACTTGGGAACGTTCACTTGGGGAGGGGGTGAGTTTATATTTAGAGGATAATTAAAAAGCTAATTGGTTAACCCACTAAAATTTGAAAATCAAATGAAATTGTGAAGGGCCCGACAACACTTTTTTTTGTTTGTTTGAGAGGCTTCATGGACTTCAGTTGCCCGCGATGGGGCTCTGAACTTTGTAAACCCTTTTTCAATGGGGCTTGAATAAGTGCAGTGCAGCCACATACTTCCAACACTGTCACGGTAAATCGCTATCGTGTCAGTTTCGCACAAATGTAGTGAAGTTTCCCTTTCACGCTCTGTCGTGTCCGAAACGTGCTGCCGAAGCTACGGCTGAGTCCGTCTTCCGTACGTGATGATATTAAGAGCTTGAGGCCAGCGGAGGCCTACCACTGGCTCCGGAGTCCAACATCAGCAGCTTTACTGCTCATGTTGTGTCACGCGGTTGTTCTATTAGAAGCAATCATGACAGAGTATTCGAACAAGTCAGCTTGATTTGAACGCTGTTCTCAAAGAGGCTGACCAAAAAATGTGCACCGCCAGCGTACATTCACGATTTTCGAATCAGTGATCAATGCATGCTGCAGAGTTGTAATAACTCGAGTGAATAATTTGACTCGAGTCCGACTCGAGTCACAATTTTCGACCATACTCGAGTCCCGACGGGTAAATGACACGACTCGAGTCACTAAAGGACACTCGACGGGAGTACGAGCTCATAAGACTCGCTCAAGTCTCACAAAAATAATCAAAAGCAAAATTTCAGTTGGCTAGATACCTGTCACCCTAATTTATTTCAAGTATGTCTAAATGAAAATAAAAAGGGCAAAACATTAGTTACATGTAGTTGTGTTTTTATTGTATTTTGTTCAAAAATTTGTGACTCAAATTGACTCGAGCTCGGTACTTGAGTCGACTCTACTTAACAAAGTGACTTGATTCGACTTCTTGACCTAATGATATAATGACCTGCTTGAATCCAGTTAAATAGACAAGACGTAATGGGAGAGGCTATGATGAAGATATGTCCGTTGACGTTGGCACGCCTTTATCGGTGCAAGCATAATTTTTATAAGTGATGAAAGCAAGAATAAATTCGGTGCCAAACAGACGGGTTTATGGCTGTCCTTGGTGTCCATATCAGAACACTGCAATGCACCGACGTTAATTTGATGCAAAAATATGTCGTTATAACTTTTGCATAAACAATAGTTCTGGGTAATGCTATTTCCTCCTATGCGTGAAGAAATACAAATTGGTGACGAATTGTTTATTTATTATTGTTTAATGCTCAGGTATACTGTTGCCCAGAATAAATTGTTTACAATCAAACTAAGGTACTGCGAACGGACACGTGTTTTTATTCAATAACTTAATTAAATGTATACGTTATGTTTTAGGAGAAGATTTGTTTTTGTTATCTGTAATTTTGTTTGGAAGAGTGTCAAAAACTATATTGCTTGTTTTTTCCCCGACAAATGGAAGTGTCATATTGCATGTGCATGTATGCATCGCTAAATCCCGCCAAAATCAATCAGTGATCTTTCAGGGAATTCAGTGTCCAAGAGGATTCAGGTAAAACATTGAAACAAGTTGGACAGTGACGAACTCAGATCGGCTGAGCGTTCGGCCCAGCGCGTGGACAAAAGTACTCCCTTGGGATTGTAATTTTTGGCGGGAGAGTAACACTATAGCACAACAAACACGCGGCCATTCGGCTTTAGTATCACCGCGTGGCAATCAGAGTAATCCTTGAGGGAACGGCAGCAAGCTCACGCTGGGGACGTGGTTATTACTTCACGGATGAGTCCCGAGAATGATGGCTTTGATCCCACTGACGCCACCGCGGGGGTATTGCAGCGAGTCCGCTTGGTGTCAAACATCGCTGCGGCAAAAATATCTCAGCGCCTCTGAGGGTTTTAAATTTTCGGGGTATTTTTTTAGAAGCTGCCCGGCAACTCGTGTGTTCGCATTGTTGGGTACGACGAGGCGAAAATACCCAACACAAATTGAGGTCTTCTGCACTGACATCCCTGCCTCAGAAGCAATTTCGCAACAGTAAGCGCCTGTCACTGATCATAATGCGCACGTGTAATTTGCTTGCACATTTTGTGTTCGCGCGGAATGATACTCTTACTTCCAGATTAATATGAAGGTAAAGAAAACCCGAACTAACAATCTAGGCCCAAATTCAATTTCGATTTCCCTCTCGCTCAGAATCTTTGTAATAAAAAAACCCCTAAAATTACACGTTATATTCACGCTTGTGGGTTTCACTGCGTGGGCATACATTAATCGCGGAAGAAAACAGTTGCAGCTTATACTCTTACCACGCTGCGAAAACACATTCTGCAGCTTGATCACCGTTGATGTTATAACATTCATACTCGCGTTCCCTTGACAGAAATCGGTAGTGGAGGTCCATGATGAATGGTGTTTTCTTTACATTAATGCAAGCTCCTTTTGTTGAGCACCATACAGTTCTCGGTTCAGGGTCTTGGTGCTTGGGCCTTCCTTGGCGACGGGCCCGCGAGCATCCCGTATTCGAGGCCACATGATTACTGTTAGAAACTTGATATTGAAATGGGTTTACGTGTATCAAACAATCGGAGTGTTTTGGGCAGGTTGAAATTATGGATCGATGAACTAAGCATAAATTGAATGATTGGGAGATATTCTTTGATTGCTTGATTCTCATTTGCTTGGGCTTGTCCTCTGAATACATATCTTGGGACGAAAAATGTACTTGTTTAGTCGACTCCTTCGGCTTAGTTATGAGGCATTTAAAGCCGTTTTTCTTGTTGATGAGAGACAAGCTATTAGATATCATACAAACTAAAATTACTGAAATGCAGAAAATTCTAGGCTCATCAAAACCGGAAGAAATGCCTGCAGTCAGCGAACGTTTGATTTAAACTGCTACAGAATTAGAAATTGCATAATGAGCTGTACTCTATTAAGAAACAACGTCGCTATTAAAGTGTTGCTTTGGGTATCAACAATTTCAGCAATATTCCTTTTTTTGAGCAAATCTACGTTGAAGTTCCCCGTGTTGCTTAGGCTTCGTCATATCCTGTCATATTACATGTAAGTTAAAATTTGACCCCTTTGCTCTCTCAAGATAAGTTAGAAAACAAAGTAAAATGTAAACAAAATGAATAAAAAAGGTACGACGTCCGTGCGTGCGTGCCTGGCGTGATTTGTTTTCTCGCACACGGACATTATAGCTCTGATGAATGCTGAGCAAGCCCATTCGTCACGCCGTGAATTCGCCCTTTCTAGAAATCAAAGAATCAATCTCTTTCGTGTCTTGGCGCTTGAACTAAGATGCATGAAGAGTTGCACAAATACAGGGTGAACCCGCACTTGTCTCTGGCAACCATCCGGGGCCAGCCGCGGACAGGAAACCCCTCTGCTCCAACATGTCTGAGAGATGCAGTCGACGCATCCGTGCTCAGCACATCAAGTGACCATTCCCGAGCGTGGGTCGGCTTCCTCTCCTTTCGAGCGAGGAACGCTCTCGTGAATAATAAACATTAAATAACTAATACCCGTGGCGAATCCACCGCGCCGCGGCCTGTCTGCAGCGCATCGAGTGCCTGGGAGGGTGCCCTCCTCGTCTCCACGGATCATTTTCGTAATTATTTACATTTTGGAGCTGCAGGATTTATCTCAAACAGAAGGCTTTGTCGGCATACTTACCAGCGCTGCTCTCCGTTTATGCCTTGCGTGTTAGGACACGCGAAGAGCAAGTTACCCTCTGCATGCTTTACATTCATGGATGCAGGGCCAGTTGATATCTGATCGCGATTCACCGCCGCGGGTTGCCCGGAGAAAAAAATATGAACTGAACTACGTGGACGCCTCTGAATGTTCGAACGTTAACTGGGTTAACGTGTTGGTTAATCTGATTCATTTTCTGCCGGAGCAGAACCCGCAGTGACCACACATAATGGGATGTGCGTATGCTTGGACCCTCCTTTGGCATGTTTGTCTCAGGTGACAGAGTTTCTCCGTGACTATTCGTTTTACTCAAGTTTTTGGGCTCTCTGTCAGGCTTTTGATATTTCTTGGCAAGATTCTGACTTAGACACCATGAACTTGCTCCAAGTTCTTGACCCCAGTGAGTGCCTTACTCTGCATGGGAAAATTTAACACAAGGAAAACAGATAAGGAGACATTTTAGACGCTTGTCGGCAGCAAACACATCTTTCGTTGTCTTGGTATTGTTTGCATTTGCTATGAACCTGTACAAATCATCTTAAACATTAAACAGTAGAAGAGACCCTTGCGTTTGTTGCCACCAAGCGTCTGGAGTGTCTATCGCTGCAGATTATTTCCGGGGCGTGTGCTTTTGCTGTTCCGTGTTAATTCCCGTAATGCTTTGTGCAATCTTTAGCGAAAGATTGCGCACGCAGCTCATGGAACTAAGCTGCTATCAATGTGTACACTGAGAAATTACGTTGTCGTATATTCTTCTGAGGTGAAAAAGCTCTTTTCGTAGACTTTTGGCCGATTTTGACTTACAAGAGCCGTATCCATAGCATAGAATAAAATCACAATTACCAAAAAATGGATGAGTTTCCTGCACAGTGCAAGAAACGCTGCTTAAGTTTTGGTGCCAAAGGAGTTTTGTTCAGAATGTTTAGAACTACAAAAAGACACGCAGCTTATTTGGTTAGACCTGTTAACAAACCTGCGGTGGAAAATACTCCTAACTTGTCCTTTTCAACATTGTTGTCATCACAGACCTATGAAGGTTCTTTTTAGAACACCACAAACTCACCTGCATGAGAGAATTCACGGAGCTACACAGCCAACAGTCATTTCTACTAATTTCTATATCACTTGTTTGTCGTAGCCATTGTCAGAAATTACTGAAATTCGGAATATGGACTCAGTCGAAAGTACTCAGGCGGATAAACCTATGGAGGAAGTAGCAATGAAGCGTGTAAAGTATCCAGAGACTAGAACTGACATTTTAGTTTTCCGTAAAACATCCTGGGTACTAAAAAATGCACAAAGATACTCGCCTTCAGATGCATTTCACGGTGTTAGTTTCGATGCATATTTTCACTTTGCAGAAATAATTCATCGCAGCTCACCTGCAAACCTCAACCGAGATACCCACCAAAAAGTGGTTCCTCCAGTAATTGCTTACCATCGGAATGTATCTCCATAAAATTCCTCACACTGAAGTTGGGCCTAACTTGCAGATTTAGAATTGCAATGATTTTACACACACTTGTTTTTTATCATTTTGCTTCCATTACCGACATGTAGATCCGTATTGTTTTCGTTTTGTTGCTTGTTAAAGTCCGGATTAATTTAAATAGAAAGAAACTTTTCAAAATGTAGTTTTCGTTTCTCCTCTTTTAGTTTACGAATTATTTCAAATTGAAGGAATGACAGTATAACACATTTTAGTTATTTTCTCTCTGTACGTCAACGGCGTAAAAATTAGAAATTCAAAATTTGTATTCATGCCAGCTGATTCGAATTTCAAGACACCCGACTAACCAAACCAACCACAAATTGGCTGTCATTGTATATATTTAACATTACGTGCCGGGATTTAAGTGAACTGACACCGCTGCTGGAAAAACAGTCTCCCGGCAATCATCAACAAAAACATCGTTTAATCCTCCTGCCTCCCCTCCCCCCGTAGGCCCGTCCTGTCGAAGCTCACATGCACGGTCAGCAAACTCGTCGTCATCGTTATCAGCCCGGGCAAAATGGATGTTTTTTTCTGCGTGGGGGTATATAGCTAGATGCATTGCACGCTTGGTTGGTCACACAATTCCAGGTGACCGAGAAACGACAGAGAATCAGCCCTGCTCTCGATCGATACCGAGGCGTGTGCGTGAATTTTCCGACATCCTTTACATTTCCACTTTGTTCAGACGATTGGGTTTCTCAAATATTGAGTTTGTTTTACAGAGTTGTTTATTTCTGCTACCCCCAGTCTCTCAAGTTACATACATTCGTAGAAAATCCACCTGTTATTTCGTAACCCTAACACGACAACACCAACGCACCCGCATTTCAAATTTTAAATTCACTTGGCTTTGTTGATTTATCTCGAGCTAGATACCAAAATGCTCGACACACTTACACAGAGTTAAGTAAAGGCTTAATTCATTTCACATTAAAAATAAATATGTAAAGTGTTAAAATAACAAATAAAAAATATGAAACAGCCAAACTTAACGCCAGTAACAGCTTCACTTTCAAACTTGGCCCAAAATCACAATAATATTATTGTGCCGGAAATAAGAATTTAATGATGATATAATAATGAAATAGTAATTAAATTTTGCGAGCATACGGATACTCCAGTGTAATGCTTAAGGGATGTGACACCACATATGATATAATTAAATTCATACCACGTTCAGTGGCTGAGGTCTATGAATACAGCTTCGCTACATACGTAAATCTGTTACATCATTACAGTCTGGAATCCCATATATGGGAACCAGGAAGTGGGATCAGTGTATATTGAAAGACTTGATCCTGCATAGGACACTAATGGTGGACGCATTACGCAAGTTAGCTTTGTGAAAAAGTGTCATTTCGTAAAATAGGTGGCATAATGTACCTGCCAATTATGCAGCCTCCCTGAGAGTACAGTGATCAATGTCCACGATTCTTATATACAAGCAGACTCCTACCTATCTTACTCCTATTATATCTGGGGGATTTTGCACGAGAATAACTTTGTTCGAAGGCAGAATTTATGAGGAGTTATGGCTCTAGACCGGATAAATCCATTGGTTCATTAATGTCAAGTTTTCGTTTCATCAGCAAAACTGAGGTGGAGCGGCGTTCAGGGAGTACGGTGGGGTGGTAGCCTATATCGCTTTGCCTGCGACAGCGAAATTGTGCCCTTCGATAGGATGTTTTACTGAGGATCCTATTAAACCCCGTTTGTAAAGCAAACCATATCGTCACAACCTAAAGTCCCACAACAAAGCTGTAGTTTCTCCTATACAATACCCGTAAGTATCCCTATCGTGTTATTGAATTATTCATTCTATTCATTTCACTGGACTGGTTCACACCCACCTCCATACTTCATATTTCTCTTCCCAGTAAGAAAGAGGAAAATATAATACGGAAACTAGTCTAACATTACACCGTACCCACCAGTTGGTGGCGCTTTGGACGCGAATCTGTTTTGCAAAATGCCAGACGCCAGTATGCGAGCGGGACATATTTGCTCACATTTGAGAACAGGATTTATGCAGGCAGGGTCTATTGTGTAAAAAACAGTAAACAGTGTTTCATGTTCGTGCAATGGTAAGAATAATTTCATGAGATGACTGATGAATTGTTCGGTTTCGAGAGGCGATAAACATTGATTATTAAGGGAATAAGTATGTGCTTCGGCGGTCTTAAACCTGTGCTCAAGACTGGCTCGGGAGAATGGACGCCACGTCATTGGCGTTCATTCCCGTAGCCGGTCACGTAAACGTTAGCTCAAGACCGACCAAGCACATATTTATTTCCATTCATGAATACCATTTTTGTCAGAGTCAAAAGTGTCAATATACGATAAATCTCCAAGGATTTTGTTCAAAAATTTAACTTTCATGTTGCCGAACACCCCTGTCCAGTTTATGGTGTATTCCTAGTGCAAGTAGTCCAGAAGAATCTCCATACAATCTCCTTCTGCGCGCGGCGGCACACTATGACTCTTGACCAATAAGAATGAATTAAATTCTCTCCTATCCAGGTGCCAGCGCGGTTTTACGCAGCGGGCATTATCAAGTGTCATACACAGCCACGTTGCGCGTAGTTCAATAGGGACACTGTCTACGGTATTTATGAATTGTATCTTATTGCATCCTTCTTATTCTACTTTGCTAAAGTGCTGGAAGTAGAAATTGAATAGGAATTGATATACATACTATAGTGGGTGTCTCTATACTTCTTGGGAATCTCCACATGTTCGGAACGAATGGGGGCGCTTTTTCCTTAGCAACGAAAACTCCTTTGGTACAACCTGCGCATCGCTGTTTCACGAATTACTCGAAAACGCAAGCGTTACAGTCGCATCGATGCCAACAAAATGATTACTCAGCTCTTTTTAACAGATGAGGGGGTGCTTCTGCTGGAGCCAGATTCCACAAAAGACCGGCTAGTTGTATAGCCGTAACTACCCTGCTTGTTGTTTTTATTCTGCTTGTTGCCTTTATCCTCAGGGTGTGCTGTCGTTTGAGTCACCTCACTCATGGACGGACAGAATGTTGGGATAGACAGACTTTAATTGATAGACGTAGAGACACAGACGGAAAACTGGTACATTGAGTCCTTTGAATGTCGTCGGTATTGGGGAATTCACTTTCCCTGTTTTGATAGGATGTTCTCTGGACGTAGTCTTGAACATTTTAGGCAGACAGGGTGGCAGTGGGTATTTTCAAAGCCAAACGAGGGGGATGTTTATGCAAGTGCTCGAAAAAACCTTAATGTCTCAAGTGAAACTGAAACAATAACACTCAAAGAGGAACTAAAAATAACTGAATCTGGAACCAATTCTCGGTTGGATTATAAACGGACATCTTGTGCGTCCCGTCTCCTGGAAGAGGCGCATACGATCCTATTGCAGTGTTCCCGGAACCAGCGGTGATTACCGAGTATTGATCCGTATGCAAGGAAAGCAGCGCTGAACAAATACGGGGGCAGCGTTCCTCCTGCCCCGGTTTAAATCCTTTGCATTTCACGGTCACCCAGGAACTCGCCCTAGCGAAGGCGGAGAGAGCTTGTGCAGCGCATGATATTTTCCCAATCGATTCGCCAGGGCAGACCCTCAGAGATTGTTGAGCCCCCATCTCTCAAGGGTGTTGCAAGAGATCGTGTTTGCTGTGGAGTGACTCAAACGGAGTTCATTCATATTTTGAACTTGTTGAAGTTGCCGGTGATGCTGGTGGCATGTATATACTAGCAATCCTGGTCATGCAGATTCAAATTTCTTGGAGGTTGGTTGTAATGAATGGTGATGAGTATTCTTTTTTGTTGGTAGCGACGCGACCGTAACGCATGCACTTCATAGTCGCTTGTGAACCAGCAAAGTGCAGTTCCCACCCACGAAGACTGGTTCCCGTCCTGTACGTAGTCTTCAGACGTCTTACAGACGTCTTCCGGACGTAGGGACTCGTGGCGGGTGATTAAACCGGTGGAATCCTGCCGGTTTTATGTTGATGAGGAAAGGACGCCCGCTCAATGCACAAATCAAGCAGGATCTTAGAGCATGTTTTGCCTTTTCTTCTTTGTTACAGAAAATAACTTCACCATAAATTGTTTATCTTCAATTTAACAAAATAACCACTGATTTGAAATAAATTGACGTAATATAGTTTATCGATAATATTCATTGGAACAATAATTTACCACACTGTGATCAACAGAGGATTAACAATGATAGGTACTGCTGAAAGATGATTCATGATTAAGCATTGCAATTGGCCTGAAAAAAATTTCAATATTAAACACCCAATTGACAGGGCTAATCGTAAACGTTAAACTTCAGCTAGCTACCGGTCCCCTATATAATAACTGGGACCAGTCCAATTCAAAGGGAACCTGCGTTGCTAGGAAATTGCGCCCTCTCTTGGTCTAGCTCAGGGCCCATTCCTTATTGTTGCTCTATAACGTGCAGTGGCTTGAGGCACACACTTTACACGGTTCAGCGGTTTTCCAAACAAAATCTATTTTCAAATCTTTGTGCGTAAAGTGGATGATTTTACATTTAAAAACACCTACAAACCACGAACATAACAAAAAAACAACAACAACAATAAAACAAAACAAAACCAAAACAGCTGTAATCGTTATCGATTAATAGGTATCGTTAATATGCTAAAACAGTTGTAACAACGGAGTCACTGCCCACCGTACAGGTATAAATGTGACACAAGGTTGCATCTCGAAAAGTGAGAATACTGCCTAGACTGTGCCATTGGGTTGCGCAAAAAATAAAGTAATACAATTTATTGAAACGCCCACCGTAGCCCCAAATAACAGTTGTAGGTGAAGAGGAAAATAGTCACTGAAGATTCAGAAGTACAATGCAAATAAATTGATTAATCTTTGGCGGAAACAAGGGGGCCCCACTTACAAAAACAGGCCAAGCATCTGTGAAGTGATTCGAGTGGTAAGTATCAAAATCTAAAGCTTAAGCCTACCTGCAATTATGTCTGTCTTTTTGAGTGGTCCATGGAGACTTGACTGTGCGGTATGCCTCATTTTAAAAAGAAGGCACCATTCAGTAATACATCGGGGATCCTTTTTCAATTAACTTGAATCATATTGGCGGTGGTCTATAGTATGGATCGGTTTTGACCACTTTGAAAGCCTGCCTTTTTATACAAAATTCGTTAGATAAAAATAATCGGATCTGATAATGTCGAGACGGAGACATATGGTTGGTTGGCCATCCGCTAGGGACGGCAACAGAAGACGCCAAATTTGATTACGAAAGCCGAATATCCTCAGACGGAGTCCAGGCATGTATTAATTTCTTACGAAGGTTTTTTTCCCCCAAATTGTGACTTTTTTCACTCCTTGTCAAAAGGTCACCGGCTAGACCAATTGAATGTTGGTAGGTTTTGCTGTCATTCTTTTCAATTTATGATAATTAAAACTGGCATATTGCAAAGGTCATTTTATTTTAATTATCATGTATCGTGATTGCCTCCGTAAACGTGTTGCTATGAATTCGACTTGCGCATAACACTGCATTTAAATTGTGTATGGAGTTAGAAGTGTTGGCGTGTAAGACATTCAACGACAAACTATGGATGTTTGTTGCGCCATTGAAGACAAATGTAGTCCATCTGCGCATTATTATTTCAATATTATCTCATCAGTGCTGACTGGAGTCGTGATGTTGAGGTTTAATTGCCGATTTACCAGATCATTGTTATTAATGGAAGGTGTTTGACTGCAGTGAAAGTCCCAGATTTTCGGGGGGAACCTTTTCGGGGGGTAGGATTTTTTTATGTGTAAGTTTTAAGTGTCCTTTCCATGGGATGAAAATACATTTTGAGGCTATTTAACACGCTTCTGGAAGGAAGGGAGATGCTAGTATACAGACCACCATTGCCTGCCCTCCTCCACGCCCTTGCTTTCTATCTAGTTGCATACTGTCCACGTTTCCACAACGCCTCGGTTCTCGTGTGCTTCTCTATTCAGGAATTATAAGCTTACCAATCAGGGGCAGTGTTCTTATTTGCAAAGTGCTTTTGATGTCATTAGAAAAGTATTTTTTCCAGTAGCATCGGAAAAGAGACAGGTTTATTGCTCATACAGGAAAGACTTCCCCCCAAAAGCAATCTCTTCAAGATATTGGGAATGATATCGAAAATTTTTGTTGGCCTTAAGAAACAATTCCTACAAACTTCTGCTGCCCGCAAGAAGTTGAGGGACTTTCTCACGAATATGTGAAATTTAACACCCGGATGAACCATAAGGCGAATGAGCCCACACATGGATAAGTCGTGTTTCAATAATTTCTGCCCAGATCGCACTTGCATATTTGTAGGTCTGCAGAAGGGGCACTGCAAGCGATTTGTAACTGTAGTCGAGAGGTTTGGTCCCGATTTACATGGAAGTTTAGGGCCGGGCAGTTACCGGATTCAAGTTACGACAGAGGAAGTTTAAAAGTGGTTGCTGGCCGAAACAAGATGTTTTTATGACAACCACGGCTGATCCAAGGGACGCCTGATAGATTTATGAGGGGCATTTTTTTTCTTCCTTTTTTTTAGGAAATCGGTTTATTGCTGAGAGGGCATTCTATTTCCATGGCTATGACGTTTTAGCTTCATAAGTCTGACCCGTTTTTCCCCTTTCAGGAAACTCTATCTAGACTTTTCAGGATGTATTTCAAGCTTCTGTATGTTGGGGGCAGCTGGGCACTGGGTCTAGTTGGGAAGCTTTGGGAATGTGAATAAGGGTCCATCTGTTTCAAGATGTCCATTAATCGGATTTAGTCTGATCATTTTCTGCGCTGCCTGGGATTCTGGTCTCATGTGGACTGCGATTGATGTGATTAATGTGATTACGAGGCGCAGTGTAAGCGTAACGGCGCTTGGTGTATGTGGTAACGCGAGGAAGGTAGGTTTGGCCTCAGACTCACGGCCCTGATCCTGCGATAATGTCACGACCTTCAAGCGCAGAGCAGTCTGGGGAACAAGCCCATATAAAAAGAGGTCAGGTAAAAGGTCAATGCTTTTGGCGTATCCCATTGCTTTGTAAGCGATTGAGATTTGCATATGCACAGTATACTACAGCACTTCGTGTATTTCTCGAAATAGTTCACACATTTCACGTTGAAATGGTAAGTCAACATTTTCATGGTGCCTGCAGTGGCGTGAATTTGTGGCAGAATTTCCTTTGGGATGGGGATTTATGGGGGTTAACCTGCCCATCCATGGCAATTTGAATACGGGGGAAGGTGGTTGACACGATATAGCACTGCATAACGGGCAATGCTCATGATACAGATGTACATCTGTAATATTTATTGCATCCATGCAGAATTTTACATCGGATTGGCGTTTACGCTTTTTCGTTATCATTGTTTTCCCTTTTTCAGTGATTCCCATACGTTTAATAATGCTCTTCAATTTTTTGCTTTCCACAGAAAAGGGTGGAGGGGGATGATTCATTAGCCCATATCCCAACCCCCCCAATGTAGAGGGATATAATCGTGCATAATTCCCGAGTTTCACATATTTCCGAATATTTCTGAAATTCCTGTTGATTTCTTCATTGCTAATGATGGATGCATTGGGACATCAAGCATCTGAATTCTCTGTTACATGGCATGTATATCAGTACATGCAGGGGCCTGAAATGGGTTTTTTCCTTCTGACTAACGCCATTGTGCAAGAATACTGACAAACACGAGATACGGGACACCGTACATAGTAGGTATAGTGGCCGGATTGCGTGCTTAGTCGAGGTTCAGCGCGTTGTTTTCCGGAGGATCATTCGGGGTAATTTGTGATCCCACGGCATTTTTACAATACGACAAGCCACAATCAAGAGGGATCACAGAGATATTTCTATAAATTCCGAATTTAGGACTGTTATTTTTCAGTTCGGGGTATTTCTTTCATAAAAACTCCAACCTGCCGGCCTGTTTTGGATAGAGGCGGGCGGCTACAGACATTCAGAGCGCATAGTTTTACGACTGCGTGTATTTGGGGGATAAGGCGAATAAAAAATCACACGGCTAACCCCTATAAATTGAAACGAAAAGGAAAATTCTGGTCATAATCTTGAATTTCTAGTGAAAAAAAAGAGGCCAACCTCTTCCTGCGATTCAACAGGCGGCACTTTCTCGGTTTGATTTTGCACTGTTTTCTATGGGTGCATATTTGGTGAAGTGCAACCTTCAGATCAGCGCGATCACCGTAGAAACGGGGCATTATGCCGCTGATGCGTGTTGCCAAGCACTGAAATGAAATCTTAAAGCTGGTGTATGTATCCAGTGTTGGATATGTTATGTATCCAACCACATTGGGTGGTTGCACCAACTACAGGTTGTTAATGATTGGATGTTACACGGCAGTGGACAACACTGAAACGATCGCGGAGAAATCCGATCCTGCAAAGGGAACGTGTCTGTCTTGGTTGGTAAAGTGACTTGTTTGACAACTACACTGAACTGAATTCATGCCATTTTAGGCGCACATTTTGTGCTTTTTAACTGCTCTCTAATTTATGAAAACTATTTGACTTTTCATTTTGGTTATTAAGATCGACGTATTGAAAAGTCCACTGATTTTGTTTTTTAAGTTGTGCGTGCGTTTGCAGACAACTGTGGGCGCTTTTGCTGTGACATCATTCGGGAGGGTCTTGTTGAGTGAGTTTTTTCTGTGCAGATTGTGAAACCAAACTTTGTACTGAAGGAAAATGCCCGGGAAAGTTTGCTCGTTGACCTATCCTCATGTTCTTGTACATAATAGTCCCCTGAAAAATCGACTTCGGAACAGCAGAACAAAATTCCTTCACTTTCGTTTGTGCACAAATTGATGTGTAACTGAGCTGTCATACCTGGAACGGCATCACAGATCTGGCCGTGAATATGAAAATTTGTATTATTAGCTTAGACACTATAAAAGACCGAACTATCCCAGAAAAAAGAAGAAAACAAGATCCATTGAGGTATTGTTCAGTTTTGTATTAAATTGCATTTCACGGACCCGTCAGTAACAATGAAACAATAATTACATGTAGGCTTGATCAGTTAGGAGGATTTTCAGATAGCTCCTTGCGTAGATATCTTCCATTTAATTCGGAAATGGAGAGTTGCACAACTTTAACATACACAAAGTGAACTGAAACGGAAATAAGTCCTCAGGTGCTGAAATAATCCGCAGTAATTCTCCAATTTAAAATGTGAACTGCTACGAAACCAAGTACATGAACATTAAATCGTTACAAAGCACAGGCTCAGAAAAATAATGGTTGAGGGACCTTTGGTGCAAAAATTACTTTCACCTGATGTTGTAAGTAGAAAGCATCAACTATGAGGTAAAGACCAATCCTGCGTAGAACAATACGGACTTGAACTTTTCAGCCTCAACACCAAGAGATGACATCCGAGTGTTGATATCAGGGTTTAACTCAATTGATTGGCCTGTACGCAGATCGTGGTTTCTCTTTCGGTACATGTTTCTGCTTGTGATGAGTTTCTCCCGAGATTGTGTATTTCTTCCCTGACACAACACTGCTTGGAGACATCATGACCTTGGATCATATCAGATGCGAATGATCATGTTGTCCTTGTGAACCTTGGGGATTAAGTGATTACAATCGGATAAAGACATAGCTCTGCACGCCATATCAATCTTTACATTGTCTCTATAAGCATGTTCGTTTTTCATAAGTAAGGGCAAAGAAACCATTTAAAAATTATCGGCAGTTCAAATGTGCTGCCTGTTAAAAGGAGCAATTATTGTATTCCTTTTAGCGGTTTCCATCGTTCTGAAGATCTCAAATTGCTTTTTATGCAATTATTGCCTGCTTGTCAAGTAAGACCAGTCCGCAGCCGCTATATATATACAGCCGCATGGCATGCGCCCCTGCTGTTCCCTCTTCCCGTCAGAAGCCAAAATGAGGCTCGGTAGTGTTTACAATTGACATGAATGTGTTCATGTGCTAGTACGCAATGTTCCCACTTGGTTTGCTGTGGTTTGGCTTGTTGGGTTCGGTTTGGTTGGGTTGGATTGGCTAGGTTTGTTCGGTGTCGTTTCGTGTCGTCTTTGCGTTTCCTTTAAATTCGTTTCGTGTTGCTAGCTAATTAAAGTCCTGGTACACCGGTAGGAAGGATATTCATAAATAAATAGTCATCACCCGTGCAGGGATGTAGAGTGTATGTAATTAGCTTTCATGGGCATGATAACAATTGTACCAATCGCTGATTTGTGTTTTGTGTAAGAGTAAATGTGTAAATAAAGTACACCATTTTCGCCTTTACTTTGAGTCCAATGTTCCATATATTTCATTGTTGAAACAGAACACTAACACAGGTCCTTAAGGTTTAAGCCGTAGGACTCTCTAGCTGCTTAAAAATGTCCTTGTCATTGAAATGTCGCTCTGGAGCACGGCAGCCGACCATAAAACCCGATTTTGTTATTCCGGGGAGATTGGGATGACAAGAAGAAAAACCTTCATCCGCAAAAATGCCCGCTGAGCTTCCGACTGCATCCAAGGCCATTTTGTTGCCGTCTTGCGGCCAGTGTCTAGCATCAACTTACCGACTGGACAAATAATAATTGACAAGGCAATGAATCTCCGACTTACCCGTCTGTGGAAGCATCTTTTCTGCAAACCACATTGATTCATACGTATCATCGTCGTGCTCATTATTTAATTCACTTCGCGTTGCAGAGTGTTATATTTTTTCATGTCTCTCATTTGTTTAAGTATAAATTTTTGTATTTCGCTAAACTGAAGTACAGTCTATTCCGTTTAATGTTCATTTGACAATTGACAAATTTAATGCCCTTGTTATTAGGCTTTCTTATGTTTGTAAGGCAACAGGAAGAACATTTCTATTGATCTTGGACCAAGTCATTGGAATCTGTAAACAAACTGCATGTGCTGATCGCCGAAGCTCATGCTATGGAATTAACATTCTTTGGACATATTTCCCATTCGGTGTTTGATTGTATTCTTGTCCATTGGTTTTGCAACGCTTTTGAGACATACCCGCTTTTATTTTCTGCATTTTAAGCCAGCAAAGTGAGTCAGCCTTTTTGAAGCAGGGTGGCCACAATCGGCCTTGAGCATCAGCATCCTTGCATCGGTTAAAAAGAACCACGTTCGTGGGGAGTGTTGTTGGTAGCAACGAATACATTTCGGTGTCGGTCGTGAACCAGCGAAACGCAGTCCCCACCATTTGAGCCTCTGTTGTTCGGAAACTTGCGCCTTATCTTGGTATCACTTAAGGGAGATAGGAGGGCTTTATAAAAAAGGGGGTAAATTTGGAGTAATCTTATTTTATCCGCCATGCCTTATTTAGGCTAATGTTGTCATTCCTGGCATGCGTCTATTTTAATTTTTTTTTCATGCATGGAATTTGCACGTATTGTAAATTACTCAGCTGTGGCAGTTGTTAAAAGGGCGAAATTAAAGCAAATCACAATGAATTTAAAGGAAATTCACATAATCTGCTGTAATAATCTGCTTTTCCTTTCACGGTGGTAATTCATTTCACAGATGAGTATCTAATTTGGTAACAGACTTGTGGTCCTGTTTAGGTTTACCTTGCAAAAGTGGAGGTGACGTTGGTGCTTCAATCAGGCTAAATTCTAGTAGAAAACATTATCAGTTCCATGACGTGGCTCAGAATTGTTCTAACATTGTGTACATTAGGCCAACGTAACTTCTGCAAGACCCAACTGCAAATCATCCATGTAGCTAGACAATGTTATTAACTGAACTTATTCCCCACCGAGCTGAATAGCAAATTCTGATATTGATAAACATCAATTGATTCTTGACCTTCTTTATTTGTATAAATCGTTTAAATTGAAAAAGAAGTTCGTTATTGCTTGTATTTAAAACATGCATTTAAAACTGCCTTGAGTTCAGTGAGTGCTGAATCCTTTAACAAATATGAACCGTGGGGTTTCAAATATAAATGGAATCAGACTGGTATACAAGTGAGGCGCTTCTTTAAGTGAACGGTCGAGAGTAGACACTGTCCAATTGCGTTTTCTCTCATTACATTTCTTTTCAAATTTGTTCTCAACCTTTCCCAGGAGCCATGCCTGGCGCCTCATTCTGTCACAAATTTCATGAAAGTTGGGCATATCCGGACGAAATAATCTGAAACAAGGCTTAATGTTACAGTGGAATATGCGCTCACAGACAGTGTGTTGGTGTTAGTTTTTGAGTATGATAAAGAAAGACAAATACTGCGTCTGAATCCATTAAAACTTCATAGATACTCTTGGATGACTTGCATGCCAAATATTAAGGAAATTATGATTGGACAGATGAGATTGAAAGAAGCAGGATCCCTTTTCATCCCGTTTTGTGGCCAGCAACAAGACTGTCTCAGAATTAAACTTAGTCTTTGACCAATTCATGACCAATGGTTCCTTTTGTAATTTCTAATTCCCCTCCAGATACATTTAATAGAGACTATGAATTTAGTTTAACTTGAAATGTGTCCAGCTGCAAGAGGTAAAAGTCCGTCGCGTGCAGGAAAACATGTTTATCGTAACCTTTGGTTGGACTTCAGTGATCAAATTGATGAAAGGTCTAGCCCCAGAAGCAGTTCTGACTTGGATATAATATAAAAGAAATACCAATAAGCTTGAGCCCAGAGATGCTGTGGAATCGGCACTGTAGATGTCTTGAATCACAGACTGTGGTTTTATTAGTGTTTTCTCACTGAGAAGAGAAAAGCTTCGGCGAGAATCTCCCTGCAGTGCACCGTTTTATGAGCGGGGCCCCTTCACCCCACAGCGGCTAACTAGGTTATCACATGCATTATTGGCAGCACGTTTCCCCAGAGAATATGGCAATCAAGAGGATACTAACTGGAACGACGTTAGCAGCGTCTTGCCCGAAGATGGGACTGGCATTTGTCCTAATCATACTCCCAATTTCGCATCCCTTCAATTTTTCTCGATGCAATTTGCACTGGCCGTAAAGTGTAGAGTACTTCTGGCGAAGTTTTGATAGAAATGAGATTTTCTTTTGAGAGACGATACTGGTGAGCACGGAGCATATGAAAGATGTGTCTAGCAGCGTAAATATGGAATAACAAGAAAGAAAAATTATTTTCTAGAAAATTTAACGATTGTGCGGTAAAGTGCGCTGTTGCAACATCAGGTGGCATGTCTGTCTGCAAAATGAAACCACTTTTACGTATTATCCCTTGGCATTTATATTGCCTTTTTTCTCTTCACATCTGCAGCTATGTTTACCCACCGAAATAATGATACAACCGAAAAACCCCCGGAGTATGGAGACGTATTGTTGGTAACTTACGAGGACGGACATTGGAGCGCTCCATATTACGACTGCGGAGGGGGGAATATCTGGATGATCACTTACACTGTGCCCTTTCTTGGATCCTACGAAAACGGCAGCTATTATTTCAAGTAAGTTTATTGAGATTGTCTCGTCCCTATCATATTTGAGACTTAGTTTCAGCGACATCCACGAGAGGCTGTGAGCTGTTCACAACTCTAACCTGGATTCAGTACAGTCGAAGTTTATTCCTTAACATATAATCATATTGTAAGTGGATAACCGCCTGGGCAGTTCAATTTGGTATCACTGGTCTAGTATTGCGATTTTTGTCGGGTTTCATTGTTACCATGTCGATCGAGGGTTACAGCAGGTGCAGGAAAAGTGCACTCATGCAGTGCGTTTACACCTCAGGAACTGATGCGTATTATCTGGAGCAATATCTCCTCCATAATGGGCCTTTCTCTATTCACACGTGACATTTACCACCTTGGCCTTGGCTGTCTGAATACTATGAATATTGGGCTTTATCAATTGAATTTAAATTCTGACAGCTCTGAGTAAAATGCTCTCCAGGAGCAGACAATGGCAATACGCAGCTGGCTGAACTGACTGTCGGTCCGGAGAACCGAAGCTTAACACCCACAGAATGTCGATATTCCCAGGAGAGAAATAAACGCCATAGCGCGGTGCAAAAGGTACTACTACGTTGCCAAGGTGTTGCGCGTCTCATGTTTAAAAACTGATCCATCTGAAAGGTGGGAAATTGACAAAAAATTCATTGTAAGATCGATATATCTGAGCTAAAGCGTCTCTGACACCTACAAAGTGATGTTTTAATGCAACGTATAGTTCGTCTTGTCTGTATCTGCGAGGCGATTCTCATTTAATACGCAAGTGGAAGATACATTATTAGGAATACCACCGAGTCACTCCTGGTGTGTACATGCATGAAATAAGACTACACCCCACTCCATGGCTTCAGCATCCACGTGATTCCGCGAAAGTGCAATTGTCTGTGTATTTACACACTGTTCTTCTGAAATGTAATTTTGTTTAATTTGCAAAGAACAAATGATAAACTTGAAATACAGTGTTGATGGTTACAATTGCACTGTTCTTACAGTTCATATAAAGCCAGGCTGATTTTATAAACATGGATATCTGTATATGCACATGCCGTTTCAAAGGATTGTATTGTGGGGCAGGCGAGTTCCGGATAGCCTTTCGTCAAGGCTTTCGTGGCAAAGCGACTGGACCGGGGGCCAGACGAGTGGCGCAGCCATGAGGCCTTTTCCAACTTGACTTTGACGTTTTTGTGGTGAATTATTTATAAGCTTTCTGAGATGCATTATTTATAAATTGCATGTAAATAGTTGAAGCAGATGAGTCTCCGAAATAAACGGCATCAACTCCAAAGCTTACGCAATGTTTCCATCTGGTTTTTCATGAGAGCAATAAGCGGTGAGATGACAACTATGATGCTTGTTGGTGGGGGATGGTGCTGACGTTGGAGCAAGTAGCAGTTCATCAAGGCCGAATGGTCAAAGCAAAACGGCAGTACTTGAAATATGGATCTCTTACGCTCTAAAAGCTCCCGGGTCAAATATGACCCGAAAGGGGGTCATAGTTTGACCCAGAAAAGGGTCACGCCGAATAGGATCCCATTTTGGGCCAATCTGATCTGGGATTTTTGTACCATATCCCGTGAGTAGAGACGAAAGCGTCACGCCCGCGTACAGATGTTTCAATAGCCTAACGCTGCAACGGTTTAAACTCGGCAAGGTAAAATTTTCCAGCAGCATATTCTAGAGAACTGTCCAAATACTGCTCAGACAACTGACCTGCACTCACGGCCGCCGACACACTTGACACACTCGCCATCTTTCGTATACTTTCAATTTGCGTAATAGGTTAATGTGTGCTGACCCCCTCGCTTATGATTGGTTGGGATTTTTGCTACCCCAACGGAGTACCAAAAATCGAAAACATGAAGAAAACATAAGAAATTCCTGACCTTGGAAAAGGCCTCATGGCTGCGCCACTCGTGCATGAGGTCTCCTGTCCAGCCGCTTTACCATTACACATAAGCACAGCAGCGAAGGCCTTGACGAACGGCTAAGTTCCGGACAGGGTGAAATCCAGTCGCTCGGCGGAGAGACGTACGCGTGTTCTAAACTTGTAAACTTGAGACAGCGTACTCCCTGAACATAACATCTAGGGAAGGCCACGAGGATTTTACTCGTTACATTATTCTACATAAATCTCCAGAATTATATCATGGAATTTGGACATCACTTGCAACGCCTCATCTAAATTATTGCACTCACTATACGATATACATTGATTGCTGAATGGTTGCTCTATGGCATTTTACTTCGTCTGTCTATCACTCATGTTGTCTATGTGTAGATCTTGCGATGCATTTTGCAATATCTCCATTAACCACACCCCACTGTATCCGTCATTGAGCTTGTTTCCAAAGCATCAAGGTCTTTTTACCTTTTTAAGTTGGAGATTAAACGCTCCTTTATTTGTGCCAACTACCCCCGGACTCCTATATATTTGAGCTAGCTGCTAAACACATCGAGCATTGACCCTATCCTGAACACAGTCTTACGTACGCCGTTGCCCAACGTATCACGCCATTCAATGGCTGATCATTCACAAGAATATCATCTCCGACTGATTTCGATCCCTGGACGGCGATTAGAATTATTTCTTTTACCGGACTCTTGCCCGGGAAGCTCATTACCACGAGCCCAGCCAACTGTCCAGAAAGCGGCGGGACATTAGCCAGGGATGCTACCCTGCCTCAAAGCCAGAGTGACCCGTCTGCAGTTGGCGCAGGTAACTTCCCGCTGATCAACTGCTGATACCTTTTGCGATGCACTGCGCCACATAATTGGACTATGGTTTGGGACTATTGGATATACGTAATTGGTTTTACAGCCAGACAGTCTAGTTCATGAACGCATTTCCAATTTTTTGACTGATTTCAGAACACATCCTCCTTTGAAATCCATTCACCCTGGCCAGAGCTACCAGAATTTTCTAAACTCAATTCATGGTGTATTCAGTGATCAGTCAAGACACACGCTGTCGTTCATCGTATTATGTTGTTTAATGAACTGCTCTCGTGTCTTCCCACGTATATTGTTTGTCCAGACAGCAAGATACAGTCATGTAGTTTCCTTACGCACGGGTATTGATGATAGTGCTTGGGGACGTCCATATGAACGCAAAATGGGTTCTGACTTTTTTGTAGGTATGTGCGAATCCGGATGAAAATGAATTATATGTATTTTGTGTTATGTATAAGGGTGAATGCTGATGCCCACAATGTGTCCCCTGTATGTTTTCAACGTTTTGACAACACAACGCCTACCGTATCCACTATATTTTTGCTAAGTCCATGAAAAAGGAAATCCCTGCGGAAAAAAATGTTCTCGAATGACCTCATGTACCTCAGACATACAGTTTAATACGGAAAACACCACATGCAGTATTGCCAAGAGTGTCATTTGAAATTCGTGGCAATTTGAAAGGAAGATAGTTGTTATCCACCACGAGCAGAAGCACCCCCTCATCGGTTGAACAAAGCCAGGCTGATCGGGAGTGTTCACTTTGCTGGTAGCGACGCGATCGTAAAGCATGCATTGCATAATCGTTCATGAACCAGCGAAATGCAGTTCCCACCAGAGGGGCCTCAGTTGTTAGGAAAATTGCGCCCTCCTTTGGTCCAGCTTGTGGCTCATGCGCCTCATGTATGCACCTCAACGCAAGAAAAACCTATGCCCGTGCACTTAACGAGGACTGACTCAACGCAGTTCTTCAATGGCATTGTTTTGGTGTCAGAGTTCTGCAACAAAAGGAAGCGCAACGGAAAACAATTGACAATATTCCAGCTGTTCACAGTTTAAGAAAAAGGAGTGTTTTCACAGAGTTTTGAGCAATGTATGTCTTTAAAGCAAAGTAAACAGTAAACTGTTATGCCCTAACTAATTTTTTCTCTTTTTTTCAAAAATTCCTTTATAAATGATGAGAAAAGTTAAAAGGGACCAAAAGAATTCGCTATCTTTTAAAAATTCACATCTATTACGCTTACGTTTACAAGTTTCTCTGATGTGGCATAAACGTAAATACGAGCACTTTTTCTCTTTTAATGTTACATTGACAATAGAGAGGATCACGTGTTGATCTTTCATTGTCAAAATCTCACTTTAAATTTTTGTGGTATCAATCGTACCTTTTTTTATCGTGCATTCATTTTATCAAATACACGGTCATTTGTGAGATAATCAAAGGTGTGTTCTTCATCACCTCAACTTTACAGGGAAGCATAGTAGTATTAACTCCCATAACAATTTGGGTGTCTCGAAAAGTGCAGCCAAAAGCCTGGCATAGCCGACGATGACGTTGTTCCAAACACCTTTTCGTGCCATCCCAGTTAGTTGGCGCCTCCCTCCGATTATTGCTTCAGGCTGGAACAACTGCGACAACCTGTTCCTCTCCATAAATGCCTCGCCCAAGGATTGCTCCCACCTGAAGCTTATCTCTGTAAAAGGTCACGCTTTGCAGCGCGAATTGACCGAATTGGAACGCAAAGTGCACTTTTATTGCTGCCCCCTTAAAACCCGATTCTCCTACATTTACTCCGTCATCCGTTTATTTACCTTGTATTGACATTTTTCCGTTCCCTGTTTATTTCTCGAAAGCCCGTCTCCCTGCCGCTGGTACTTTTCATCGGCACATATTTGCTTCTACTAGGACCTGCCGATTATTGTGCCGGTAGCGTTGCGATTTGCCAAAGCAAATAGTAAGAAGTTGAAACATACCACGGGAAAAAAAACCCGATTCCTGCCCCACTTCCCTGCAAGCTTTCTTGTATAGGTCGATTGTCTGGTCTGTTGACTGGCTTGTTTGTTGGTCGATATAAGTTGGCACTCTTGGGCAGAGGGAGGTTGGGTTGTTAATGGTAAACACGTTTGCTGTTGTTTGACGGCTTATTTGGTTGATTTATTTTCTAAAGGACCACAGCTCAAAGATACTCGGAGTTTTTCAGTGACACGTAGCTGGCAGCTGATCACGGACAGACGGTGTCTGCCGATAAGCAGCAGGATTACAGAGAATCGTGACTTCGATTAAAGCTTGATTTAATTTCAAAGCGAAGAGGGCTTAAATATCCCGTACAATGAATTTTTCTTTGATACAGTTTTGACGTGTCATCTTCTACTCTTCTTCGATATGTGAAAAATTTTTGACATCCTATGGGGTTAAGGGTATTGAAAAGTGCACTTTTTGATACATTAAAAAATTTCCAAGCATTTTGGGACAAGTGAGGTCGCTATTGATGTGATGTAAATCAAGGAAGACACTGTTCAGCTTCCATGTGATGAAGAAAAAAAAAGGAAAGTGGTTGCTACTTGGCCTATTGACAGGTTGTTACGCAACAATGTTTTACGACAGCAAAATACAAATAATTCCAGCAGTTTCTGTGTACATATCAGTCCAACAATGAGCTTCAGTGTCTGAGATGACATCACAGTTTTGCTTATGAATAGGGAAATTTTGATTGGCATAAAACAAATAAGGATCCAAAACGAACCGTTTAGAGTAGCAAAACCAAGTTTATAAGCAAAATAGCAGAACAAATAAGGTTTACTGAAACACAAAGGTGAATTTTTTTTAAGGACGGTAGCAAAATAAGTGAATTGCAAGAACCTTTTCATCCTGAAAGAGCCAGTATTTGTCAGAACATGTCCCTCAAAAGTCCCCTGTCAGATGCTCAATTTACAGGCACTCGTTAAGGGAGCATCAGTGAGGTTTCAATTCAGTATGACACATGGCTTTGTTTACATGGTCATTTGAAGTTCATGGTCTTACGCGTGTTGGTCCGTGTACATAATTGAACACGACAAGTGGAAGTGTAAAGATCTGTCTCGGAAAAGTGGGCGTTCTGCGAGAACATTATGTTCGATTTCCATAAGTTGATGTCAAAATTACTGCAAGACAATACTTGTATAACTCCTGAAGGCTCGATGCAGTGCGACGATAGTATCAGAAAATGATAAGGGGCAGGATTTCGGGGTAAAAACTCTTGGCCTATGGAAATCCCGATCGAAAATGCAGTCGCAAACTGTATTGTTTTACAACAGCTACGAGGTTCAATGCCTTGGTTTTTTCTCTGCGTTCTTAAAAAATATCTTTCCACGGAGCTTTTCTGTTTTAATTTTGAGGGTAACTTTGAAAATGGCCCATTCCATACCAACTCAGCCAGTCCTGCCATACCGAGCTAACTAGACTTCATACAACAAACGTCAGAGTTCCAGCCTTGATCTTGGCTTGTTACTTCGTCACATGCCTGTCGTGCTAAGTTTTGTTTTCAAACAAAACTCACTCCCTTTTCTGATTAAGTCGGAAAGGCTTTTTTCTGTTGGCCTGGTTTTTGTAGCCGTAATTTTGCAGAAGGCGACGTGCCAAGGTTGCTTGTGGGCTGCTCATTATTTTAACTTTGAAAAAAATCAATATACGTTTTAGGGGAAGAATTTTTCTTGTCGGCCCGCACGCTCTTTCTTTGTCAATTGGTGTGTAATATAGTCATGAACATTGGCCCCCAAAATAGCAGTCAGCGATGTTTCTGATGGAGATCCGTAGTCTACTAAACAGGTCATCTGGCAGTGAGCATTGTTTGATGTCTGGTGCGGATCCAGAGGGGGATTTGGGCGTCATCCACCTACTCTGATACCAATAAAGGAAATGAATAGTAAAATTTCAAAAAAGAATAAAATAACGTCTTTAGTGATAAGAATAAAAGATGTCATCCTACTACGTGTTTAAAGTTAAGCACATCTGTAAAAATGTAATGCATTAGTCCTATAGATGCTCTCCTGTCCTCAACAATCGGACCTTAGAAAGATTTTCCCTGGATCCGCCCTTTTTTCTGTTTTCCTAAATCGTAGTTTTACCTTCCATACCACAATTTCTCTGTGTATTTATTCTGTGCAGGCGAAGCGATCAAACGATGATAAAAGTCATTCATTGTAGTAGGAGTTTCACTGAGAATCTTGAACCCTTAACCTGCGTCCACATGATGTAATGTAGTTCGCTATTACTGTGCTCGCTCACGATGACATTTACTCGTTTGAAATTTGCAGATCTTAAATCTTGGATATTGAGGGCGAAATGATATTCTGACGCGTTTACGGTGCTGCAAGTCAGCGTTTATTTTTTTTTGGACGGGGTGGCTATCTGTAGTCCTAGAGACTGAAGTGAGCTGTTGTGACGAGGCTTGGCTACTACAGTGAAAATGGTAACCCAAGTGGACAGCAGAGGGATGCTGTTGTGGTCGATAAAGAAGAAATGCTTGAAGAAAATTAAAATACCGATCATTTGTATTACGGCAACTGGTCAGACTAATTTTAAACAAGAGTTTACTAATGTAGTGTCCGAGGTTGAAGAAATAGAAACTAGGAACGACTTTGTGTATCACTGCACGCAGCATGTAATTGAAGTCTCGTGGGCCAGTCTGCATGGTACCTGTGACGCGAAGGAGATGACTTTCATGCAATGTGTTTACCCACAGAAAACCTGCCAAGATGGCCCGGTGTCACTCAGATTTCCCAAAATACAAGATGGCGGTCATCTCAAATGCTTCCTCTTTCACAAACCATCTATCAATCGGCCCATAAAACCATTTTTAGTCGAGATTCAAGGGCATGCAAATGGTAACTTGGCCCGCATAGACAGCAACCTTTGGGGCAGGCGTAGAAAATGCATAATACATGTAGATAAAATCTTGGAAGCAGCATAGAGTGCGGCATTTTTATATTGTATTGGAGATCGATTGAGGGAATTCAGTAGTTGAACTAGAGGGTTGGATACGTGACCGAAGTTGTACTGGAAAGGATTAAAATCGGTGCTACATCAACTTTTTATAAGTTTAATTCGCTTGTGTGATTGTCTACTATAGAAGAGTCATCAGTTTAAGTGTGGAAGTGAGGGTTGTGAATAGCCTGGAGCTTCAGTGTGACGCCTACTTCAACAAAGTTTCAATTGCATTCTTTTTCTCTTGTTTGGTTTGGTTTCTTTTTATCGATATGTAACACGTCTGGTGTTTACCCTCCTTTTCGATTTATTGCTAGAAAGCCGTTCAGGAAGATTTTTTTCATTTCACTGAGCCACAGTTTTTTTTTGTCTTTTTCACGAAAAAAAATTACTTAAATTTCAGGGGCTTCTTAAAGTGACATCCTAATAACAGGTCCGTCGTTTCGGGAAATATCGTTAATTAATTTATATATGCATAGTAAAATAAATGTATCGTGAAAATGGACACAACACGTCTCTTTACGACAATGTTGACGATCCAAAAGAGAAATTCATGTCAGTTTTCCTTTTATAAACGAATTATCAATAAGAAAAAAGTGTGCACTTCGTGCCACCAGCGACTTGCTTGGAGCACGGCCGCGCCACAAAATGTAATTATGTACAAGCAGTCACGTCGAAGTGGAGAAAACCGCGTGTCTGGCATGGCACGTGTCGAAGTTTGCTTGGCAGACTTCGACACCTTGACAATTTGCACGAATAATTCCCAGGGATATGCTTTGTCCTTCCTGATGTTTTCGAAGGGATTCAGCATTTGCTGAAGAAATAAAAAAGCTCGTTTTCGTCGAAGTAGGATAACTTTTCCAAACGATTGCATTTACGTCATCGAGTCTATTTTCCTACCTCAAGTCAATTCGACAAATTATGGTTAAAATGTTTAGTACACAGAGCCCTTGAAATCATAGAATTACCTGACCTTAACTCCTAGTATTTATATCAACATCCCCTTAACTATTCTGGAGATATGGTACACTCTATTGATCCAGAACCGCCAGTGTTTGCTCTGTCTCAAAATTGATTTTCTTGTATTGATTATTTGGTATTGGTAGTGAGACCGAACGAAAACGGCATTAACCCTAACAGTTTTCAATCCTCCTAATAGATAACGGTAAAGGATTGAGGACTACTAGAGTTGGCAAATATCCCAACATTAAGCAAATGACTATACGAAAATTTGTATTGTTTAACTTTCCCGTATTTCATTTAGTTTGAGTTTGTAATTAAGCAATAAAAATTGGTTTATGTTTCATTTCATTTTTGAGGTTTTCGGGCTGTAAGGCACATCCGCAGTTTAAGTGACATCCACTTTTACTTGGCTGTGTTTTATGATTTTCGCCTCTTGTTGTGTTCCGAATTACATCAATTTACAGACGAACACACTAATAATGGTTGTTAAATGAAGCAGGCCGACCATTTCCTATTCGATTGAGGGCTCTGTTCCCATCCATGGAACCACATCACACTGTCATCAATTTGCTGGACAACTTCGTTATGCACCGCGTCCTTTTTTATTGTAATTTCATTTTGCCGCGCAGGAGTGTTTGGCACATGCATGTGATGTCTTCATTAGCCAGCCCTGCCAGCCAGCTATGCTGCCTTTCCGAGCGAGTCTTTCTAGTTCCCGCCTCGGGGCCTTCAAATTTACAGCTCAATACGACAGTCGAGCAATTCCGACCAGAATATTTTCATTTCGCGCCCATAAGCGCTGAAGGGGTGATTTTTCTTTTTTTTTTTCTGTCTCTCTCTTCCTCTCTCTTTCTTTATTTTAACCAGTCAGGTTTTTTCTTCCGCAGGCTTCGGGATGTTTGTTGCCGTTCCGGTTTTGTTGCCTCGTGTTTTTAGTTGGTCAATCCAAACTTGTTCTGAGCTCGCTCCGGCAGTGTTTTCTCTCTAATTCTATCTGCTTTCCAACCTCCAGCGATTCACGAGAAAAACGTAAGGTATGGGCTCCGTTGCCTATAGAAGCCTGCAGATTTTTTCCGGCTGTTTGAAACACTTTCCTATTTTGAACATAAACACTGATGGTTTTGAATTCTCCAGCGAAAACAATGTGAACGTCAGCGTACAGGATACTGCCAATGCTGTCTTTTCACCAAGACAGTCCCTTAGGTCCCAAAAAGGATATCAAACAAAGCTTTGAAATTTTTGACGTGTTAAACAGTTTCGACTCAATCACTTTTAACGACACGGAGCCACCTAACACTTAAATGTATTCCAGCAGTCACTAGACATTTTGTTTAAAGACACTTTGGACAAAATTCTAACTCCATCTTCGAAATATATTTTGTGGCAAATTTACGTTGATTTTCAGTCTTCGTGTTGCTTTTTGAAGAGTTTCATGTAGCTTGTACGTGATAATATGTTAAAGCAAATTTCAGCCTTTAAGTGAAAAACAGTGATTTCGTAAGTTAGTAATAACAAAGTTTATGTTCAAATGTTTTCGATGGACCCCATTTAGGAATAACCATTTCTTCAGATGACTTTCCAACTGTGGAGAGTGTACGCAAAGTTAGACCACTGTGTTGCCTTTTGTTGCCATAAAACGACATATCAAAAATAATGAAACTCAAGAGAAAATTTCAGTTATTTACATGCATTCAAGAAAAATTGTAGGCTCCCCAAACAACGGTTGTTATGGAGCAATAACTGAACTCCGCAGGGTTCGGAGCTGTTTCGTCCAATATACCCCCCCCCACACACACACACACACCAATTATGATGATTGTTCTTTGCGGTAAAATATAGTGGTCATTCTCTTGTGGACAACTTGGTTTGCACCTAAAAATGCACGTGACCCATGATGGTGCATAATCAGCTACATTATATATTGTGAAAAAATTCATTAACATAATTGTCATTTTCAGCAGCGATACACATTACACAACCCCATTTAATTTGAGGACGTTTCTATACTGGCAGTTCAGTTGCTATCACAAGTCACAAGTCATTGATTGGCCATGTTTCAGCTTTCCTGGAAGTGGGCGTTGAGTTCTGTGTCGAGGTGTCATATATATTGCTCTTGCCTCTAACTACTTAATAACCCCCAACACATACCCGTTCGTGCTAGGTTTTTCATAATGCCTGTACCGAAGGAACATTTTATTTTATACATTTACGAGACTTACAGTATTCTTTGTGGTATACCTTAGATTTGCTTTTATTCGTCACCCGATGCGACTACCTACCGCTACTTATAAGTGAGGCCTGTGCAGTTAAATAGCCATGCTCTAACTATGATGTTAATATATTATCGTATGATGCAATACAGAAGGCAGATTTATAAATGAGATTTGTTCAAGCCTTCTGCTTGCAAATTTTCGTGACGCTGAATAGCCTCACTTATAAGTGTGCCAGTGTATTGCATCATATGAAAATATATTAGCATCACTGACAGTTCTTGAAGGCTATTTTGCTGCACAGGCCTCATTTAAAGGTAGCGGTGGGTAGTCGGATCGGGTGTATTCTTGTTACGTAAAAGACCTTAAAATTATAAAACTGCTTCAATAGTTTTGAAAATAAATCTTAACAAAATGGACCTTATCGATTGGTAATCTGTTTCACGCGCAGCATAAACTACTTCTACTGTGTCCACTTCAGCGATATGTCTGGGTGTGATAGATATGCATTAACTGGTGTCGAGATGAATGGACATTTAGAGGGAGTGGAATTGGTTAGTAATGAATAGCTGTGTTGTGAGGCCATCTGAATTTATAATTATGTTTATGCTTTGGACAAACCGAAGAACGTAACAGAGCAGATGGGATAATAAACAGCTGCTTAAGCCAATGAATTGAGTCGCTGTCATTTCTGAATAGAAGACCTTTGTGATGTATACATCAATTGGTGCCCTCAACATTTTCCACTCCTATATATTGTCCATTTTCACATCGACTGCAAACTAAGAGATACATCAATTGCCGTTTTCATTCTAACATTTGCAAAATATGAATTACTGAAAAATAGCCTTGATGCTAGCTTTGTTTGGATCTGGTCACAAAACGGGAATTAACATATTTATGCTACTCCTCAGCATATGTATCTATGCACGTGTAAGATTTCGATGATATTTCGTGATGCGTGTTATCATCAGAGCGATGGCTGGCACGATTTGTAGCATGGCTACAGCTGCATAGTAAAATCGCAGCACCTCTCATCTTTCACCAAGATGCCGTTGCCCGTTGAAATATATGCGCTGCTAATACCTCGCCGCTAGTATCAGCCGGTGACGTCATGGTTCGGTCTAGAAATGATCAAGTGTGAACCTGCCATGTATAGTGCGCGCTGTCAACTTTCAGAGGATGCGCAGTGGATCGTTGGTTTGGAGGTCTGCTTGAAGCTCAGTTCGTGTGGCTAGCTATTTGGCTGCAATATTCGAAGTCACGTTAGGGGAATCGCTGACGTTATCTTTTTTTAAGGCATTCGTTTTCCCCCTCCTATAGTGACTACCTTCCCACTAGAACAAGTTCTAAATACAACATGCCAAACTCTGCAGAGACCAAATGTACGGCAAGAGTAATGAAGGTCTCAAGATGCTAGTCACGGAGTATTTTTTTAATCTTACGGTCCAGCAATCATCTACTGGGCCTTGCAGTGTCCTTGAGTCACCTAACGGCAATTGCCAACGTGCACACGCGTGCAAATCAGTGATTCCGGAAACTAACACTCAACGACTTGCGTTTTGTGTTAGTTTGTTTGTTTGTTTGTTTGTTTTGTTTTTTCCCCTTTGGTCGAAGAACATCACTCTTAGTGTTTCTCTGCAGCCTCCCTGTAACCCTACCAAGCTTTTCTGGTCTTCTTTTTTTTTCTTCCTTTGATCTGGTCGATTTTGACCGGGGGCTGTCTGATTACGAGCCATCTCTTGTGGCCTGCTCGGCGCCAGTGGCACGACTGGGTGAAAATGACGGCGTTCCAGTTGCGGCAACACTCCCTGGTAACATCACACTCGGGTTAATACTTGTCCCAAAGTTTCCCCCTTTGGACGCCCCTGGAGGGGCAGACTCCTGAGACTTGATCTATACTCGGGCCTGGGGTGAGAATGTAACCTGGCACATTTAACTTAATCCTAAGTCCTTGATGCCATGCTCAAAGATCACTCTCCGCAGGGCTCGAATTAATCATGTTCTTTCACGCTGTCACGCCAAACATGCTTGGGATTTAAATTCTAGCGCGTGGATATGGGGAAAGTTTTGTTTCTCTGTTTGTCCCGCCTGAGTCCACTGCAAAGGCACAGCTGTAATCCACACCTAAATCCGGGCAGAAATGTGGTGTCAAAAAAGCTTTTGCCTTCGCTATGGGCTTCACCTTACGATAAAATTTGAGATGCAGGCAGTGAGAGATCTAGGGTCTCTCAAGCTACGACGCGATTTCATATGATGCAAGATATGGGGCGGAGAGAACCCCCCCCTCGCCTTTGTGTTGATCATTGTTTGATCGGAATCTCAGAAATTCTTTACAGACTTATAGGGAGGATGTGTTAGGTAACAATAGTCTAGAGTGTGTATAGGGATTGGACATGGAGGGTACCCATCGGCCCCATATCGTGCACGGTATCAGTGATTTGTTATGAATGGACCACATCATTCTCCCTTCAAAGAATACCATGCAGAACACCAAATTAGGAAATGAAATAAATTTCTGGATTCAACAGTTGAAACCTATTGACTTTAGTGGTACTTCAGTGCATACTGGGCATCAATAAAATAGCAGATTTTTTTACTGTTTCATTTTTATTTTCATCATGAACTTTTGGAGGAATCGGAATCCAAACATACACCCTCATGAGGGAGTCATAGTCCTAAACGTTGTTCAGGTAAATGTCGAAGACCGCTTCCCCTTTTCCAAGTAAATACCCAAGGAATTTTGCCCTCCTGTGCATATTTGCACTGATGTGCGAGAATTCATCCACGAAGATTAGTATTTTTGCGCTGTGGAAATTGCTAGGTTAGTACATATGTTTCACATTAATTTTCTTTTGGGAACTCTTGATTGTACGGTACGTGTATGAACGTTTAAACATCTTTTAGGTAATTTCCAAACTATTTGTTGAAACAAGTTCTGTTTTTCTTTGTTGTTGTTTTAGGGGAACAAGTGGTCTGGATATTGATCTACGAGCAATAGATATCAATCAGTGTCCAGAAAATCCAAACGAAGAGAAATCGCCAACTAAAGAGAAGAATATCTTCGCTGGATCGGACAAATGTCACAACGAATCGCAAGTGGTAAGTTAATTTCACTTGCCAATAATGACAAACTACGATTGTGTGAGTTGTTGGAAGCGAGCCGTAGCGAAGTTACGACTCCAAAGTTCAATGTCTTGATTCAGAGAACCGGCTTAGGAAAACATACGAATAATTGGTCATCGGTTAATATTCATTTCTGGATTTTAATGGTGGGGTTTTATTTTTTTCTTCCATTTCCTTGAGTATAATTCTGAATTGTCTTTTGACGAATCCCGTATAATTTGAGAGGTGAATAATGTATAATAATAATGGTAAACAGGGGATTTCGCAATACCAAATTCAATTTCATGACCGTCGAGCAAACCTCTTCCAACTAATTTCTTTTCTTCTTTAAATGTTAGAACCTTGTGGTGGGAAAGGGTTAATCAGGCGCGTCGCCGAGATTTTAGTTTGGGGTAGCACTCATAAGCAGTAAACTGGTAAAAAATTAAAACGGTCGAGGAGGGTCAGTTCCAAGGTATTTTCAAGCACAATGGGGGTTTCAACGTCTTTCCTTTTTTCGTTTCTTTTGTTTCTTCTGTTCTTTCTGTTTTATTTTTTAAAATGTGCCCCCACGAAGCCATAGCATTAATTGTTCTGCAAGGTAGATGATTCAAATAAGAATGAATAAATGAGCACTATCATTTTTTTTCGAATGTGGAATTTAGAGGTACGGTTGCACTGGCATTCACTAAATTCTGTGCACTATTTTGACGACTTAATTTACCGCTATGATGACGTGAAAGACTTTATGATGTAGTACGGCTCTCCAATCGGTTACAGCTTCCGAAGGAGACGTCTTCGAAGACACTGCTCTTTATGCTACGTGTCGAGTTGTCCTTTCAAC
This sequence comes from Acanthaster planci, assembly GCF_001949145.1. The sequence continues at coordinate 414,380 of NW_019091579.1, read as the reverse complement.
CAGCATGACCTATTTTCACTGCCAACTTTTATTCGCAAAAATTATTTCAGAAAGTTACGTCGATGGTGATATCACATTCTAGAGAACGAAAAATTAACTTGCAGATTTTGGTTATGTGGGAAGTTACTTTTACGTTTTGTGGAGTTGAACATGCAGGTTGTTCAACCTTGTTGTTTACGGCTTAGTTGGAGGGCTTCGGGTCAAGTGACGGAAACACACTATACAAACATCTCTGAGATGATAAACTGTTCATCGCAAACAGTTACTCCAACATCGTCAGCTGTCATCTTGGTGCACCGTGACCTGGCTGTGTAAAATGACTGAACCTTAGCTGCTGCTTGACGGACAAGGCCATTCCAGCTCATTACCTACCGGTTATGTGCTGCAAGGGCCAGTGCCGTATAAACAGGTAGAGCCCCTGGGCAGGAACCGGGACAGGACCTGACTCCGAGCGTCATCCTTCTCTCGGTTGGCTAATTTGGCCGGGCAACTTGGTTTTCATCGGCAGACAAGCCCCAGGTTTGGGAAGGCTGCCGAAAGTGGACGTGTATTCAGCGCGCATCGTACGTCACTGGACAGAGTTTGAGCCGAAATTGCCTCCTCTCCTCCGGAAGTCAGATAAGGTCATTGTAACAGTTCCACTACCGGAGGCATCGAGCTGTTGGTGATGTATGATCCGACTCGTTGACAATCACGTTGGATCGAGAGAGACGCGACTATCCTTTCAGACACGTACAAGTAATGATGTCCCTCGCTTTGCAAAAGCCAACTGGCTCAAAACGACCACCAACTAAAGTCGTTTACTCGTATGCAAAGATTACTGTATGAAGCTGTTGCCGCTCATATTAGTGTTTAAAGGCGGTTTCACTCTTCGCTTGATTTAGTTTGCAGTAGCATCAAAACTAATGATGTTGCACATTATCATGGACTGCATCTTGCTTGAAAAGGAATTGTCGATAATGTCGAATGATGTCTACATCTCGTTGAAACCATGGAGCAAAATTAACTCTTATCTTACCGGGGAGACCTTGTTTTGTTGATAATTGGACGGAACACAAAAATTGCCTAATTGTTCGGGTAGGGTCGCATAACAGGTCTCTTAAACAAGATTCCATTGAAGGTGGTTAGAGGAATTGTCGATAATGTAAAACAATGTTCACATCTTGTTGAAATCAAGGAGCAAAATTATGTCTGTATAAAAACTTTGAGCAACGATATTTTCTTCATCTGGGCTTCCCAGATGTTGGTAATTTATACAATAAAGAAGTTTGTTTTTCAACCTTTCTCTAAAATTAAACAGCTTCGAAAAAGTACATTTTTACCTAGTGCGTCGGTAACAAAATAAATTCAGACCCAGATGCGAGTAGCAAACCAAATTATTTAACTGTGGCACGCTTTCAGACACATGACGTCATATCCCAATGAATAAGCAGGCAACTCGGTAAACCTCGCAGATATTTCATATATTATGCTCGCTATGGCCCCAAACCTGAAATCGAATACACGGTTTCTACGTGAATTAATGCTGCGTTTCAGCTGCTTAGCCTTTTGTATACTGGATGTGACATTTTACTTTTTTTCACCACCATTTGAAAGTATTTCCACCCGTTATAAACAAGTTATCAAGTTGCATGAATGCTGTTAGTGATTTTTGTTGCTGGAGATGCATTCTATTTCCGCTTGTAGGCGTGTGAAAAAAAGGCAGATTATCTTATCAGTTGTTACATGTAATCAAATTCCACACTCCTGGTCAGTGACGTAAATTTGTGGCGAAAATTTGAAAAGGGGGGGGGGCGGTGACAAAGTATGGTTCAATATGTAGATGTCGACGTTTACGATCTTAATGTACATCTGTAATATGTATTCAAAAAGGCATATTTATGGCTTTTTTTAATTGTTTTCCTTCTTTTGAGTGATATTGAATGCATTTTAGTCATTGGAAGTCTGAAAAAGTCTTTACAATCCATTTTAATTTTTACTGTGTGTGTGATCGGTGTGCGTGCATGTGTTGGGTGTTGATTCAATAGCTCTCCCTCCCCCCTCAAAAAGTGGGAGAATATATACCCCCTATGCTCCTCAGCTCCTGGTATAATTTGAATTCCAAGGTATTTGTGAAGTTCACCCAGCATTTAATACCAAGCATGAGCTTTGCGCGCAAGATATTGTTTCACGATAGACATCAAATTAACACGTTTTTCATGATTCACGTTAAGGACATAGTAGAACATTCCACACAGGAAAACGGCGTCGCAGTTACACCGTGCGAAATTGCAGTTGTCCCCAGGAGTTGGCCTGAAAAGAGAAGTCCGTTGTATGGAACGTTCCGGCACAGTACTTCTTGCATGAGCGTTCGAGACTGCATTGTGCTGTAATGATATAGATACTGTTCAGAAAACACACCTGCTGGTCAAATAACGTGGCTTTTTGAAGGCTGTCTGTGTTTCTGAGGCCTTCATACTATATTGGGGGATCACATTACATTTGTGATACTTTTCTTTATTATTCCCAGACGGTTTTCATCTACATTTGTGTGTTCTTCTCCAGTTTGCTTTCGTGAGATGGAAAGTGGTGGGCAATAGGTATTTTACCGAGGAGACCTAGTTTTGTTGATAATTGGACGGAACGGGAAAAGTCGCTTAATTGTCCGAATGGGGTCTCATAACAGGTCTCTTAGACAAGATCTCATTGACAGTTGTCAGCGGAATTGTTGAACGTTGAATTGGGGAGCGTGCCGCGTGAATAGTTTGGCGGCAAATCTTCTTGCCATTCCTGGGGGAGGTGCTTATAATGAGTCGCTCTTCGTCCCCTCCATGACATCGTCAGGGTGCTTCTCTCTCTCTTGAGCCATCTGCGGCATTGTTCCTGCCCCTAAATCCGTTGATTTCATTAACTGGAGTGTCTGTCTGAACCGTCAGTTTGAATTCCCCCTTTGGGAGGACAGGACTTGTCCTAGATATGCCGATTACATCGACTAGGCATTGCGGCAATGCCAAGCAATCGATTACCGTCACAATCGATTCCTCGCCTAACTTCGCAAATACCAAATACCAACCGAAGAGATCGGAAAAGGGAAAAGTTCAATCACATTTTCAGATTTCAATTTAAGCATTGACCCTGTCATAATGAAGCACGCGCCAAAACCCAATCTGATTGCAGTTTAGCTATGTTTATCACAAAATCATTGAAATTGCACAGAGCTTCAAAAAGACGAAGTGTCTGATGGTGTTGTCCACAAAACACTTTCCATATCCAATAATGTCTTGAGGGTACACGACTAAAACTGCTTTCATAATCCATAAAAAAGAGTATATCGAAATACGAGTGGCCATTAAGCATGCGCTGAATTCACATAATATGGTCCACAATCGGTGTGTAGGTTGAGATTGAAGTTGGATTGAAATTTCGCTGTCAGGTTGGGCACTCCCCGCCCCCCATAGTGCCACCTTACGCTGAAAAAAAAGGTGAACAGATTTCTCTTGAAGATACCAAAGGTTTCTCAACGGCCTCGTTTCTGTAGGTCTTAGGACTGATACTGTATAGGGGCGATGAGGGGGCTTTCCTAACTCACGTAGCACCTGTTCATGCAAAACTCCAGACCTGGATGACAGAATGGCGAAGCAATGTTTGGTAAATTTCCTTTAGATTATCTCAAATAATGTTAACTGTATGAAGTTGCTACTAATAATGTTATGCACAAAAGAACCAATCAGGATAATGGTTACGCGCGCGTTATATATCGGTCGATGACTCAAGTTGGTTACAGTCAGTGAAAACACGATGGCCTTTTATAGCAATATACAGTAGGCTGAGCACTTCTGGTTTTTACATCGTAACGCAAATCCTATCGACTTTGTTGCAGATCGGCCGTTTGTTACATCATGTTGCCCTCAATAATATGGAATTTCAATCAGAATTCTGATTGTGGCATCAAACGTCCTCCTGAATGTGGATTTTAAAGTGTCAAACTGAAAGCAATCTGAATGACCAGAAAAGGCAACAGTGATATACTGATGAAACTCAAGGATTCTCTTGAAATTCTGTATACCACGAACCTTAAGGTCTTTACCCTCATATGAATGCTCATAATATTTTATCTATAAGATAAAAGGAACTCCTTGAACCTATGCATTATTAAAGGCTCTGCTCGTGAAATCATCAACATATTCACAATCATGACCATTGCTGGGAACATTTGCTTTTTCATGCACAGTAACGATCAGAGATCTAAAATCGATAGGAAAGAGCGGCGGCGAAGGCAGGATCGCCAGGGGTAACCTGGCCATTTCTACAATCTGTTTTCGTGCTGCACAACTGTTGTTTGATACAGTTGCTGACAAACTATAACCACGCTTTAGGCTGGTGGCGTGATCTCACATGCAGCTGTATTAACCGCTCCCACCCCACCCTCTCGGCCGTACGGTATGCGCTTGCCGCCGAAATTAAACTTAGACCCGTCGGAGCGTGCATAATAACTCGTGTCAGTTATTAAGGTTCAATAAGAAACACTCACAGTGGCGTCCGGGTGACGTTTGCCGAGCGCGGCACACGCACCCGCGGGAGGACGCAGCGGTACGCCCTCCGGGCTGTCGGCGCGTTGAACCCGTGCCAGGTCCTGTGAGCCCCTTGGGAGTGAAGTATCTGGTTGTCGAACTCCCCCCCTTCCAAATGTGCCGCTTGACCCGTATCTGCCCAGCGGAAACTTACAATTCTTTCTGCTATAATTAGCAGCTTGCTGTAATCTCTTCAGATCAACGGGTAATGATAGGTCTGCTCAAATCCCTGTCACATTCTGCGTTTTCCTAGCTTATATATACAATCCGGCATTCACTTCATTTATCAGATTTCTTTGACTTTTGATAGAAAATGACAAGCCGTAAAGAATAATTTGTATTAAAACCTGAAAGTTGGTTTTGACAAAGTAAGACAAAATAGTTATGTCATTCACAGAATTGTCACTTCTTGGCTTTTTTAAAGGTAACAGAAAGAGAAAACATTTAGTTCACGTGAAGTATTTTAAAATAACAATAAAGACGTAACCATTTCAAAAAGGTACAAATTAAAAGACACAGTCCTACCGCGTATTTCTTGAACTGAGACAGTGTTTACCTGTGGGCCAACCTACATCAAACACAACGTGGTCTATTAAAGCGTGCGATGTACTGTTGCATACTGCATGTACTGTTCGCAATGTACTCGTACACTGTACATGTCAGTGTTCTGGCGATGACGTCATCCAACCAGCCTGAGAGCACGAACGGCCAAAAGGAGATTTTTTTGTGGGCGGGGAAACGGAAGATCATTTTATTTATTTTGGTGTCACAATTAATGGGGTAAACATTAAATTTACGATGTTTTTGAAATGGTTACGTATTTACTGTTATTTTAAAATACTTTACGTGAACTAAATGTTTGTATTTCTGGTACCCTTTAGAACCAACATTAATACCTTGCACCATTAAAGTGTGCTGTTGTTGGTCAGTTAGTTGCGAAATTGAGTCAACATGTCAATTTTCAACTCCTGGTTATTTTCCTAGTTTGAAAATTGTCACATGAATAGGCTGACGCCAGTCTTTGTTATGGTTCGCTCTGCTGAGGAGCCAATGGGGGCCCACGGTCCGCTTAGCTCCATAGCAAAACACACACGTAACAAAGTGTGGCGTCTTCACTAAGGAAAGGCCTTTTAAACAATATATGTGACGGAATTGGGTTGAGAGACGTAATATTGAATTTTTTACAGCGTCTTGTTTCTTGTTTTAAACATGAAAATGATATAAAAGTGTGTTCAACTGTACCTTCTTTCTGCGAGAGAAACATCAAACAAGAAGCTCACGTCTGATATTTTCCATTACGTTCAAATCGTAAAAGAGTTGTGTAACTTTGCATTTAAGATGAAAATGTAGACGGGATGTTAGAAAGACTACAATGAGAGAGAGGAACGACTGGGAGTTTGTCCCATATTAGACGAGCACCCAATATGTCTACCCACCGCTCTTAATAAAGGAGGCTTTCACAGCAAAAACGCAACATCTGAAAGGTGGTAATAATATGTTATTGTATCGTGGGCAGGTGATGTATGTGTCTAGCTAACACGAGACCGATAAACGTGTTGAAGTGAGAATATTCCTTTGAATAAAACAAAGTTTTAGGCTACACATTGGGGTGTTAAATGGGCCTTTCAAGCTGATCTTCTCCAAGAGTAATTGCCGAGAAAAATACTCTCCATGATTTGAACCACCAACACTCTACGCACAGATTTTGCCCTTGTCCTCTACTCCGCGCGAGAAAGGTTGGCCGACCTTCTTTTCCACCTTATCTTGTTCCCAGGACTCTATGTAGGCGTACGATGCTGCTGAAGCTCTTACTTAATCCATGTACCTGGTCTTACCAGCACGTTTTGCACAGTGGCATTTTACCTCAAGAGTCTTAACGTTTATTAACAGCAGTGGGATCGGATGAGTCGATACAGCCGTGGGCAGGTTCAAAGCTGTCGATATCCACGCCCAAGTGTTTGTCTAAAGGATGCGTCAAAATCGATACGACTCCTCAGCGAATATTACAGACCGTGCCTCTGGAGAATGACTGGGATTTGCACTGAAACCTCGTTCGAATGATTCATTCAAATTGGTGTTACAAGTATATCATGCACCAAGTTGACATCGTCAGGAAACGCGTCCAAATATCAAATTGATATTCAATTTGGTTTGAAAATATATATGCATGGTGCTACACAAATGAACAGGAGAAACGTTTCCACAAAGTGCTTCTTTCCAAATTCCAGCAGTGACAGGTTTTCAAGGAAAGTTGCAGTTTTGTTTTGTTTTTTGAAAATATGCTGAACTCTTTATCTTAGAGACCAACGGGGTTTGGCATGTGCAAACGGTGCGGGCGCGTCTTAATTTTTAGGGCTTGTCCGAAAGTGACGGCCCTGGCTGGATTAACGCGAGCTAATGACGTCACTGGATACTGTGGCTGCATGCAGCCATTTTTCATAGGCTCTGTGTGTTACTCGGTAGTACGTATTGTGAGGCCAGCTGGTTAAGAGAGGAACATTTAAAAGAGATTTCCCGAATGCGTGTGCACAGAACACTTTATCGTGCTATAGTAAACACCATAAAAATACATTTTTACTATAAGGTATATTTTATACTTTAAATGTAACAATGATAATAAATTAGTCAATCAATCAATCAATCAATCAATCAAATTACAGCTTCCTTCAATAAAGGTATAATGCTTTGCATCTTAATTGTTGAGTGTGTTATGCATGGTGTTTACTATAGTACGAGAAAGTGTGCTGTCCAGCATGTCAAAAAACTCCTGAGGGCGCTATCGCAGTGGGTTGTCGTGGACTGAAACCTGCTGTAATCTTTGTCACGAATTCTGCCCGGCCTTTTCCGTAAACGGGCCGCTGCATTAATTAGGCACAGGGGCAATCGATACGATGTCCTGGTCACGTTTCATTATGTCCACTATGTGTCTTAACTTCCAACGCAGCCTCCGAAGACAAGCCTGTGTTGTATACGTCCCCTCCGCCTTGTTTTGACATGTTTCAATTTTCATCGGAGATCTCGAGAGGAGAGCAGATTGCTGTGCCGGGTTTTGGTTTCCAGCATTCGCTGTGTCGTGTTTCCCGGGGCCCAGATGTGTTGTCGACAATATTTATAACCAGATGCCTAGCAACTCGTCAGTTGCATTCACTTCTGCGTATCACATTGCTCCTTCCGGCCAAACATTCACTTCATGACATTCAAACGATACCCGTGTCTTGTCCGTCATTATTAGATCTGGCTTTTTAACCCACTTTGCTATAACATATGGACGGTTAAACCCAATACTTGGAAAGCGTGTTAATTCTTACCCCAGATTTCATAATTGGATCATTGTAGACTTCCTTTTGTTGATCACATTTAGAGGGCGCAATAATAAATGTGTTGATTGTTTTTCAGTTTGTTTACTTTGCTTTCACACAGAGAGTCGTTTTATTATGTATTTCTGACTTCTGTTTAGGCCTCTATCACTTTGGTCTTTGGACCGTGCCTAACACACAATGAAAGAGCTAAATAGCCTGGAACATGCAGTTTATCGAAGTTAATACATTGACAATTTTCACTCTAAATACTTTTATATTAAAAGCAATCTTGCTCTCAGTTTGTAAACATGTTTATAAATGCTATGGACAAGTGGTGTCCAATTTCAAAGCATCAACTCCCGATGCGTAAGCGCTGTCAAAACTCTAAACGCGATTAACGTTTGAAACATGTTTACCAACTGACAGCAAGAAAGTGTTCAGAAAAGTCCTCAATGGCACACAGTTTTTGCAGTGAAGCAAACGCCTATTAACAGACTAAATATGATAACAGGTAAATTCCGTACAAACTGGTACTTAGCTGGTGTGGTTCTCAGCTGAGGCAAATATCCTGCGCAGCGTTTCCCACCTCGTGGCTGCTTCTGTGTAGTTGACAATTAAGCCCTCGCCAAAAGCTCCCAATAACAGTTTCGGTACAGTAGTCGACCAGCACACTATTTGCGCATGCTTTTAAGTTAAATCTTTATGTCTTTCCTCAGGAAAAATTAATGGTTGATATTACATGAATGACATTCGAAAATCGCTTTATCATTTGGCATTTGTTTGTCATGGATCTCTTTTCAGTAAAACGTCGAACAAACACACGGGCGTTGAAATCTGCATATTTATTATGTGGCTCGACCTGACAGTCTAAGACGCACGTTCAGCTCGCTGGCTGTCGCCCTAAGCCCAGTTCAGATATTGTTTTCAAGGGTCTCTGCTTTACACCATCTCCACCTGCTGAAGATAATCAAGTAACTGAAGTTAGGTAGTAAACCAAGCTACCTGAGAGTCAGTCTTTGTTGGGTTTATTTCGTAGATTCAGTGCGTGACATCGTGTGGCTGCATTCGACTGAACGTGAGATCGTGTCCCAGACGCTGCTGTCAGGCGCAATTCAAAACATGATTCAGCAACTTTTGATCTGAAACCAAAATCCAAGACACTTTTACTGAGCTGCAAATTCATCCGGTTCGTTCTTTCACACCGTTCTTTAGATTTTGACACAAATACACAAGGACTACAGTCAGTGATTTTCAGGGATAATGCACAAGCGGGGAAAGGCCTCCATCAAGCTGTAGTTTGAGTTTTTTTTCACTATCTTACAGCGCTAGCATTTTGAATCTTTACACACAATGAGGTTTTTAGCAATAACTTTCATCAACTCATCCCAAATGTACATTTTCGACTAACGATATTCACAAATTTCTAAAGAAGGTCATAACAAAAGTTACGGAATTGTCTTAGACATTAGACATGCATTTATATATCGAGATCGTGTTACATCTGTGTCCCGTTAGTTTATCTTCATTGTTGTCCCAAAGGCCATCCAGTTTCCCCCTTCATTTTCCACGATCCAATTTTCCGGACTATTTTCATCACTCTTTCTAGGGTGAAAAATGTGCGAGCGAGCGGCTGAGTGAGCAATTATGTTTTCTTTTTTCGTCTTCATATTACTCCCCTGGCAAACGATGCAAAATGCATTATCTCTGGCTTCTCCAACGTAGCTGCTCGCGTGGTGCAGCCTGCCCAAGTTGAAGACAATTAAGGAAAGGGATATGAGGTCGTTTTACGTATCTTCACCGTCGGGTTATTTTCTTTCCACCCCGATAGCTGCCGAGCCTCTTGAAGAGTAATGGACTGCCCCGCTTTTCAAATGATTAACAAGGCAATAGCAAAAATGGATTTGCCTTCATATGCTTTCTGGATGAAACATGATTACATAATTATGCTGGCCAAAATTAAACGAAATCTGAATAGAAATGTCCGCCTGTACTCCAGAAGCTAATACTTCTCAGTAATATTGTTATGTTTTACGATTGAAGTCAAATAGTCTTCAAAATAGAAATTTGGAGGCACAAAGTAATAACTTTAAGAACCTTTTCTTCGCCGTCGTCATGCTTTCGTACTATTATATAATATAAATGTAATATATGAATGTAATACATTTGATTTTCGATAGGCAGTGTGCTTCGAATTATATTCTACAAAGAAATTGTTCTTATTTTTATTATGTGTGGTTTGATTCATTTTGGCATGTTAAAAAAAACATCAACATTCCAAAAGGACTCAATTATTTACCAGGGTAGGTCGGCAGAACTGCCGTTTTGTGCCGAACTTTATCAATTCCTTATGAACTTGTTCACACACTCACTTCCTCATTGCTCATTGGCATGCTCTGAATAAAAAACAACCCCATCCGTGCCGAAGTGATATTCCTACATTTTTTTCCGTCTACAAAAATATCTCTCGGTCGAACCCCGGGGCGTAAAGCACGAGGGGTGGGAAACCACGTGACGCCTGGTAACCAGACACGGCAACATGATCAAAGCATGTTGTAGGAATTCAATATCCTGCGTTCTACAGCGTGGCCGTGCGCGGGGCGTTTTGAAGACAGATTTCTCAGTTCTGCTTAATATCCTTTCTTAAACCCCTCTTGGACCAGGTTTCGAGTGATACAACTCCCATAAGCGTCCAACTAATCTACACATTTTACCAAACAAAAGGGCTGCATTTCTGCTACTGATGCTTCCTGTTTCTACAGTTCTCCAAAGAATAGTCCATTTCCTCTCTCAACCGACTCATCTATTCTTCAACTTTCCCTCTCCCGTAGCAGTTTCGTCTGTCAGAGGCGTCACTGCGACGACAAAAACATACCCAGTGACTTTTGGCTCTCGACCGGCTTTTACTGTCGAGGACATTCATGTCAGGCCGGGACTTTTTTACAGCCATTTTTGCGTAGGGCTGGTGAAAGCCCCTCAGTCAGCGTGTCGTTTCAGAGTCCTTCTCAATCGATGCTAATCTTCAGTTTCCAGAGAAGTCGTGGGGACTGTAATGTGCAGATAGACACTGAGGGACGGAAAGAGTAATGATGTGGCGCGTTTCACCTTGGATTTCACGAGAAAGGTCTCAACCCTGCTCTACTCCGCAGGGGGAGATTAAGTCTCATCCCCAAGAGATACTTAAACTTGTCCCAAATGTGATTTCCATGTGTCATCGGGATTCGAGATGCAGATTCCGCAGAATCGTTGCGCGAGGTTTACCTTGAGAGTACACACCGATGCCGATTTCAGTGAGCTGGAAAAAGGCCTTATGGAGTTTTGATGGAATTCTCATTTATAGTCGCTCGGAATGGCTTGAAGAAAGCATGCCTTTTCGCCCTTGATGGATAAATTAAGCAAACGCAGGAAGACGGACTCTTTGTACTTACATTGTTGCGCCCTCACACAAATTAATCCGTCTTATCTTTCTATCACATAGCCATTAAGGACACTGTTACTGCCCTTGAAATATCTGGCAATTTAAGTTGCCCAATAAGGTCTAATATAGCTTCCGCTTTAACCAAGTCAGTGCCAGCTGTTTCATTTACTGAAAATGGATTCTTGATTGACAAAAATAAGACGAGCTTTTTGGCCTCTTTTATTTCTCCTATCTACGTTGCTTACCGCACGATCAGTGCGTGTTCACACCTGACAAGGGTTTCCGGCGAGGATCGTACCGCTGCGTGTGCCGTAAAGGATTCTACTACCCGTCACCTACCGATCCCGAGGAGAACTACTACCAAGGCGTGGAGATTGAGGCTGAATATGACCACCTACTGGCAGACAAAACCAGCAGGTATCATTGTACAGTCAAATCCCCCAGATGGCGCTCTGTATAGACAAAATTGAGCGAGCATGTAATGTTCTGAAAAAAGGGTGAACCGGTTGGAGTATTTATAAGTTCTTTATAAAAAGTCGGTGCCACTAGAATCGTCTTTAGAAGGGTATGCAATTTGAGACTTGATTATTTCTGCTCATACAGGTTTACGTATGTGTATTCATGCATGTGACTTATCTTCATAGCTGGGTAAACACAGCTGTCCAATTTTGCTGCACTTAATTCACTTAAATAACAAAGGTGATCCTGTGCAAAAGTGCAACTCGCACCTTGGATTAAAGTCGGCAATAAAACACAGTAGTATACTGAAAGGAACACATCAGCTCATGTCACGCACCCTAGAGCGCCACCAAGAGTTATAATACCCACAGAAGCGTGATTGTAACTTTGACAAAAGACGCACAGGCCCAATTGCACCCCGGGGAAATTTTGTATAAGAGTCCCCCTGAAGAAAAATTTAAATCACTTTATCAAAGTGTAATGTGGCTGTTTTTGCTTGACATTGCAGATATTACGAGATGGTTTGTAAGCCGTGCGGACCCGGTTGTGACGAATGTGTGGACGGGCGATCCTGCCTGTACGCCCATAACTGGACAGTCCGGACTGTGTTGCTGATAATACAGTGCATTACTATAGCCGGCATGTTCCCGCTCTTCATATTCACCATATATCACCGAGAGGTCAAGGTAGTGTCCTCAGCTTCTCCTCCATGACCGAATACGGAAAACTAAATGATCATGACCGTGTTTTATACCCACCGAGTGCATGCTTGTCTTAGTCTCGATCTTGAGTTCTTCGCCAAAATATTGAAACACGTGGGAAATATTGAGGTGCTAAGTGTACAAACGTGGTGAACTGTGGGAAGATTTTTCTTATTGGACAACATGTGCTGGCTACTTCTGGCTAGAGGTGCTACATATTTTACTAGAAATATTTTCTGTTTAGCAGTTCATCCAGAATGGGCTAGAATCCTTGCATAATTTATGGGTTTTTTCAACTTCTGTCGGCGCTAGTGAACAATTCAGACGAGCAAAATGGTCACGTTTCTGCGAAGTGAATCCATTATTCTTTCAATATATCACAACAACAAACGTTATGGTCATGGGTTTGTGAAAAAACATGATATTTATTATTAATTATCGTTTTTATATCTATTCTCGTGGAATACTTTCTCGCTGAAAACAAAGAAAAAGACTTGAAAAGTGGAAGTTTTAGTTCAGGTTGAAAATTTCTGCTTGAGATAAGCATTTGGTAGCACGTCATGTTTCCCCCCCCCAAAAAAAAAAATCTCAACTACTGCGGGCATGGTAGTATTCATCAGATTTTATTTTACGCTGGACAGTTATTACCGGAAGGGGGATTTTAAATGTCACTGAATTCTGCTAAATTCTTACACAGTTGCTTTAAGATACTTATTATCAGTAAAACAAAATTTGAACCGGATCACTGGCTCATTGAAAGTAACTAACGGATAAGATATATGCCACCCAAGTGCCTTACGAAAATGAGTACATTCAATCTAGCGTGTAGCTTGGTCCCTAAAACCACCAGACCGGTTACTGATTATTCTTTGTGCAATCGGAACGCTCTGTCCAGAACTGATAACGATTTCAAAATATCAATGTGAGCTGAGTTCAATCAGAGGTTTGCATTCATTAAAGTTAACTTTATAAAGTACAGCAGCGTAGATCCTAATAGCACAATGAGTTGTAAGAGTGGAAAAGTTGCGAGACTTATATTCGAATGGACACGTTGACTAGGTTATGATTCCTTTTCTCTGCTTTTTATAGTTTATTAATTTAACAGTCAGGATTTGCTGGATTGGCTATCAACATCCCAAACATTAGGAATGGTTATGTTCCTGCGCTTTTGGTGGCTTATAAACTGCAAAATTGTCATGCACTAATAAGCACTTTTCATTACATAAAAAAATGTAACGCTGCTGTGCTTTATAAAGTTAACTTTAAATGTTTAACTGTTTAACTTCCTTAGCGAAATCTCTTTTCTGCCCTTTTTTAATTTCTAGTACCTTCCGGTTTATTTTCTCGCTGTTTCTATTGTTTGAAGGTGGTGAAGGCAGCCAGCCCCGTCCTACTGCGCATTATCTTGCTCGGTGCCCTCTTCCTTTACTGTCCGGTGAGTCTGATTGTGAATTTTCACCTTCCATCAATCGAGGATTTACATCGTTTGACACAAATAGAAAAAAAGGAAGGACATATTCTGTTTGATTATATACTAGGTTTGCTCTGCTCTGACCCGGGGGCTCTATCCCCTCCCCTCTCCTTCTGCCACTATTACATCCCTTGACATTTTGCTGGCCTGTCGAGGAAGAGTCGCCCTCCGAGCCAAGAATGACTGATACGGATCAGCGAGATCGACAGATTTCCGTTAATGTAATCTGAAGGCCGTGTCCGCGCTCCCAGTCTCAAAAACAGTCAGCTAGACTCGGGCATTTAAAGCGCGCACGAGGAGCAGATGAGTAGGGCGGCCTAGTCCCGTTTTGAGGACTGCAGTGGGCCACTTCGATCGCAATAAAACATCAGGCTCCCCATGGCATCAGTCCTAAGACCTTTCTTTCTTCTCGTCGCTTTATTCTGGTTTAGGTCTTTAAATTCTGTGGCGAGGGGCTGACCATTATCCTATTCGGAAAGGGTTAAAGAACGCGTATTTGGTATATTGGCAGCCGCCACAATAGGGTTTCATAAGGTGGGGGGGAATTGCTGGTATGTATAATGGCCCCACTAGACGTTATCTGATATGAAAGCGAAACGAATTTGACGTCATGAAAGATTTACAGTAAAATTTTGCACGAGGTGACTTGTCTTCAGCTTTTGCGAATTGACAGTGCGAATAATTGATCTGACCTAAAAAAAATTCGCGTTTGTGTTCGCTTTTGCGCCAAGCCTGAACTGGCCTTTACGCTGCAACAGCTTGCTCGAATCGTTCCATGTGCGCCATGTGCAAAAAAATCTACACTACTCTGTGCCTTTTTTTATTTAGCTAACATATTGTGCCGCATTTGTTTTTTAAATAGGAAGGTGTGGTGTTTGTTGTCAAAATAAACAATTCTTTAAGTTGCTGGGAGACTGCATTAATGAAGACAGCTGATCAGTTCTGAACTCATATCGGGTCAATTTGGGAAAGAGAGGGCAAAAAAGTGCACCGGGTAAGAGAGAAAACGATGTCAAACACAAACAATTGTCCTTCATTTTGAAGCCTTATCCTGCGGCCTTAATCCAACAATTTACCTCCAGTGCCAACAAGGGTTGATTATGGACACCCTTCATCTATGAGAATACATGCCGTTTGTTTGTGTCAGGACCAATTGGGGATCACGATTCACCCTTCCGTTCAGATCAATACAAATCCCCAGCAAAGATACTATTTCGTGACCTACTTTTTTTCGTCGGCTTGAAAAATAGATGGCCCTTTGCGCCGCAGGCTAGCGGAGAACTTTCTCGGCGGCCTGCAAATCTCTTTCGCGCGTTCCAATTTAGACTTCGGACAAGGACGTTGCTAAAAAACCACTCTCTTTTTCCTTTCGATGGTAATCGCGTATTAAAAGACAATTTCTTCTTCTCTTAAAGTCTTCTTTTACCATCCCGTCAGCGAAAACAGTTATTGGATAGATAGGACAGGTACACAGTGCTACTCCGCTCGGTGGTCGGGAATGTAAATGAAAATGGAACAGTCTTCAATCTCCCAAGAATGATCTTGGATCAAATTACGGACCGAGCATTTTGCGAAAATTGATGTTGAAAATTCTGCTGCCTCTCCGGTCGCGAACGAAAGAAGTTTACCCGCTGACCCCCTTTTCTCTACACTTCTCCTGTCAACGTAAGCAACGCCCGATGGATTTGTAATTTAATAATTGGCCTTTATTCGGTCAATCTTTACTAATAAAAGGCAGCTGCGACCACTCAAAGCAATTGCTAAGTGTTAAACTAGGGTAGCTTACTCTACACAGGACACTTGACAATGTCACCCAATACAACAGGTCCAGATTTTCAACAATAGTTTCCGGTCATATGTGTTCATGTGTTTTTGTTTTTCTTTCTGTACCTCGGTGCTTGTTTTGTCCTCGTTTTATACAGCATATTATGTCTTTATCAGAAGAAAAATGACGGCACCTAACAAAAAGGCATCTGATGAAATATGGCACAAGTATAATCGAATTTGAAGTTACTGAGACTGTACAAAATCGTATGCCCAGTCTGTTTTAGTCCACTTTCAAGAAGGCGCACGTACCAAGCTGTCAATATCTGCATTGTTTGTCTTTTGAAAAAATAACAAAAAAAAAAAACCGAACCTGAAGCGCTAGTTCGGAGTTTTTGATCTGTTTTGCGTTTGATACAAGTCCCAGAATGTGTTGCCATCGGTTGCGAACAAGAATTTAAGATGATGTTCATAATGTATTTAATAATGCAATGCCACTCCAAACGTTTTATCTGCTTTGCGCAGTAATGTGAGTTGGCCTACTCCGTTATTTTTGATAAGTGTTAATAGTTGATGGAAACCTTCACTTCATGTCCTGATTTCTTGATGTCGGGGTTTCTTCGTGTCTTGATTTTAGTGGAAGTGGGCTACAGCATTTCAAATCTTACATTCCAGCAGATACCATCTGCGGGAATTAGTTCGAGGCATGGCACAGTTAGCGTTATTCCCGAATCTTTGCTTTTCCCTTTGATTCTGTGACCTTTGCATGGATGCTACTGATCCGACGATACATGGCTTTTAGTCGAGTCGATGACCGTAAAAAATGAACATTAAGTAAATGTATAAGAAGATATGTCAACGCGGGGACTTGTGCGACTATTGAGGCAAGAATTTTACAAAGGCCGTGCTGAGGCAATGGCTATCACTGCTCAGTAGAATTGCTTCTAAATGAATTATTAACATCATTGTAGCCACCGGCTGAAAACGGAATGCGAGATTAAAACTCGGTGTCGATTTTCACTTGTAATATTTCAAAGCACTTTTCAGTATTTTGATAGTTTTATACATGTCATTTATCATGGGTGACAACTTTCCATTTTATGGAATGCCCATGCCTGTACTAGTCTTTGTGAGACTTTCAAGGGAAGGCTCCAACTCTCCAGACGCTGTCCAGCTAGCGCTGCCTCCGACTCCTACACTTCAAAACTCTCCAAAGCCACTACTCATAGCGTTAAACACTTATCACGATGCTCGTAGACATGGTTCAACCAACAATTGCCCAACTGTTCTACGTACCACTGGATCAATTTTTGATGCAATTCAAAAAAGAGTGTAATGATCGTACTGGTTTTTCTCGGTGGTGTTGAAATTGCAGGTACTTGTCAGTTATAACGAGCCGACTGTAGCGACGTGTATGCTTCTCCAGTGGTTCAAGGAGGTGGGATTTTCAATATTGTTCGGGGCACTCCTTTTGAAGACTTGGAGGTGGGTTCACTCTACTTTGTTGTTTATTAAAACAAATTGTTCCTACATATTTTGTTATTGTATGGGCGTACTATATTGAGTAGAATTATTTTTCAATTCACCGAGACCTGATAGAATTACCATGTATTGTCAGGTGCAAGTGGTTTTGAGCAGCACTATCAGACATGACTTTTAAATAGGTAATTACAAGTTTTACTTAGATTGATTCACCGAATATTTCACTTAATATTTAGAACAGGCCAAATTTGGCATGTAATCGTTTAGCTGAAAATAAAAAATACCAGTGAATTTTACCTTTTCAAATGATGCATGTTGTTGGTGTAGATTCATCAAGAAATGAATTTGTCCTAACACAACAATTTTAAAAGTCCATTCAGAACAGAATTTTCTGTTAGATTGCAGATAAATCGTCACGGTCACCATGAAGTGTCGCTAATGTGGCTTTTGAGAAAAACTAGGTTTTCGAGATAATCGCCAGAGAAGTTCTTCCTTTATGAAAACTACCAAAATTAGTACTTTGTGACAACTTCGTGTAACAAAAACCAACCAGATGATTCTCTGATGTCTAATCATTCCTTCAACCCGAGTAATTAGTATAAAGCAGCGGTTGGTTAGCCAAAATTAATTAGCAAAGGTTAATTTCACTTCGTGAAAACGAAAACTACGTTTTTGTACATGAACGTCCTTCTATTTAATGGATAATAATCACAGGGAAGGGGATCGTGTCTTTACGCGCGCAAAACTGTGAATGTAACAAAGCTAACGTCTCTTTGTGAAAACGCAAAATGCTGTTTTCAAGATGCTTGACCTTGACAACATTAATGCAACTATGACATTGATGATGTTTTGTATGTGGGAGCAGGTCAAAATGGTCAAGAACGATGTTCTAAAAGAGAATATTGAAAAAAAATGGACAAAAATTTATTTTTGGACATTAGCGTCACTTCGTGAGAACGGTGACAAAATGTGTAATCTGTTAATAAAAAAATTCGAAAACGTTCTTGAATCAGTTGAACTAATATCAGAATATTCTGACTGTCAGTAACACAAAAATCTAATTTTGGAGTGACTAGTGTAAACCGGCGATCAATTTGTTTCATGGAACTAATTTTCATGGAGTTACTGGTAACAAGAGCTGTTTATTTTGGTACATCTAGGTTAAGGCTAGTTATTCTTCCAATTTACCTAGGTACAAACACAGTGAATATGCGGAGACTTACTGGAGGCTTTGCGGGCCATTATGTGCGGTTGGAAATTCCAAAGATAATTCCGTGTTTTCCTTTGCGTTCTTCCAGGATATCGGTTGTCTTCAGGGTCCGGTCTGCGGCGAGAGTTCGCATAACAGACGTAGACCTCATCAAACGACTCGGCCTTATAGTCATCATCTCGATATTCTACCTGATTGTCCGGTCTGTCATAGCCCTCCCTAAGGTTGAGACGGGCATCTCTTTGTCCAACCTGAAGGCGGAGCAGTGCTCGTATGACTGGTGGGACTATGCAGCGAATATCGGTAAGCCTACCTGATTCTCGAAGGTTGGAGAAAGTACCTCTTTGGAACTTTCCCAGTCTTAGAAGTGGACCAGAAATAGCACATTTACCAACCCTGCCAGACAAAAACTGTTCTCGTGGTTGCACAAACTGAAAGGCATATGTTGTGAGTACCCTTTTATCCATCCCCGTACCTACGCTTACATAGTACAAAGACCCGAACAGTCGTCACATACATCACCCAACTGTTTTGTCGATTGTTTTAAAATGAACATATTTTGGCCATCCGTTTATGTTTTTTAGACTCTGACAGCAACTATTCACTAAAAACGTTGTATAACGCACACAGTTTGGAATTGCATGTGCTGCTGTTGACGACGTTTTGATCAGTTACTGCAGCTGCCGTCTGATTTCCAAGACTTCGGTGTGGAAAGATGTTTTCCGCATGTGCGTTGCTGCATCATACAATGATCGTTGGTGCTCCCTTGAGAAACACAATTTGAGTAGAAAGGGGGGTTTAACTTATCAGATTTGAGGTGGGCATAGTGGGGAAATTTGTCATTTTTTTTAACTGCAGGATATTTTAACTCGTTAAAGAGTTATCTACTTTGTGTGTTTGCATTGACGCAAGGCGTCTTCAACCTCACGGCATATTGTGCACTTTGTGCTCCGAAGATCATGCAAAGGTCCCGCTTGTCATCAGTGCTTGCCCCATGCGAAATCGTTGACAATCCAATAACAGCGGCGTCGGACAGACGATTGGACGGACCTCCCCGCTCCCAATTATGAGAAATTTGTCACGAACCAAAACATGCATTGATCTTACAGTTTCCTCATGTCTGCTTTAATCCTTACTTTTTCTCACCTCCAATTTGTGTCATGGATTCCCTCATTGACTGTATTGAACTTCAATACACGTATGGTTGTGCATGCATGCGCATGCTCACTGGGGATAATGTGAGGTAAACCGCGTATTTCAAGGTTCCCGAGGGCAGACGGCAGTTTTGAGTAATCACAAACTCAGAGAGTCGTCAGCTACATTTTGATATATTTACCGCTTTTCAATTGGATGCTAAACTTTATTTCTTTACCCAAACGTCTTTGTCAAGAATTTTCATATCTGCAAAAAATAAAAATAAGCTTAACAGTGTTGGGTGTCGGTGCCCTTTTTAAATGTTAAAAGAAATTTCCCCAGTGTTTGTGTTACTCCGGGTAATATTTGTCAAAGTTTTGTGGAAATATATACCAAAGGATGACGGATGATAATTTTAATCAACATCAGTCACCCATCTGTCAGTCGGGCAACAGCCACACATTGCCCAACTGACAGATGGGTGACTGATTTTATAAATTTTATACTTTGAAGTGTACACGTTATAACGAATTACATGCTTATTTTTATATTTCATACAATTTTATGAAATTTTATTTTTCATTTATATGTATATACTTTTGTATTAGATTTTATATGTCTGCTGGCTTTTATTGATTCACAACATGAAGCTCGCTTTATATTTTTCATTCGTGGGGTTTTTTGTAAGCATATAATTATCTTTCTTGTTGCTGCGTGTGAGATGGGTAATTGGAATGAGGTACTGGGATGTTTCTTACCTTACATCTGCGGTGGCCTTCGTTTAAATTCCACGCCACTCGCATCTCTTTCTTGAATGTTCTCTCGAGGCTCTCCTCGAAAGGAATACTTTTTCTGATTCTTAATTCGCGCTACTGAAAAATTGTTCTTTTCCGTTAGTGTCCAATACTGATTTCTGACTATAATGTATCACTTCGGCTACCCTTAAAGTCAGGTTCATATTAAGAAAATAGCAGAAATAAAGGCCTGTTTACATCGTGGACAACATTTTGTACTTAGGACCATGACCTGTATGTGAGGGATCTGAGTATATTGACAAAAGGCTATGCTGAAGATGTCTCGAGGCGTCTGCAAAATTACATCAAATTGTTCTTATCTGTTGAGAAATGTTTTTATATCTAACTCATATTTGTCTCATCTGGATTCCTGCTCGTGCGTGATCCTCCAAACCACCCAAGCCAACATATCTTTAATTCGGTAGTTAACCTGCATTTCTTTTTTCCATTTTTTTTATATTTTACTTGTTAACATGAGGGAAAACATGCATATCACTGCATTGTGCCACTGTTTTCACACTGCCCCATGGGCAAAAATTCCTCTCTGCGCTTCTTCCTCTCTGTGTGGGCCCCCAATGAAAATTATGTTCTGTTTGCGCCGACAGTAAGCCCCCAGATCTCGAACATGAACTGCACACCCCGTCTGTGTGCATTTCGCTTGATTGACAGTGCCGATGATGTAAATTAAGTTTCCATGGCAGAATCTACGCACGTGCGGAGCTTGGGGGTCCATTCCGCAGGCGGATCAACGCACCCATTTATCACGTTATCTGTAACACCATCATTTCTGAGTTAATTCAACATCATCACGAAGGGCAATATGAAGCCGTGTCGCCATCAATCGTGTGGTGGCCTTTCGATTTTGCTTATCTGATAGAAAGATGCCGTATAAATCTTAGCATTAAACATATATATACAGAGAATGCAGGACATTTGTCAAGCATGTGTTACCGTGTTTTCTTCCACAGCTATTTCTTCCACAGCTTAAGGTTACACTGGGAAGAATTGCGCACTCTATTTACACACAGCAGTTCTTGGGGTTTGATATTAACTAATTGTGATGTCTTACAACGGTGGGGTTGAGAACAGTCGGCTGGCCCTCCAGATAAAGGCCAGAGCACATTTCTCATGGTTGATAAAAAATTGGGGGGCTTTGGACAAGTTTGACCGGAGAAAATTATTTGAAACTCGAGCAAGCAGCAAAGGAGTTGAGAAGGAGATAAGACATATAACCATAATCTATCTGTAATGCATTCATTCCATGGACTGTCACCCTGCTGCTGGTTACATTGCTCAGTTTTAAACGTCAACGTGAAATGCGTTGGCTTTGCTTTAATAGAAGTAGCTATTTGATATCATCATTGATTAAAGAACAGGCAATTAAGCTTCTGTCTAGCATGAAGCATGTATTGTCAGCCGCTGAGCATGTTATTAGCCACAGATCGGGAGAGAAAGCAGTATGTTATAGTTGAGATGGCCTCCTACTGATAGGAAAGTGCTTGGAACCTTCGATGTGTTCAACCATTTTTAATATTGGTCTATTGTGAGGAAACGTTTGTCATTTAGTGTAGTGCTTTACACTACATCATAACCTGATCCGATCATCTACAACTGTCGTTTATTAACGAGGCTGTTTTACGGCCAGACACTCCTGTACGAAGCGTCTTGGTAATACATTATAATAGACACCTGAATTACAATAATGAGCTTTAGCGGTGTTATGTGGGGTTATGTAGGTTCAGGTCGTGCGCAGAGGAGAGAAAAGGGGCGTGGTCGAGCCGTTCTGCGTAAAGAGAAGGTATGGGAAACAAATAGCATGAAGTATGTCCCTAGTTCCAACCCTGGATGGTACTTTTTTTTTTCTCTCTTTTTATTTTTCTTTCTCCGTTTGTTTTGTATATTGGGAAACATCATTTCAACTTCCTGCCGAAATGATTAGCCTTTGAAATGTTTTAATCAACTTAAAAACATTCATTTCAACCTGTAATTAACGTTGAGCGTCACGTTTATTATCGTGGCACATTATATTATCTCCGATAATGTCTTTAAAATCTGCGTTTCGAATGTTGGATTTTTGCTGCAAAAGATTCCTTTGTGAACAGCGGAGGTTGCGGGATCGGGGTTGATTAATGGATTGTCGGTAAAGGGACAGTCTTTTGCTTCCTTTTCAAAAGAAATGTTCTTGGGGCTCTGTGATCCTATTCGGTTTTAAAACTTCAGTTCTGACAACTTCGGAAGCGTTTGACGTCTTAACATTTTTCCCATAACACAAATATACAGCATGTAACTTGACAAGCACAAATGCAAAACACGGATTCGTTTATGATGCACGTATCGCATAGTAGCCTTATTTAACCGTTACAAATATAGCTCACCATCTCATCAAACGGCTTCCTTTTATGAGTCCCGTACAACAAACAGATACCGGCCAAATTGCCTCTTTACTAGGCGCACCTGGTGAGTGATCTGTCGATAGGCAATCGCGTCGAGACGTGATTTGCAATTCACATCACAGGTCTCGCGGGCACTAGCGGCTGCCAGCGGACGTACCTGGCGGCGCGGCGGGGTGTCAGTCCGGTTCGTCATATCAGCCCTGACACGCTCAAGCCGGCGCAGGATCCCGGTATGCATTCGTTAGTGAATATTGATGGGGGTTCTCCGAGGGTGACGGGCGAGCGCATAGACAGATCACGGGGGGGGTCGGTTTCTGGCCCCGGAGTATCGGTTCACTGGGGGTGTTGACGGGACGGACCGAGGGTTGTGATGGAGGTTGGCGATGTACCGTTCTGAATTGTAAAGAAGTATTTCCCCGAAGTGATTAATCTGGCGAGGCGAAAAGTGCGCACAATGTAGCACATCTATCACTGCAGCCACTCATTCAGATAAAGCACAAGGCTCCATCTGCATTATAACTTGACACCTGGAACTATGTTGTTCGGCTTGGTGTATTTTAAATTTATGAATGTACTGGAGCTTTAATATTATTCCTGTGTTTGAGAGCAACATTCTCTCTCAAGAAAACGAGACACCAAACAACCTCACTGGCCTCATTCTCGAGTCGGCCATTTTATTTCAAAAGCGAGGCGATACCCCGTAAAAACTTAATGCTTGTGTGAGCGAAGAAGAAATGGCGGGAAATTATTGAGCAACATCCCAATGCTCCAATGTTAGTTCATAAAATGAATAAAGTCGGGCCGTGTTTATTGTTCCAGTAAGAAACAACAGGCCACACTTCATTTAAAACGAAGATTAAAGTAAACACGATCCGAAACGGCCATCCTATGATCAAAGGCTTGAATCATAAGATTGCCAAAGCCGTTACTAATTAACTGGTACTCTTGATACGCAGCTCTTTGTTTTGCGTACAGTTGAGGATTATCAGGCTATTGGTCATTTGTATTACTCGTGCATTCCACGCTGTCCACAAAACACGTCAGATCCAATATATGGTTTGTCTTTAGAAGCAATAAACTGCAGTTTGCGAACAGCAAAGCTTTGTGTTAGATCTTTTTTTGGGGGGGGACAAACATTGACCTAACTTTAATTACTACAGTGTTGTTATTTGTTGTGATTTTCCAACACAAACTTTATTCAGTTGAATCAAATATTTCTCTACAAATTCTTTTTATCGCAGATTAAAGAAAGGTATAAGCATACCCAGCGTGTCTAAAGTCATTTGTGTAAATGCACTAGGCCATATAATATATAATGTGGCAATAAAGGGCGACATATGTCGCCTCTCATTTTTTTCTTCACCTTTATGAAACTATGTTTCTAATAGTTCCCTATGTTCCCTGTGCGTGTTTGAATGTTTTATTTAGCTGAACTGGTGCTCTTGCTGTGGGGAGTGAGGCTATGCTATGTCGTTCGGAAGGCGCCCTCTGAGTTCAACGAGAGCAGATTTATCAGCTGGGCTATCTACAACGAGACGATGCTGTCATTGTTCTTGTGTGTGGCCACGTAAGTAAATCGCTTCATTTTTCATCATTTCTCCCTCTTGTCTAGCCTTCCATTGGGGTGTATTGACATTATCAATGGCCCATTGAATATTACAACTGCTTTTTACAAACTTATCCGTTTGGACACCACAACTGCGATGGCACCGCACTCATAGGCACATTCTTCAGCTTGACGTGCATTTGGCAAATCACAACATCCTATTGGTCAAAGATGCATGTAACGCGCGCGTACCACCTGTCCACGAGCGTTCTGTCACCACAGTAATGGCTTGTATAATTCTGGTTGTCGAATTACATTATAGATCTTGTATTTCATCTTTTATGCATTGAATGCATATTCATTCACTGGTTGTCATCACCATATTCTCAGATTAATTATTAGGCACCTGCTGCAATTTCTTCTCAGAAGACCAAAACTTTATCAAAATGAATTCTTATATCATCCGTGTGAGCAAATTCGGTATTTTTGTGACCCAACCTGGTGATATGAGTTACGAGTCGCTAGACCTATCTTCTAGGGTGTGCTATAGCCTGTTGCCCTATACATACGGCCATGTACATATATACAGTATAAGGATGAATCCTTTGTTACCACATTCTGCATGGGCTAATAACAATTACCCTGGTAGCAATTCAGCACGGATTGGAGAACTCCATGCATCAAGGAAATCGAAACTGAAAACAAAAATGTAGCGAACTGCCCTTTTATGAAAGTGACAAAGAGGTCGGAATATTCCATGAAGTACTCATGCTTAAACTGTACCAAGTACTCGGCTTCAGAAAGAAATATTATTCACAGTATTTATTCATCGACGTATAATATATATCACTAGACGACAAATATCTCTTGATGCTGCGATTATCTCTGGTTCAAGGCTTCTAGCCCCCTCAAGCGTTAAGACGGGCACAGCGTTTGTTGGTTCAGGATACAGCCGGAGGGAGGACACCCTCCTCCAAAAATATTACAGACTCGTACAAATTGATTCGATCAGGCACAATGCACTGGAAGCCATACGCCAGAAGGGACGACTGCCGACTCGACTCGTCCGCAGGTGTTTGCCGAAGGTCCTGGGCGATCGATGCACATTTTATCTCGCAAACAAAAAAGATGGCTTGTAAAACGAGTGCTATGCGTGACCCTTCCAAAATGTCAATGATCATAGTATTGGCCAGGCAGTTTGCTTGCTATACGAAAATCTGAAAGTCGGTTTTACTGCAAGCGTCTGCTTATGCCACTATCTTGGGTACATTTTTCCTTTTTCTGTCTCTTCTTTCCCGCATTGGAAAGGAGAAGTTACGGTTGCATTGTTTTTGCATTGTCATAGAGGCTTTGTTATGTACTTGAACAACTAAAGCTTCTTTCAGCTGAAAACGATGACTTTGTGACCAAGTTTTGAGATTTTGGTGATTTCTCAATCAAAAACATGGCCAATAGAATTACCAACCGTTTGATTGGATAGTTTCAATCATAGACTACGAATACACTAGATCGACACATTGTGCACAATTCCACCGTCCTGTAATTTTCTGTAATTTGATCTCTATGACTGGAAATACAGTGTGTAACAGTATCCATTGTTGGTACAACACAGAATCACTATTAAATTTGAAAATTGAACTAATCGTGCGTTTGCGCACATTTGGTCAGTTGTTCGATAGAAGACGTGGACAATCGTGTATCCTCAACTCGCTCGGACCTGCACTTCCAAGGCCACCTTTAATTTGCCGTTTGCATATTCTCTTTCCCTTTTTGCCTTACCGGAGGTAGACTAAGTAACCTCGATTCTGTTAATGGACAGGAAGGGAGAAAATAGCATTGGAATAGTTTCGGCCTTGCTGGAAAGAGATCTAATGCGGGCACAGATCCTGTCTGCTTCTTTTTTGCCCGGCCCTACTGTCTTGCGGAACTTATATACATGCATGTTTTGTTTTGTTTTTGTTTTTGTTTTTTGTTTTGTCTTTTTTTTCGAGGGAGAGAGATATTAAGTCCAAGTCTTGCAATTTTTGAAATGTACTGGTAGCGTTCAGAATCATTTAGATCGTTGTTAATGGATAAGCGAGATGTAAGAATCAAATCAGAAACGTAGCCAGGAATTTGTTGGCTCCTTTTTTTCAATATAGGCTAAACATACACGATCCACACATTCATCGTCTGTAGTTACATCTGCCTGCATGCTAATGCATTAGGTAAAGTTGCTGAGGCAGATTGAGTAACCTTGGTCTGCTTAATGGGCAGGAAGAAAATAGCTTAAAAATAATGTCGGCCTCACCGTAAACTGATCCAATGTGAACGCAGATCACGTCTGCCCTTTTCCCCCGACGCAACAGCTCTGCTGACTGTATATTCATGTTTTATTTCATAGAGGGTGAGAGATCATAAAAACCAAGTCTCGCAATCTGTAAAATGGGACTAATTGATTAACATGTTGATTATCTGGTCTGAGCAAATTTCATTCACGTCAAACCAAGCTTATACTGACACTCGAAGCGGTAAATCTCATTAAGCCTTCGACCTAAATCTATCCGACAGTCGCACACAGAAAACGTTTAACTGCTGTACTAAGATTTTTTGCGGTACGAGGAAAACATCTGAACCTGATAGGGAACCTCTGAATAGCTCATATTTGGAAAAGAGGGTGCCATAAGGATGTTAGGAGAGTCGAGAATTCCCTAAATACGCCGTAATAACTGTGACAAAATAGCTACATTCTTGCATGACAAAAATTATTCATTAATCAATTGCAAACATTTCTGATTTCTTCCTTTTTTCTTTCTCCCTTTGGCTCTGCATAGTTTCTTCCTCCAAGATCTAGCCAATCCGGATCTTCTATATATTATTTGGTTTTTGTACGGGCAACTCACAACCACGGTAGTTTTAGCACTTCTATTTGGTAGCAAGGTGAGTTTTTTAATTCCATTTAATTTTGTTTTTATTCAAAATGATTGAGGCCTAGACGTTATTCTCTTGTCCCTGTGCATGTGCATGTAACCTCTTAAAAACGCAATAACAGAATATCCGCTTTGTGATACAAGACAGCCTCTGTACCATGGTAAAAAGTAGTCGATTTGCCTCGAAAAAAAATTAAAGCCAAAAATGAAGTGAAACATCTCTCTGAAAGTCGCACTGCAATTGTGCGGAAATAAATTGCGAAAAATTGTAAGGCGCACTAATGGGTCACATCACTGTTGTAATGTCAGTAGGCCTATATAATTGCTTGTGCCGCACTTTGTCCTGGACAACTTAAATAAATTAACCACTTGCAGTTTTCAGTTAATGGGAAAAATTGAGGCTGGGGGAGAACCCTTTTAATGATCGATCAATAGTACACTGCAGCATGTTAACCCCGTCCAGACAGCACTGTGATTTCACCGCTATCAATGAGATATGGATAACGGCGATGAAGAACAATGGCCAAGTACGATTCCTAACGCGTGTAGTTTTAGCGGGATCGAAGCAACAAAACCCGTTTTGTTCCCATTGTTGGCATGGGTTGCATTTCTGTTCAAAAGAAAAATCATTGAATTACACAGATGAATTGTAAATTTCCTTTTTTTTTGAAAGATGTAGCTTTGGCAAACTAACGAAAATGCTCAGTCGAATAGCACTTTCATATTGGCATTAATATTTCAGAACACTGAAGCTCGACGAAAAAAAATTACAGACAAAAATTATATTTGCGTGGTTGTTTTATCTCAGGCAACTCCATTTAGGTAAAATAAAACAAAAAATGAACGAAAATTGAACATATTAAATTTTCATAACATTGAAACTGGTGCAAGTTAGATCATGTTTCACCAATCATTTTTATAAATACAAATTTGGCATAAACCACCATACGTTGTTTGACGTCATCGGTGCTAATGATTTCAACCCGACATAATAAAATGCTAATCCTACAGAGGGCCAACAGCTACTCTCTGACCGACAACTACTCTTTGACCCCCAATTACTCTTTCACAAACAGCTGTTGTTTGACCAACAGCTACTCGTTGACCAACACTTGCTCTTTGACCGACAGCTACTCGCTGACCAACATGTACTGTCTGACCAACAGCTACTCTGCAACCAATACTCTTCAACCACCAACTTCTTTTACAGGTGGTGCCAGACTATTTTAGGTTCCATGATGCTTCACTTTCAGCTTTTTCAAATATTGTTTCAAACATTTATATGTATCACAAAATTTTAACTAGTCATCATCGTATATAAATTTAATTTGTAATGACTTTTCATTTCCTTACTTTTATTTTGTTCTTAGATTCCGAAAATAAAAACGTTAACCTCGCTTTCAATTCTGTATGACAGACTTATGTATAAGGTAAATTCCATGTTTGCCTTTTGATGCATTGTGGATCGTCATTTCGATTTTTCGTGTCAGATTTATCTGGTGATCCAGGGTAAAGGGGACAAAACAGAGAGCCGCATAAAGACGGCCACTACGGCCTTCAGACAGCGCACCTGGGATAACTCGCTGTCCTCCCAGGGGCTGATGGCCAAAACGTCGTCATCGGAGATGGAGAGGCCACTCAACCAAAGAGACATAGAGGTAAAACAAATAGAAAAGGCCCGGCGTCAACTCCAAAAGAAAGCAATAATTCGTTTGTCGACAAAAATGGAAATGTCCCATGTGGATTTTGTCTTTACTTGTGTTGTCATTGCGTTAAGTTTATCGACCGTAAATAGTTTTATAAGGAAAGCCTTGTGAAAAAAAATTGAAGTCTGGTCTGCCTACAAGAGGTACAGTGCACAGTTCAGAAATGCACAGTGCTGGACCACGCATGAGGTTTGTAGTTTACACCACCAATGTATATGAGTCAGGAGCATCCCCTTTGTCATCATCGGGAAGGGGGTACATAAAGTCAGGAGATCGTCAAACGCCTTGGGTCAAGTTGGTCATAATGTTGCAGTGTATCTGTATGGCAATTTACGTTCAACTGGGTGTCGCTGAAATTATTTTGTTTTAGTTAAGCAAAGACAATGATAACAAAGATGTGAACCATTTTGGATATTACTACTATTTTGAAATAGTATCAAGAGCCTTTGAGCAGAAAACCAGGCGCAGTTATAACATGAAACGTTATGAAGCTTAGCGAAGTAACCTCAGCAGGAAGGGTTCGTTTTCATAAAGGTAATCTTGGGATAAAGACCAGTTTTTTATTTACTTATTTTCTGAAGGATGAATTGAAGAGGCTGTACACACAACTGGAACAGCTAAAGACCAGGAACATGGTAGTGGGCAACCCGCACCTTACCCGTAAACTGACCGAAATGGCCGAAGTTGCCAGGGAAACAGAACAGATGTTGATGGACTCGGATGTTCCTAACGTTAACGGCGTGCACGAGATTTCCTACTCTTGCAACAATAACGGAAGGACAAGCAAATCAGAGGCCGATTGGATTTAAATAGTGTAGTTGGAGTGAACTTTGAGAGGTGGTGCTCTTTTACTGTCGCAGATTTGACTATGGAGTGCTCCCGATCCATTTAACTACACAATGGATAACATTAGACGTTTGTCAAATGCCAGTCGCCACGGCTGATTTTTTTTTTTTACTAAATTGAAGACTGACAAAACTGGCAGTTAATCTACACCAGTGACTCCTAAAAGTTGCCAGATCATCAATTTCTTTTGCCTTGAATCAATAAAGTGTCCAATTCCTCTTCTCAACTTTTGAAGGCATCGGCATGTTGCTTCGAATGATCCAGTCCAGTAAGCTACCTGTGTTTAGAGTTTCAGAATTTCGAGTGCCAATTCAGATAAATGCGAATATCATCTGTGCCGGTTGATCGAACCTGCAAAGGCGGTGAATTAGACGCCACTTGTATGCATTGTATTTATACAATTCACAATAGGGTGCAAGAGTTTGCAACGCGTTGACCAATCTCAATGCGCGAAATCTGTCGACCTAATGCGCGTTTGGAAAAGGTCGACGGATTTGGCTCATTGTGATAGGTCAACGCGTGGCACACTCTTGGAGGCGCACTATTGTGAAACGCCTGTGTTAGTCCACTTTTTTATTTTAAGCGAGGCTGGATGATTTGTGAGTACCAAAGCAAGTATTGCATGGACTGAATGATTTCGATTCATAAAACGCAACAATTACTACAAAAACCGAAAAAACGCTATTGGAATTGAAATAACCTGTGGCAAGTGAGACCATAATGTTTCATCATTTCTTATTTTTCAAAATGTCAGTGTGTCACTTATACTTTGTCACATGCCGCGAAGGGAAGTTCTTTTTCAGAATGTCTGCCAATTAGATGTACCAAGTTTGAGAGAAGTATATCATTTTTTTCAATATCATTACCAGGAATAGAGGGCACTTAAATAGCCTATCGAAGGATAATGATACTTTATGCAAATACATATAAGTTTAAACGGGGCAAATAATGCTTTAAAAATGTACAAGAGGTATATCGGTAGTAAAGTATTTGGTGTTTTTTGTAATTCCTTTTTCACCTTTTATTATTTTTCTCCCTAAGAGGCTGCAACTGTATTTTTGTAAAAGAGCTGTGCATGTAATGTCCTAATCTACAGAGTATATACTTGAAACCATAAGACATACGTACGACTATATGTACCAGTATTAAGGTTTTCGGTGTCTTTCGAATACACGAAGAATTTAAGGGATAATTTTTTATAAGGTAAAGGGGGGGGGTTCTTGGATTGCTAAATGTTAGTAAACAATATGAAATTGCTTACCCCTTTCGGACATAGGAATCTTGTCATTAGAACAGCCATTTACAGAGGATGTAACTAAGCGAGATATCACGGTACGCTATCGTTAATTAGTCGAAAATGACCGTTACCTACAGTGTAACCTATCTGGGTGCGTGGTAGACGGATTGGTCTTCGCCTTGTGCTTTCAAATTGAAATAGTACAACCTTTTCTCCTTTGGTTGAAACTAACAGTTACGGCGAGGAAGAAATTCTCGCTTTTCCACAGAAATTGTAACTCTTAAGTCAACCATTTATTTTCTTGTCTTCCTTAGAGTGAAGCATGGCTTCTAACTCATTTTGAGAGGTAATAATAAAACCTTACCAACCCTATGGCATGTCTTGGAGTAGGCCTACCGCCCTCTATCTGATTTCTGGAAATATCATTGAGAGCAACTGCTAAATCCATTTAAAAGCCCGAAACAAAGTGTTCAGAATACTAATCCAGGTACTATTTAGCTGGTGTCTGTTACCAGTGTCATGCAGAAATCAACACGAATTTACGTTCAAAATTTGGTAACATTTTACAATAAACAACGTAATTCAGTGAATTAGTGATTTTTCTTGTAAAACGATTGAAAAATACATTAACATGAAAACTTAATTTTACTCTTATAAAACATCCTCAAAGGTACAACTTTGACAAAAAGCTGTTTAACAAGATTTTGTTTCATGTTCATTTCAGAAAGAAAATATTTTTAAAACAGTCTGCCCTAAAACCCTTGCAAAACAGCTGCACCCTCGCAAATTTTGCGATCTGCTCCATGAATATTTGTCTGAAAACAATATTCTGATTTCGTCAATATCATGTTTTCATTCTATTGAGGCTTTAAATCCTACCCAATAAAATTGTTTTTTTTTTCACACGCACGTTATATACGTCTTAGTAATGTTATATCCCCATTTCTTTCATCATCTTCGCAGTCAGTACAGGCTTCAAATTATACCAAAAGAAGAGTAACTTTTGTGACGGTAATGTTATATACGCTGGGATCTGCGTGCCAGAAATGCAGCAGAGAATATGTTTGGCTTTCGCACATTTTAATGGGTATTAATAGGATATGAGAGGACAAAACCGCCAAAGTTACCCCCAGCTCACAGTACCACTGACTGTATGTGCCATAAGGAGTCGCTTGTTTAGAAAGGTCAATTGTTCAAAAATTAGGTGCTGTGGTACTTCCTATCCAAGTGAGTTTTGATTTGAAAGTAATAAAATATGACAGCCTCAGTCTAATTACATCGTTTCATATCAGTTCGTTTCGTCTGTTATTGAAATAGAGCACATTATATTCCTCAAGTGAAAAAGTGTGTTTGAGGTTAGCGTATCATGACGACAGTTCGCATCGTATAATTCTATCAGTATTTCTGAATTCAGTGATGTTCATGGGCAGTGCAAAAGTGTTTTTTTTTCTCGAGAGAATGCAGTCCTCTCGACAGAATTGAAATCGTAGAGGAAAAGTCCTTTCAAGTAGGTTCTGGATGAAAGGGCTTTCTTGGAACCTGTCCAAAGTTTGAATTTACAGGCAATTTTTCAACAAGACTTAGAGCTGCCAAAGGCTCGGAATACTCGTACTTTTCAAGTTGAAATAAGTCCAAGAGCAGGCTGAAGTGCTTTCACTTGCAAATTCTAAGTGAACTATTTCCTGAGTGCCAACTTTAGCCCTGGCGACCTAGACTTGGTCTGCCTTTATACGTGGCGAGAAAGCTGAGTGTCCTCACATTGCATTTTGGTATTTTATCTGTATTTTCGATGTTCCCTATAATTGTGCAATTGCAAATACATACTGATAAAGGTTTCGCTGAGCGTCCAAAATTGGTGGAGATTCAGATAGAAATGTATAGATATCGGCAGCTAGCTGCATGCACCCTTCACGTCTGTCAGAGCTCAGTAAAATCACCTGAGAGGTTTAGTCTATCACTCACAAAAAGCCTACTTCTTGTATCAGCAATCGCATCAGCTATTCCACATAAGATAAACACTGCTTCACATAAATATGCCAAAAATGTAATAATTGTCACTTCACTTATTCGTTGTACATTTTCCAGCAACTATAGGCTCTTTTCGAAAGCGCCCTAGAATTCTGTATATATCATTTTGAAAGTGTTGGAGCTTTCATTACTAAAACAAAATGATACGTCTTCGGGGGCAACTTACCCTCTGCCCCACCCCCTGGATACGAAACTTTAGTGGCTAATGTTTTGTGGGGAATAGTGGTCACGTGTTTCCTGGTAAAAGCCACAAGTACTTTTGTGCTCTTAATTTGTTTTTGTTTTTTTTCGAAAATTTCAGTCTTCCCCACTTGCGTATGGTTATTCCTTTTACTGCGCTATTTGTTAAGCGATAACATTTGCCCCAACCTGTCCAAACTATTTTCCCCGGCCGCGTCTTCCGGCTCTTTCAGTACCGGCGTCGCTCACGGTTGAACAACCGACTGTTCGCGCACGTCGGCCGCCATCCGATCCCACAGAGGAGAAGCTGGGTAGACCTCCACTGCGCGCGCCCCGCACAACGGGCAGTATTTGACCCGTGATAATTCGACACGCGTTGAAGAGGGATGCTGGAGTCCACCGATCGATTCCGCTTCATAAAAGTGAAAAGTATCCTGATCTTTTCCCCAACACACGCAGTGAATGGAGCTTTAATGTGGAACATTCACGTGCAGCACTTTGCTGTGAGGACGCTCTGGAGATTCCGGATGTGATTTTACGTCTTTATTTCAGCCAACATGAAAGTGAACGATCGTGCAGGTCTGGTAAACTAAGAAAACAATCTCAACTTTCATTTTAAAGGGGAAAACCAGCCTGATGGGCGTTGCAGTACCAAATATTAAAAAAACCCGATAACAACTGTTTCCGGCACGTCAATAGACTCAGCCAGGCAAATTCAGAAGTCCAGATGATGAACTGTCTAGGCTACACATACATGAATTAATGCCTCAAGGACTGACGGTAGGATGTGCATGGCTCCAAGCATGGATAAGGTATTTCGGAAAGGTGTCAAAAGTTACAAAAAAGAGGCACTGCACATTCTGCCGCTATTTTCTGCAACAGATGTTGTATTTTGAAGCAACAACAATAGTCAGCATTGCTTGATTTCAGGGAGAGAAGCAATGACAAGGACTTGGAATTTAAGTGCATGTTATGCCATTCATAACGTAACAATGACTGTTAAAAACATCGTGCAAATATGCTCTGAACATCTTGGACAGAAAGGGTGTGTTTTAATTAAGAATTAAAGAGTACGGTAACAGTTATTCTGATATGAGAGCAACGGTATATAAAATTTTAAAACTCCAGAGCTTTTTTAAAGGTTAACGTTCGTTTTCCCCTGATGTTTCAAATAGTGTCTAGATTACACAACTTTAATTTAAGATTCTTTTTTCCATTTATACAGAGAATCTTATATCAATTTGCAATAGGACGACGTAAATACACTAAGGCAATGTGCTGACCATTTTGTGCCTAAACAGAGATTGAGTTGTACATGTAAGAACTTTCTTTGGAGTAGATAGTACAGCACTGCACAGTACTGGTATGGCTGCGAAGCTCCAGCCCTAACACTGTAAATCTGATGCTGGTACCTCGTCGATGAAATACGTAGGTCAACTGGCCCCCATAATCGCTTGACGAAACCGAGACGAATGTCTGCCCGCTCTAAAAAAACTGCAAATCTGTCGAATGTTTGGATTGAATTCGCCAGTTTGGGAATTCACCGTCAACGTTCAAGTATTCTTCAGGTGCGTCATTCTTTTTGCACTTACACGAGGGCACAACTGCGTGCGTCATAAATAAGGGGGGGGGCTTCCTGGGAGACGTCTCAGGGCTCATCAGAAACAGGCTTGCCAGCAGACAGTGCTCTTCCTGCGGTTAACATGACAACTTGATCTTCCACATCACCTAAAGTGTGCCAGGAATGTGTTTTCACGGTTCATCAGGAGCAAAATATCCCATGCTTTGGTAAGGATGAAACTCCTTTCGAAAGGAAGCGATAGGCCCATGCTCTCCATTTCTGTTTTGTTTTGTTTTGTTGAATTGCAATCAAACCCGCCGGGTTCTTGTCTCTAACAGGGTAAGAAATGGACACCCGAGTTCCCTTGCAGGGGCAAAAGGGGACATTGTGAGCGATAACAGCAAATCGACAGCCGAATCAGGCGGAAATTAACCGAGAATTATTAAATTCTCGGACATCACCGTCTCGCACGTACTCACTGGAGTTCCCTGAGAACCGCCGAGGCGAACACAATGCCCCCTGGCCACTGCCCTTCTTAAGCTTGTCGGTGTCTTTACTGCTGTGAACGCTGTCGGCATCTCCCTCAAAGCTACGTCACGACAATCCCACTGCTGAACTTGAGTTATCTTATCGGTCAACGATCTCACGAAGGCTATATCCTCAGGCAAGAAGGCGTCACAGTGGGGCGGAGTCATGGCGGAAACTCTAGTTTCGTCCAGCCATGTACGGGAAAACGTTCCCCCCCCCACCCGAGTTTCAAGGGACACTTTAATCCATAATAAAACTAACTATAATGAAATGCCGAAGGGGTCATTCTGAGATGCCATAATTTTTCATGGTGACACTGAGAGCAAATGAACTTGGGATTGGACATTTCGTTGCGTACATTTCAAATGGAGCCTTAGGTAGGACTGGGGCCCACATGCACCCGATGTGGCTCCTGTAGTTATGCCACTCAGCCAATGAATCGAAGTCAGACTTAGCTGATCTTGTAAACAAGAAACCAGTCCAAAGTGAGCCAGTTCAAGCCAGCCCAACTCAGGCAAGGCCAAGACTAAGTACGTTAGGGCACATGGCCTGGTGGTCGGGGGTTCGAATCCAGCTGGTGACAGCATGTTGCGATCTCGGGCAAGTCACTTATACCCCTACGCGCCTCTCTCTGCCATGGAGTAAAGGGGCACCTGTAAGGAAATTATGGTCATTATGTTTAGTCGTTTGCGCCTGATATAATAGCACGGGTTAGCATACTCACCAGAGAGCTGAGATGGTTTCAGAAATGTTGAGATGTAAGCCAAATATGCAGGGATAATGACGGTGCACCTGGCCTTTTAATAAGATGCTGTGGGATACTCTGCGTCTAATAAATACCTTGATTTTGTTATTAAGACAAGTCATGCCAGCCCATGAAATCCAATTAAAAGAAACCCAAGTCAAGGAACAGCAAGCCAACCACGCCCAACCAAAATAAACCAAACAAGTTGAAAAAACCCTCATAAACACAAGGCGACAGCAAACCAACGAACGAAATAACAAAGCCCTATCAAAACCAATATCAAAACAGAAACGCCTCAGCAAAAGCAGGATGGATATAAGGGTACATCTCAAAATCCTTCATCAACACCATCACATGACTACTCCGCTTGCTAAAAGTGACACCCCTCAGAACTATCTCTTAGGACACTCGTACTGGTTTGAACCCTGTAAGAGGTCTACCACTTTCTTGGTTGTATCGCATAGGGTTCTGGCTGTGCTGTATCTTCAACATCCAAACCAGGGCTGCCCACCACAATGTTGTCCATATCAGTTGGTCATGCGTGATTAGCCTGAGGGGTGCGGTGCCAAATGGCATAAATAACATGGGAGTCCATTGATTGGTGTGATCGATTCTGCAATGGGGCCTGTTAGCACAATTTTTTAAAACCAGCATGCCCAGACAAGTTTGGTACCTGGGCAATGTTGGTTGGTAGTACATTGAAGGTGTGGCAAAACGTCAAAAAAGTGGATTCTCAAGTTGCCTCCATTGGTGAGTCCAATTTGTGCATGGACAAGCATTTGGAGTATCGATTACTTTTATTACTTAGGGTATATCGTCAGGCCCCCTTCATCTACTCGTCCTATTTCTACGCACTCACCTTAATACCGTCAGGCCCCTTCATCTACTCGTCCTATTTCTACGCACTCACCTTTCAGTGAAAGTTTTGCGTACGCGTGCGCCATTGAACATCCAGCACTCACTTATACCGTTTTTCCGCGTTCAAAAGTTTTGCAAAAGACCCATAAATGTTGGAAATTAATCTTGTAATCTTCGTTTATGTGTAAAAGAAATAAGCAACCCTTCTTCTGCGAAATTTCCTGGACACAAATACGGGAGTCTGTGTCATGAGTCCCCCTCCCCCCAAAAATTCAGAATTCTTCGTGTCATCTAACGGTTTGCCCTCTATTGTCTAGTATGTACTTTTAACCCGTCACGTGAGGTTGACTTAGTGAAGCGTTTCAGGGATGCAAATAGGACCCTTGGCTTATATTTGAAGTTTCAAATGGGAATTTTTTGTTTATCAAGTGAGTGAAATATCAATAAAAAATACAAGTGGATCCATTTTTAGTGTTTGGTTCTGATTTTTCTTCCCAGAGGAGAGCTGGTTGACACTGGGTTGCCCATGTTCAACAAATAAGGGTAATAAGTGGTGGGATGGGATACGCACCAACTTGATTAACGTGGAAGGGCACAGACATAACTCAAAGGTGTAGGAGGAGTGTGAATGGTGATGGGGGTGGTCACCAACTTATGATGGTAGTTGCAGGCTGTACAAATAACAAAGAACATAGCAGTAAATGTCGGAATGGAATTAGGTCTACCACCAGCCAGAGGAAGGTGTTTTTGGAGGACATTAAGACTGTTTATCTCCTCTCATAAATATTTGTTCGTTATGATTACAGATTTATTTTTGGAGGGGGATTTAGAGACAAGGGGGATGTGGATGATTAATATGGAGTCAGGGGCTGTACAGAAGAGGCGACAGACCACTGGAGGATATAGGGTGCCATATTTAGTGTTGGCTGGTGAAGATTGTCAAAACAGACAAGTCGATAAGCAAAGGACACATTAAGGGAATTTATTTGTAATTTATTATGCAAGAATGTTAAATAGTAACAGACCGAGGACCCTCATGTTGCAAAACTGTTCTTCCTTTGTTCTGTTCGTCATTGAAATTCATTTCCCCGTTACTGATAAGTTATCCAAATGAAGTGGAAATGAAAGATATGAAGTTTGAAGACGTTTGAATTGCTTTAAAAATTCCAAGAATATGTGCTGTTTTAATGCCAAACACCAGGGCTCACCTTTTTAAATAAACAATAAAGTACGCTTTGGCCACTATAGATTTCAAAGACCGCCAGCTGTGTAGATTTAGGAAGGAATTTTTACACACCAATGTGGTCAAACCTACAAGAGCTGCCTACTCTGGGAACAAAAACAGTCCTTTTGTTGTGTGAATTGCTTGGATGACAGACAGTTAGTTGTAAAAACAAAATTACCTCTAAAAAATTTCAACTGCATTGCAGTTTTCGGGAAATCTTGTTTCAAAGCCTAAGGTGCGCCGAAATAGGAGGATTGAGGATTTTGTGTCGGGGTGGATATCAAATTTCAATAATGAATTTTAGTCCGCTTTTGCAAGTAAAAGCCTAACATACCGGTATAACGTTCCGCAATTTAAATCACTTGGACGTGAGAGTGTTGATAACTTCATCCTACAATGTTTCTCGTCTAATTCGACGCTAACTTGGTTGATTAAGCCGTCATTTCGGTTGGTAATAATGAAAAGGTCAGATAATCACTTTCTGTAAAATTGTCCTTCCTCGTTTTAAAGTGACAGCCGAGGACAGCTTGGCGATCAACTTCCTTGAAAAGTCCTCGGGTAATTTAAGGCTATCAGCCACGTTAATGAGCGCCGGGCAACGACTCTCCCCTTTTGACATCGGGAAAACTGGACGTTGGCAAATCGCCGGTGACGAAGGGGACATCATTGCGGCGTGTTTTTTTTTCGGCCAGAAATCAGTCGACGTCTGAATGTACGAGCGATTTACAAGCCGATTCACCGACGGCGCTTGTTTTCTTCATTTCGTCCGGAACGGCAAAGGAGTATGGAATTACATCGATCCATCAAGCTGTTCCTGTCAATAGATGGGACGAATTCAATTCGTCAAATGAGGCCCTCTTATACAAGCATTCAGTCTTGGTTTTTAGGACTCAGAGGGAGGGGAAAGACCCAGTACGCGGTGTCTGAACTGCTGCGGGTCAGCGACATATACAGATGTAGTGTTGATGACCGTTCGGTCAGACAAATCAATGATGAATTTAGTTTTCTCACGCTGTGCATCGACCCTCTGAAGTGACTACGACGCTTATCAAATTAATCGCGGAATGACTTGTCTGTGTGATTTACATTCCACATCAACAAGTAAAGTCATTACTTAACAGAAATGTGATGAGGATTTTTATGTCACCGCTTTTCTTTACAGAATATAACAATCTTAAATAAATTATGATTTTGACTAATTTGACATAATAAGCACATATTCATGCTAAACTGATATTTTGTTTTTAATATGACTTTAGCCCTAGGCGTACACCGACGTCTTGTGTGGGTCACTCTTCACCGGGAACGGTATGGCTACACAAACGAAGCAAGCTTGATGCACAAAATGTACCATTAGACTAACCAAACATAATTTAATACCACAATTATCAGGGCTATATGAATAACACTGATATATTTCTCTCTTTCTGTATTGTAAAGTTTACCGTCACATGACAACAGTGTCAGATTTTCGTGATGACTTGGCACAACGGAAATA
Source organism: Acanthaster planci (assembly GCF_001949145.1). The sequence goes on along the minus strand of NW_019091579.1, from coordinate 374,841 downwards.
TCTTGTAACTTCTCACCTAAAAATCAAATGAAAAAATAACTGAGGAATTAATTTGATTTCGAAATTGCAATCACATCTTTTGCATTAAGTATTTAATGTTGCTTAAATGTATTGTGCCACGTGTTGCTTTCACAGGAGTCCAGTCGCCCGCTATTTCATGTGGGTACATTTAAAGAATGCGTTTCTAATCATTTCACTCGAACCCAGGGCCGGATTATGTACTCCAAAGGCAATAGGCACCGGTGCTCTGTGAACTATACGTTCTCCGACCAAGGCCCAAGGACCTATTTTATCATTTTATTGCGCTGGTAAAACAGAAGCCTCACCGACTGCTGTGATGTGGGATACGAAGTTTTGAGCACCCAAGGGACACATAGCACCAGGAGAGAATCAGTGATTGTTTTGCTTTTGTCTGTCCTGTTGACAAGTTTCATCAGTTTTTCTAAAACAGAGATAATCGTTGTTTAGCCCCTGCCCCCTGCATTACACTGTATCCTGCGGGGCGCCTGCGTACGCGGGTGCGCACATCCGTTCGCGCAATACCAAACCACTGATATCTATTCGCTCAATGCTACCATAGACATGCAGAGCTTCGAACTGGCAACTTGTACGATCGCATCAGAATTGCGTCAACGCAGCTTTTTGAAAAATTGTCCAATCGCATGGTATAAGAACTAACGCAGCACGCGCAAATTACATAGCAACATACAAGCTAATCACTGAACAAGCTATATTTATATGTGAAGCTGTCAGATCGAGGCTCTGACTGATTGTGGCGGCAGCGTGCAAAGAGCAAATACACTGGATAGGCAGCTCTGCTCTGTGAATTGAAGCGACTGCGCGGCCATCTTAGGCTATTCAATATAATGGCATTCCAAGTCACTGGCTTTAGCGCCGTGTTTGAATGCAGGGAGTTAGGAAATGGACTGAAGTTGGAGGTCATTGTATTGAATATTCTAAGATGGCAACGCGGTCACTTCAATTCACAGATAGGCAGCTACTGGTGATGAGCTGCTTATCCAGTGTATAGAGGTCAGTGGTACTGTCACCCAATCAGTAGGGTTCAGTACTCAAAACAGAAGTATGACAAAACGTTATACCACACCACGACAGTTAACAATTGTTAATTGAAAACCGAGGCCAAAGAGTCCGAGGCAAAACCAAGGGTTTTGTGCGTCCCCAAAGGGTTTCAAAACGTCATATCCTAACATCAAAGTAGTCCAAAAATGTTTTTCTATAGGAAATTAAGGGAACAAAGGAATCTCTCAACCTTAGCGGTTATCAGTCTTGCATTTTCCTGTACACTCTGAGGGCGGGTGCGTGCGTGCGTCTGCGTGATATCACGCAAGGCCGGCCAACCTCATTCCCATGGCTACGATCTTGCCGCGCCACGTTGGTTCCCACCATGCCTTGCACGATCCTAACCCCTGATACTGTATCCGCTCCGAGCGGGAACAAAAGAGGGCGAGTTTTTAAATGAATTGACAGTCCTTTTGTACGAAACTCACCGCATAGATGCACAAGTTTCATTCGCGGTTGACGCGGGGCACGGTTTACGCAACGAATTTATTCTGAGGTGTATGGTCTTCCACTCCACTCCTATGCTCTCCCACTATTTGGGAGATTTAATAGGCCGTGTCCGAAATGGGCTTCCAGAGCTACGGCTAGGTCTATTGTCTGCGCGTCTCCACGCAATTCCAATGGAGCGAAGACCTAGACCTAACTCTAGACAAGAGATTTGGATGCAGCCTTAGATTAGGACTGCAGTCAATGTGTTTACGTGGGACGCAGATTTACGCGTACGAAACGTGCATGAGGACGTGGGCGCGAGCATGTAGCTTTTGTAATGCGCGTGCGATTCACTTTACGATTCATCTCGATTAGCCAGTCAGCGTCATTTTCACATTGCATGCGACCTGGGGCTAGTAAAGGAATTCGCACGCAGCTCATGAAGTTGAGATGGAAGGCTGGCTGATTTGATGTGTAACGGAGAGCGGGACATGCATTTTTGTCGCCCTATCACGTATAGCAGTATTCAAGACAGGGGTATGACAATTCATGTTGAGAAGCTGTATGATATTGTTATGAGCCCCGAGTTGCACCAAGAGAGGGCGCAATTTTCCTTGCAACAAAGGCTGCATCCGAATCTCTTGTCTAGAGCTAGGTCCAGGTCTTCGCTCCATTGAAAATGAGTGGAGACGAACAGACAATAGACCTAGCCGTAGCTCTTGAAGCCCGTTTCGGAGACGGCCTAAGGCTCCTTTGGCAGGGCCTGCATTTCGCTGGTTCACGAACGACTATGAAATGCAAGCAATACGGTGGTATCGCTACCAGCAAAACGAACATTCCCCACCAACATGGTTCTTGCCAACCGACGAGGGGGTGCTTCTGCTCAGGGCAAATAAGTTATGTACTAACTATACTTTGAAGCTTTCCTTATACATCGAAAATTCAAAGAGAAACCTAATCTTTTCACCTGTTGTGCGCTCAAAGTTTTTATCACACCGCGGAGTTTTAATAGGCCTTCGAATTTTCCAAATTGGCCCATATCTCTGAAGGCACAGTGCCTATACTTGGCCCAGTCCCTACTGCCTATTTGATAATCCGGCCTCGGTAAAGCCTTAGATTTGAAGTAAAGCTTGGAGTCTTGGAAACGTTTAGCTTTCTCTGCCATCCATAACCCAGACCCAAGCCTTCAGACTTTTGTTTTGCCCAGGATACAATTTCTTCGGACCGCTTTTAGTAATCTAGGGCTTCGTCCCCTGAAGTATACGTCAAAGGTGTGAGTCTCACATATATCCTCAGAGTGAACGTGCTCAAAGAGATGCCGCACATAGGGTCTGACGCTCGCGACTGTTGGCAAGAAATGCATTCCAAAAAGATATCCTCCATAAAGAATTGTGTTTGACCAACTGCCAACAACGACCTCAGCGGAAACACTGGCGTCAACCGTCTCGAGTCTCTTTGTACTTTCTTCCTATAACCCCCCTGCGCCGCAACCGCATTCGTTACTTGATTCATCATTGATTTCCAGACGCTTGGGTACATTCGGAGTTCGCCAACCCCTAGAGTTGAAATACCAAGATCGATTCCCCCATCCTCTAGAGGTCAGCAGCCTGCACCTCATGGGTTGTGCGGCGAAAAGGAGGGGGCGTCAATTGCTAGTTGACGAACATCTGAAGTGGAAATGCCAATTTGTAGCACTCTTTTGAACTTTTGAACCCTCTATTCACATTAAGTGCATAACCGTTCACCGAATGTATACCTGTTTGTTTTTGGCTTTGTAATGATGACCTGTAAGGAGAATGATCACGAGCCGCTAGAGGCCAGTGTGCTATGTGGGTATAATTTGCACGGGTAAGCTATATTCAACATTATTTCAAATAAAGAGTAATTTCATTTTAAGCGATCTTTAGAAGGTAACTACAAGAGACTGCCGGTTGCTCTGGATTCGTTATTGTTCAGCTTCTCAAGACACAGCAAGCCTTGTGTACATCCAAGAGATGATTCCTTTTATTTTCATGTGACCGTCTTTGCTAATTGCAAGAAAAGAAACTGTCCCAAATATTCCGTCAAATGTATTCGCTGGTTCCACTTTTTCACACCTTTTACTTTGGGGGGGGGCTGGAATAAGCAACTACACGGAAAGACAAACTCAACTGTCATTTCAACTACGTGTATAATCTTATTCGGGCATTGGCCCCAAAACATCAACCACGTTTCTAACTTGCTTTTGCTTTCAATCAAAGTGATCAGGAGAGAAATTTCCCGGGAGAGTACGCAAGAAATCTGACTTCAAACACCTGAATCCACGGCTTCTACGACTTCTTACTTATTCAATTAGCGGTGAGCGACGGCACGATCTGATTGGTCGCGCATACGAAGGGGACCAACCCTCGTGGGTGCCTCCCTTAAATTGAAAAACTACTGTTAGAGTAGCCTGTTGCTCGCAATTACGATGCAGCGAACAAGTACAATGGACACAAGGCACATTGTGTTTCGAAAGGGGACGGGTTGAGGGAGCTGCCAATGAGGTTATCTCTTGGCCAAAACACGACAGTTAACTCCCTAAAGGCGACTTTCCATAATTATGCGCTCAACACTTGCGCCAAGCGTTGCACATCCGTCAAAATCGCTCCCAGGGCGATAAAATAAACGTAGGACGGAAAGGCGTCTTAAAACGAGTTGTCCTTGCGTCTCACGTTTTCTCTTGAGAAACGTTTGAAAGATGCAGCCACACGAAACCAAAACATGATGCCTCCTAAAAGGGTCGTAAAAGTACAAAGGACTTCGTTGATGAAGAATGTGGAAAGTTGGTGTTTTGGTAATGTACATCCCTACATACCGGTACTGCAGCACTTTAAAAAGCATGGAGGCGGCAAGTTGTCCCCAGCTGATTTCTTTGAATATTGGAAGGGATAAATTATTTTCATGGACTTTTCCCCCAAGTAGAAAGCGAGTCAACGGGATGTTCAGGCTTGGGTTTCACGGCTTCGTAACAGAAGCTAAACGGGGGACTTTCGGGCGATATGGTAAAGTCATAAAAAGAATGGCTCTGAATAAGTAACTCCAAACCCAATGGCGTCTTATTTGCTGATGCCAGGCTACTGTCCGACTAAAGCCTGGTCACCGAGACACTGCTAGAATTGTGCCAGGCAGTGCAGTGAATTCCCAGGGCAATCTTTTGACGCGCAACTACAAACCGTTGACAAGGAGGCGTGTAAGCGTGATTAGGAGAAGGCTCCGGCGGACCCGCGGTGCTGTGCCCCAGAGGGAGAGACACACGAGACGCTTTACATGATTAAAAGACTTTTTAAGCTTTTCTAATAACAATAATTCAAAACAAATCACACATTGGTTCGAATTTTTTTCAAAACTGGTACAGGAATAAATTCATGATCCCTGCATTTTGGCGGCAATTTGTCAAAACCTTATAGCAAGATTATCTGTTTGGTTGTTCTTAGGCCGATACCGTACTTTGTATTATTGATTAGGTTGAGACTGTAAAAGGCAAGAATAGTATTTTGTCTAGGCCTACATCTTCAAGGCTTGTGCTGGTCATACAAGATTTAAATATGGGCAGATATTGAATAGAACGTTGCAGCTTCTTCCGTAATGAAGAACAGGTGAATGTGAAATAAAAATTACACTTGAATATCGCTGAAATGGGCACGAGCCAGTTCCAAAGTGCTCATGAACAGACTCATGAATTCGACAGACTTATTTTTACTCATTTCACACACAACTCATATTGAGAACCCAGAATATTTTGGGGAAGGCTTTGCTCAAGAGCAGCCCTAGATAACGTCAACTATTGAAACAAAAGAAAATGACCAAAGAATAGAAAATTGAAAACGAAATATTTGAAATTGCAGTAAATTTTGGTCTTGAATTAACTGCAACACTGAGGTTTCCTCCTAGAATAAAATTACACTCTTGCCCACAAGTCTAAAGTTTGCATGAATATAAAACGTCTTTAAATGGCCTGAAGAATATTAAAATAAGGCTGAATGGAACACTAAGATGCATACATGCAAGGACTGAATCTAATAATCCATGTACTCTTGAAGTTCAAATTATGTACTATTTGTCTGACGTTTACAATATTACTTCTATGAACAATTTAATAAAAATTGCTTGGGTCAGGGCATCCCACGAATCCTGCCCTTTTCACGCTGCTCTTTGAAAGTATCATTCTGGACTTCTCCTGGTGAAAGGTCTAGCGAGATAATGATTTGGGCATTTCAACAAATTTTTTTAAGATACTTGCAACGTAACAGTTACGCCTTTTCTTTGGCGTTTTTGTTACGTGAAAAGCATACGGCCACTCAGCTCGCGTTGGAGTTGTGAAATCGCCTGAGACGGAACAAATCTATAGGGCGATGTTCGTATTTTCTGTCAGAAGGCTTGGTGCTGGTAAAGAGAAGTCAGTTCAAAATTCCAGGGTGGGGGTGGTTAGTGAAGAGGAATTTTGAGGATTGGGACAGTACTGAGGTAAAAGAGGGGGGTTGTCGTTATAGAATCAGGTAAGAGGCAAACAACTGCGTGGAACACAATGCTCTACATAAGCATGCATTTACTGCATTCCCCCTTAGATACACTCAGTTCCATGCGGAGCTATGAACAATGCAGCATGGGTACCCGGTTAGGCGACGATGTCATGACTGCATTAGGCCTCTGTCCTTAACCAAGGAATAGGTATATGAGCCTTTGACATCTTTTAAGATGCAGGGCCAACAACGTGCACACTACTGTGGTTTTATAATATACGAAGTTTTTCAAACGACAGACCGGGACCACCGTACACTACGACACAGTCGTATTAGAAGAAACGATATCGAGCACTTAAAAGCTCCACCGCTATCCTCTGGAAAATTGAACCAACCAACCGTACGACCGATCTCACAGGAACGGTGAGGTCATTAAATCGACCAACACAACACAAAAACCACACCACGCTTCATTAATCGCTACTCCAGCTAAATGCCGGGCTGGACTGTAATGATAGCCAAACAAGAGAGACTTTTTTCACCACGGTGTAGACAAAGCGTCTTTGGGAAATTTGCTCACTTTTCGTCCCTTTCAAGTCGCGGCAAGCAAAAACCCAGAGAATGGCAAATTGCCACTTAAAAAGCACTTTTCATGTTTTTCTCCCCCCCCCCGTTCTGTTCCCCGATCGATGGCTATGTCTTAGTGTGACGTCAACGAGCTTAGTAACCATGCGCACCGAAGCAGGCTGAGATTCTGACACGCAATAATGTGGTAAAGTATCACCAATGCAAGCCGAGACTAAGTTGGCGTGAATCTACCGAGGCTTTAACAGAAGACAACATCTCAAAGAACTGACACAATCCACATCATCGTGGGTTACATCACGGAAGGGCTTGTTCGATGTTTACTAGGCGACGTGAGAACACTGACATCCTTTTTGCATAAAAAGGCTCACATTCAGTTTGGTGACATGCGTCCTCTCCTTAGAAACAAAAAGTATTCACCTTCACTCACAGAGGTTACCAAATGTGTCAAAGCGGAATTGGACTCGGAGGGCAAGGGCTTTGTATCACAGGGCTCAAGGGGCCCTTTGGTGCATTCATTGGAACTCAATTAAAATAACAAAGGACAGCCTAAGAGGCACCAGCATGTACAACCTCCCTTTTTCCATTTTGATTACTTTCCGTCTCGGCTCTTCCTTCAATAAACGTGCTTTCACAATAAAGAACATAAGAACATGAAATGAGTTTCCTATGTTTCAATTCTGATTCTACGACTTTGCGGAACCACACATGTACATGGCGACTCTACATTCCGAAAAGATACTGGCTGCAGATGTATTCTCATCAAGGAAGGAAAAGTCATCGCGACATCACAAGTTCATTTAATGCGCATGCGTTGCGGTCCTTACACGAACATGTAGATGGCACTTGGAAGATCACAGAAGAGCCGCGACTTTGAATCATGAAAGCTCCAGTGCAGTGGGTAAAAACACCCGCGTGAGTGGACACTGGTTCAGCATGTTTATATAGTGTATGACTGATTTTCTACTGAATGCACACAAATTCACAGCTCTTGACTTATAACCCTCCCTAAGCATAAACATCTCTCATCTGATGAAAAGAGCCATTTTGGCAGGGAGTGTTCGTGTTGTGGGTAGCGACGCCATCATAACATCACAGCAGTTCCCATCAAGGGAGCCTCCGTTACCACTAACATTGCGCCCTCTCTTTGTCCCGTTCGGGGCGGGTAGTGCCAGGTGGCAATACCTATTTAATTAACAGAAGTTGTGCCCGTATGTCTTCATTACATACTTAATCAAGCAATCGCAAACAGGGTGCTGGATTTTGATTGACGAAGTTATGCATAATGCACAAAAGCAATAGGGCTTCCAACAAAGGACAGCCCAAAAAACTTGACAGAATAGTTGATGCACGTGTCCACAACGTAACCAAAGGATCTGCTACCCATCTGGATTGACTAGTTTATGCATTAGTTACGAAGAAGTATTTTACATGTGGTAGACCTAAGGTCAGGATGGAAAACTTGCAAGAGTCCCCATAAAAGCCCATTTGCCTACGCGGTTAGCTGATATTCCTATTAAAAATACCGACCGATCGACAGACCAACTGTTCTTTCAAACAACGTAGCTGCTTGACAACTGAGTTGAAACTATGGAAAAGAGGGATTTCAGAGTCGGTTCTTCCAAAGCCGACATGCTTCGGCACAAAGAAAAAAAATAGGTGCAACGAATGGGTACAATGCTTTTGCATTAGTTCAATGGAAACAATCTCAATACACAGTGTTACCATCGAGTAGGCCTAACTCATTATGGTGTCAAGGGAGTAATGTGATACCCATATCACCTACGAATTTTATTACCGCGAACAGAGTCAATGTTCACACGATAAAGCCGATGGTATTTCTTTCATCCCTGAAGATTTCATTTCATTGAAAACGTACTTACGTAATTTTACACGCAGTCTCTAACTCGAAGGTAGTACATGCAGTAAGTTTTATGCAGAAATAAAGAATCTTTTTTTTAGAAGTCTGACCATGGATGGGGTAGTGACACTGGATAGGGCTATGAAGATTGAAGGACTAATATACTCCTGTGTTCTATAGGCCTTCAAACTTCAAATCGGTAGGGATTCGATATCCTGTGGCTCCAGCCGGTAAGTATAAAATCTTGCCAGCTTTCTGCTTAACTGATGTGATGGTATTCGGGACAGTATCAAGAGCCAAGTCTTTTTCTAGGTCGAGTAGAGAAGACCGTGGTATGAACTCGTTGCTATTGGCCTCACTTTGTGGCCTTGGCGCACCGCATGGCTTCTCATCTTGTGAAGATGAGAGGTGACTCAACCAATCCTTCCTGGGGTATTTTACGCCAGAGTATGGCACTGCTGGCAGTTAGCCTCAACGACGTCTAAGGGGTCATGCGCATATCAGGCAGGACAGCGGAACACAATTTGGACAGTAGAAATTCGGCTCGACAGTGGCCAGACTGTACACAAGGAAGATATTCTGACGTCCTAAAATTCAACTTTCATAGAGGGGGTCTTGTAACTTGGGAAGGTGTCCTCGTTGTTGGTCGGTTGGTAGTTTAGAAGTACATGTATCAGCCAGTCACGGAAGCAAAGTGCCTTTGTTTTCGGACTTATGAAAGCTTTCTTCGCAACTCATGCATAAACTAGTATAGCTGAACCATTTTTCATATAACGGACTTGTGCACAACTTAGTCGATCAAGACCCAAAACACAACTCAGGACAGAATGTAGATTTTCAACGTGGATAAGGTTACGATGGACGCAGGTCTATGAAGAGGAGGCCTGCACACATTTTAATTTTTTGCAAGATGTGGTTGATGAAATAAGAATAACTGTAAATTAAACGATATTGTTAATTTCCATAAATGGCTCAACAATACAAACACGTACACGTAGGCGCAATTTACTAAAACGGGCTACAGCCTGATACAAGTTGAATGCCCGTATTCACAAGAAAAATCGGAACACTGATCTGATTTGATAATATATGATTGGTATTTGCATGTGACAGTAATTAACTAGTCCAGCAGTTATACAGCGGTAGACAATGCAATTGTAAACAAATTACCATATTTACACATTATTGCACCAATCGGCGAATATTAATTCCTTATTTAGAATGATCTATCCTTTATTGAAGGTTAATTTCCCTGCACTAGGTTGAAACAAGTGGTGCTAGTAACCACTGGAGATCAAGATTGATTATCTGTTGGTGTGACACGGGTGAGCAATATGAAGAAAGGGGTTTAAAATCAAGTGTTCTGTCGGGGGAAAATGAAAAAGGGTTGACCTAATATCCTTCACGGACACTGCAACGCCAACCGGCAGAGAAAGTTTTGATCAGTGAGTGAACTGAAGCCGTCTGTGCGAGAGGTCATTGGGGTCAATGTAACATTCTCTTGCATGCATTCCTCAAGCACTAGAGTCAAACAATCTGGTTAGAATTTTAAAAAACACCGAATACCCTTCTCATTTAAGAAACGTTACTTCAAACGAGTAAGTTTCAACAACTCAAAGGTAGGTGCACCATCAGGAACAATTTAGATTAAGCGTATTAGGTTCTAAGGTGACAGAGGCAAATTACTTTTGTGTACACAAATGCATGTGTTTTATGTGGTTGTCTTGAGCTAACAATCAACTGCAGAAAAAATAGAGCCAAAATAATGCCAATAATAAAAACAACAATAATAAATAAAGGAATTTCGTGACATGAAGAAAGACCAGGGCAGATTTTCTTGCGACACTGAAACGGATCCCATGAAGTTAATCATTTTCAAAAGCCGTAGGCCCTAAGCTGTATGTGAATTACACGGAAAGACATGAGACGAACGTTTCCGGTGACACTAAGTGAACTCTCCTTTAGGAGTAAGTGATATTCTGAAAGGAACGTCATATGTTTTTCAATGACACCATCCAGACTGCAAAGTATTCAGCATGAGGTAGTCAGCATGACTTATGCCAAGACCAAAACAATAAAACAAATCAAAACACCGGTTGCACACAGGTAGAAAAAAAATTGCTCCTTGTGCTCCTCCGTTTGTGATCGTTAGTTCATGGTCAGAGTTGTCGACGAGGTTATGTAGAAACATTAATGCCTGTAAGATTCTTACATAATAGCATACCATGTATCTCATCAAGGATCAAATTTAAAGAGGATTAACACAGTGAATATCTAGACGAATAAACTAAAAGCCAACAGGTGAAGAAAGGAATATACAATGTAATTAAAGGCGGCAAAACCTCAAAAACTTTACCTTTAGAATCAATATTGCAATTAAATTGCAGCGTAAAAAAAATAATTTCCATATAATTCGAAACAAATACAAGTAACTTTGGGTCACTGTCTCTAGAAGTTAAGGCAATTTCATCATTAGTCAATATTTATATTAGTTAATTTTTGTAAAGGTTATTTCATTGAAACTTCTATACAAAAACCTCAATGTGAGAAGCTCTGTTCTTTGATACAATGGCATGCGTTCTGTGAATAGCATCCAATAACTAATAAACATTCAAAACAATTTTCAAAACCTTACCTAATAAGGACACTTCCTTAAAAGTGTTTCAGCTGAGTCCAACAAATGCAAAGAACTTCAAATGTGAAATTAGGTGACGATAAAATGGAAAGATTCATTCTATAAAATGTGGGCAAAACAGCCAAAATACCCAGCCTCGAAACACGTTTTGAATGTCACAACGTTTTCAACTCATTGTTAAAGGGGCTGTTTCCGTTTGCCCAAGTCCTTTAGCAAGGGTATAAATGACACAAAATTCTGCATTATATTAGTGTAACGGATTCAGCAGGAACTGTCATTTTCGAAAATAGTGAAATGACCGATCTGTCCGATATCACAGTTAACATACTTGCCGTGTTAGGAAGCTAAATGGTAAGCCCTTCTTTTCGATGTGTACAAACCCAGGAGCACTGATCAAACTGCTCTCGGATTCAGTAAACAAACTGCCAACCAATCGGACAAAACAAAAAAATACAGTTGCATTCCCGGCCAGCCAATTACGTATACATGTACCAGTCGGCCACAAGTCAAATCACTAGTCTAATCAGCCAACACGCTTTTTCACAAGTAGAGATTTTTTCGCTTTGACAAGAATGCTACTGTCACATTTCCTTGACTATTAAAGATCACTCATACTGCTTTTAAACGGTTCAACTGGGAATTGGTCATTATTACCCATATAATGACTAAGGAGGTAGCTTTTCTTTGCATTTATAAAAGAAACCGTCATTTGGAGGGTTCAGTTCCACCGCGAGAATGCTTTGAGAAAAATAAAAAAGCGTCGATGAGGGCGGCAAACAAATGTAGCGATTTGATTATGTCATATAAACTGCTGCTCTCGTTCCTCCATAGTTTCTTGACCTTGTGGCCCTACAATGTAGTAGGCTGTCTGTTTCCTCGCCGGCCATTCTCAGCAAATTACCGCAACCATCTGCCTAAATTTCATCGGGACTTTACTCCGGTTCAAATTGGGGCGATTCAACTGTATCATCCAGCGTAGACATCACCTTAACTTGCCCGATCAACATTGTTTTGAAGTTAAAGCAATTCCAACTCTCTCACTGTCCTAACTCGTTTAATTCAGTTATTTTCGGGCAAGCACAGCGCTCACGCACGCGGGCACGTTCACCCCAAAATGATGAAACAGTCGTATAACAGCAGAACCGTTGTAACATCATCAAAACGGGCTTCTATTGGATGCTCCCAACGACTTTTGTTTTCATTTTGCCTGAAATGAAGAACTTCAACTCGTGCGTTTGACGTCAGTAGCAATTTTCAATTAGTTTTTTCACATGATAAATTGTTTTAAATATAACTTAAATTTAATAAAACGAGAAATTGTGAATAACCAATAGTGGCTGATCTTTAATGTCTGCTGTGACTCAACTAGAGACTGCATGATTTGAGATTACTTGTGACTGATCTGTGATAAAATGGTTTACAATGCCAGTAGGAAAACAAACAAAAACCTCCAGTTATGCCTCCAAATCTTCCAATGGGGTTTAAAAGGTTCCAAAAACCGACATGTAAGTAGATAGCCGAGTAATGTCAAGAGCAATTCATGAATCTATAAACAAGTCACGTGTCAACATTCCTTGAGGCATTCCACACACCGCGCACACAGTGCTTGCAAATGCAAAGTCCAATACTTCTTAAAAGGTACATGTAGTCCTAACAATGAATACCGTGCTTCTGTAAAATACTCAAAATGACTAGGCTGAGGGTTTATGCTGAAGTACCCATTGTTGAGTGAAAAATCACATCAATACTTTTCCGGAATATAAACGTTTTGAAGCACAGCTCCGTTTAGTGTAAGATATTTTTAACATGCTTTTTCAAAATATTCAGATACGCTACCAAGGTCTAAGACCCAATTACTATAAAGCGTTAAAAGCGACACTGGCCCATCTGTGTCATGGCTTGATTGAAACTATGCCTGCCTTCAGCAAAGGACTTGGCTGCAGAATCAGACCTCAACGTTAACAGCTCTACTTACTCTAAGCAAGAAAATGTACATGTAACTAAAGCAGAAAATTCTATGGTGACAATTACTGCGGTAACAATTACCATACACGTATGTCACTGGTTAGCATTCAAATGTGAGCAACACGCATGTGCAAATCTCATACGTGAGGGATTCTGTGCTTTCTTGGTTAGCACAATATTTAATGCTAGACCTGATGGCATAGAAAATTGACGGTAAGCACGAAATTCCACATTAAGCACAACGATGAAATTGGGCACTGTTGCCTGGTCAAACTACATGTACAAAGGATTTACCGATAGACAGAAGCATTCTTCTGCTTACTTTACTTCATAGTTACCTCAATTAACCTCGGGTTTGGTATCCTGATAAAAGATACCTTTAGCTTACGGGTAGCTTGTCCCCACCAGTAGCTGATGAAAGGAGTACAGTAAGTTGGCCCCATCGTTGCAGATTTTTGCAAACAGACCTCTTCAACTACGCTATGCTGTTCCCACAATATCAATCTGAAGGTGCGACAGCCATCCAGCAAATTGGATTGATCCAAGTTGATGAAGACAAGAAATCTTCCAAGAAGAGGGAGGGGGAGGAGGTGCTGATTTAGTTGCAAAAGTGTTAAAATGATGATTTACAGCAGGGTTTCCAGCAGCCATGGAAATCCTTAAAGGTCCTGGGGAACAATTTTTCCCTGTAAAATCATGGGAAAGTCCTCGAATATTGGGAAAAAATAGGGTGTCCTTGGAATCCTGTTTTCATAGGACAAAAAGTCATAGAAAAGTCATACAAATCAGGTCATGCCAGGGTTATATTTGATGAGAGGCTATTGATGTGATTATGGAATAATTACACATTTACAGGATATCCTTGTCAGTCTATGGTAGCGGCTATGGTGGTCTTCCCGTTCTTTTATAATCCGATCAACTTTTTCTGCAAAATAACATGGAAATTTTTATATCTTAGTCCTGGAAAATCCCGGAAAAGATATAGAATTAGTTTGTTTGATTGGGTTTAGCCATGTGTATTTACCAGGTCATAAAAGGTCAAACCTTTCACGCAGTACAGTACATGCTTGCACTTATTTTGTGCCCTCTAAATATGAATTGCTCCTACAGCTTCAGCCTTTCAAATCAATTGCCCTCAATGCACTTAGCTAATGTGGCCATCTTGGTTTAATGGCTCCATGCAATCAATTTCTGAGTCTGTCAGTGGACTGCTCATCAAAGCCTCCCGTTGCTGTGCTAAACGTTCTGCATCTGACAGATCCTCCCTGGATTTGCCTCTCAACGCCTCCACAAAGCCCACTGTGCTCTCGGCGAGGTCTCCTGATCCGCCAGTTGGGGAGGACGGTGGCAAGGACTCGGCGTATGCATTCATGCTTTGAGTCAGCGAGGTCATCTCGTCCAAGCTGACGTTGGACCCTATCCGCCGGTGCCCAGGCGAGGTTGGGATACTGTGGAAAGTAGCCGTGACATCCTGCATCTCTGTTAGTGGTGGCAGCTGGTGAGTGGAACCCCCAACTGCGTCCGTGCTCAGTGATACGTTGGCATCTGTAGCTGTTGACACCTCTGTAGCAACCAGAGCCGATTCTACTCCATTATCTTCTCTCAACTCTGCAGAAAAAACCTCTCCAGGCTCTGCTTTACTACCTCCAACCACCATCCCCTCAGTCCTCTGTTCCCTGGTTGGCTCTCCGGGATCATGCCTTGTCTCAGGTTCCACAAACGAAACAATGGACTTGTGCTTCTTTGCGCGAGATCTGCTCTCCCCTGCTTCCTGTTCCTGGAGAGGGTTGGCGTCATCTTTGATGGCAAGATGCTCCTCAGCTTTAACACAGTCTTGTTCACTCCTGCTGGCATTCAAATTGGCAAAGGTAGATGCATTTGATTGGACAGTCTCCTTTTCCACTTGTGGATTTTTTAAATTTGAGCCATCATCTTCTATCGTTCTTCTTCGATCAGATGCATGAGGTTCTTTGGTCAATGCTGTATCTGTCGCACCATCCTTGGTTTCCTCAGCTATCCCATCCTGCGTGTGGTCGGTGGCCTCATCCTCTTCCCCTCCGGCCCAACTCGAACCTTCCTGGTGCTGAGTGTTTCCTGAGATCCAGCTTTCGACACCCTGCCGGGGAGCTTCTGCCTCATCAAGCGAGGGTGCTCTTATTATATGCATGGGCCGGCTCTTGTCGACAGTGGCGACATGCCTTAGTTTTCTGCGATCAAAGTGCTCAATGGACTACTGCAGGGGAAAGCACAAAAATGAGGGAAAAACAAATCTTCAGTAAATTACGTTCCTTATAATTATTACACTTTGAGTAATTGGCGGCATTACGGTCTGCCCGTATCACATGAGCTACTCGTATGGGACAGATGCTTGAAGACGAGTGTCAATTACGCAAGATGATGCCCACTTGGCTAGTGCACAAGATTGCATAAAATTTGCATGCACCCACATACATGAATCTGGCATTGTTTGGGTGCATGCAGTCTCCTTTTAAAAGTGGCTGACACTCAGATTACCTGGGTTCATCACCTGTTTTCATATACAATAAACTGAAATATCAGCTACATGTATTGCCAGGAATGAGCCTCTCTTGCTATTTCTACAAAAGAGATTTTATAAAATAGGGGTTAGGATTCAGATTTTGTTCACGCCTCAGCCCCCCCCTCCAATCTACTGGTACCAGTAGGTATAAATCCAATGGCGGAATCACTCTGAAATTTGCAATCAATGCAGAAGCCCTCTCTTACTACATGCAAAAACGCTTTTGATCCAATTAGGCAAAAGAGTTAAGAAGTTGTCAGTTTGCGCTGCCTTCTGTCATTAACACCGGACTTCAGCAGAAAAGCTCCTAAAGATGCGGGCATTAAAATAGCCTGTGGTGATACTAAACAAAATGCTCAGCCTTAAGGTGAAGGCTGACGTCATGTCCAACAAATTCTGGGTGGTACGATCGTGACAATGAGGTGTACTGGTACTTACTGGGTCTACATTTACGATATGATTCCAAACATTTCCCTCAGACAATCTGTACATGGTCCCTCCGAACCCCAACAACTGAATTTCACATCATTTTTCCCACAATTTCTTGGCACTGTTACCAGAAATTAACAGAGTACATGTACGTAACATTACAACATCTCACCTACAGATTCTGTATCTTAATTGGATGAAAGCCAGTCACATGGCATTGCTAAATTACTCATACCTATCTTTGTTGTGGACGGAGCAAAAGAAATACTGTATATCCGTAGCAACCAAAGTAATATGGCCATCAACACTGTGTGCAAATGCATACTGGTGTGCGTGTTGAGCATCACACGCTTGCTGAAGCACTAGTACTACAGAGCTGGGTTAAAACATTTTGTTAAGATGTACATGTAGTTTGGAAACGTGCTGGGAAATTTTCAAATTTCTCATTCAAATGTCTTGTTCAACTAATGTACATGTAGATTTACCGGTATTTATATATATGTGTAATTAGTTAGATTACACTGATACATGTACATGTCTGTTACTGCTTAAAACAATCAGGACCTGTGGGAGAGATGTTTTAAAAAATAATGTCAACTGCTTTATCTTGTGAAGTAGTAAACCTAGCCTCCCTCGGTGATCCACGGAGCATTCCATTTTCCAAAATAAAATTCTCCATGGATGCTAGTTTTACTGCACCACTCAGAGCAGTCAATATAT